>VZRH01003898.1:515327-556044 GCA_013397555.1 Urocynchramus pylzowi | reverse complement strand
GCTCCTGGGTGTGGGGGTGCTGAGTGCCGGGAGCGGGTCCCGCGGCCCGCCTCCGGGGCGTCCTTCACCTGAGGCCGTGCGAGCCGCGCTCGGGGGCGGGCGGCGCTTCCGAGCCCTCGACGGGGCGCAGAGCGCTCCCCTCGGCCCGCCCCGCCGCCGGCCAGGAGCCGTCCCTCCCCGCCGGCCGCTCCCGCTGCCGGGCACCCCTCCCCGGCAGCGCTGCCCGTCCCCCGGTGCTGGGGAAGAGGAATCCCGGCGCCGACCGAGTCGGGAGGCGGCGTGCCCGGCTGCCAACCCGTCTTCGCCCTCTTCCCCCCCGCAGGAGCCCGAGATGGCGGACAGCGCCGCGGCCACCGCCGCTCCTCGGGCCGGCGTGAAGGGCTCGGCCGGGCCCTGGTGGAAATCGCTGACCAGCAAGAAGAAGCACAAGGAAGCGGCGGTAACCCCGCCGCACCCCGTCGCCAGCGAGACCCCCGCCGACACCCCCAGCCCCGACGGCCGGGAGGAGCAGCCCGCTCCCTTCGGCAGCGGCGACGCCGCGGGAACCGCAGTCGGCAACCGGCGGAGCCTCCGAGTGTCCCATTCGGGCCGCTTCAAGGAGCGGCGGAAGGTGCGCACCTCGCTGCTGGCCGACAGCCCCGAGGTCTTCGACGGCGGCGGCGCCCCAGGCCATGCCGCCCAAGGGCCCGAGTAGCCCAGGAGGACCTTGCCGAGGAGCCGCTGGATGGGTGGCCGGAGAACTGGCGGGACAGGCAGCCGGAGTCCGTGACTGCCCCACAGCTGGGCTTGGACCCACGGGTGACACGCAGGCAGCGGCCTCCCAAGCCCTGACCGGACACTGCGGGGAGCCCGGCAGCGCTGCCAGGCGAGGGAGCCGCGTGCGCTGTGTTAGGTGAACACCGCCAATACCGAACCCCTGGATGACGGGACGATGTGATTGTCTTTTAAAAACCCACAAATAAACACCCCACTCCCTGTACTGTGGTGAGCGGACTCAAAGGTGCTATCCCAAGGTCCAAGGTGGGGTCTCTGAACCTTGCCGCAGCCCTCGCCAGGAGCCAACGTGTTGACTCTGAGGCCTGTGACCCAGTTCCTTCTGGCTCTCAAGCCGAGGAGGCGCTTTGCTGCTTTCATCTCACAAGCTGTCTTATCAAAGGAAGGGGGGAGCAAAGTGCTCTTATCTAATTTCAGGGCCGAGGACCTCCGGTGGTGCCGAAAGCGCGCCAGTCCTGCCATTAGCAGCAAACACATCTTCCATCCCCCACGGGGGTCCAAAGAGAGGAATTGTGAGGGCAGGCTCTTGCCTTTGCCCACGTCCCACATCACATTTACGTATGGAAAAGGCAGGACCGTGCTGGTATTCTCCCTCTTCTTACTGTGTAGTACTAAGCAGGTGTTTCAGAGAGTGGTCCCTCATAGTTCTGTTACAGAGGGAGGCCCGTGTTGTCTAGCAATTCACACTATTTACCCCGGGGATACATGATTTTTGCATAATTGGTGATAACTGGGATAATGAAGCTCCAATGAAGAAATTGTGTGATAAGATGTAAACATTCTTTTGGGAGATGAGACCAGCGCTGGAGAGCACAAGCAGGGTTGCAGTTCTAATGTGGGCACCACTGGAAGTGTTTACTGTTTACCATGTCTGAGGCTTTTGAAGCAAGGTTAAGTGTCCCAGGATTTCTTCTGATGGTGAGATAATGTGCTTTCACTCAAGTAGTTATCTACTCCCTCTAAGAGCTCTTGGATTTTTTTTGGACAAATAAATATAAGCCAGATTTGTACTGGTGGTGTGCCTTACAGAGCAAAATCAGCTAAAAATACTTGGCAATTACACATTTCTTGATAGTAGGTGATGTAGCAACAGCTGACTTATTTATTTTAAATGCATTTGCAATATGCTTTATATTGTTGAAATGGTTTTAGACTTTTTCTGGATACAAGACACTACATAGCGGCAGGCACTGAATATTATTTCCTTACAGTCAAGTATTATGCAGTTATGATTTTGTTTGGTTGTAACTAATCATTTGAGGTCAATTAAAAATAAAAAGTGACTGGAAAGGAAATAAGAACTGAGTTCCAGTTGAAAATATGGATTAAACCAGCCACTGACAATCACTGAAATGTTGCACTAGATGCTGGGCATGTGCCCCGTGGTTCAATGTGCACAATAATATGTAATGAACCTTGAAAGCTCCTGTGCAATAAACTCAGACAATGTAGCTGCTGAGGTGCTCAGTGGTCATTCACTCCTTCAGACTCTGGAACCCAAGGACAAAGGGACTGTAGCATCAACTCTATTTCCATGAAAGCTTTTTTTTTTTTTTTTTCCCTCCACCCAGTGTGTAGATACATGCTTTTTATATTTCCTGTAGTAAAACTACAAGGTATTTGATTTGGACTGCCTTTTTGTATTGCTGACTCCATGCTGAACAAGAAAAGGTCTGGGGTGGGGTGAGGTGAGATCTTTAAACTTTCTCCTTGGAGGTGATTTTCTTATGGGAGGCCTCTTCAGTCAAGGGGCATCTCAAATCCTTCTCTTGAGAAGAAGCAATCAGAGCAAACCTAGTCTTGAAAAAAGGGGGGTGAGAGAGAAGGAGGAAAGTTTATAAGCTGGAAACAGAGAGGTGAATGATGAAGAACTGTATTCCAGCTACAGTTAACCCAGGATGGGAGTGGGGGGGAAGGAGGCAGAAAGGGGTGTCTTTGCTGCCAGGGTTGTCATACTACCTTTGGAGGGCAAACTGTTCATGTTTATTACAGGCAGAAGTAGTCTGCCTGTGTTTATGTATTCTAAGGTCCAAATACATGTTTTTGTATGTGTGTGTGCCCAAAATGGAAGAATGAGCAAGCAGAAATTGCACTGATGCATTTCTTAACTCCTGCATCTAGTTTGGTGTGAGTTCTGTGAGGGTCAGATCCTCAGAACTAGGTAGAGGCTAGAGAATGAATGCAGACTAATGTTTTATATATCTCATGTAGGTGCTTTTCTGCATTTTTAATCCTCAAACTATTGTGAAAATACACTTTCCTCCTCTCTTCCGTACCTCAAAGCAGCCTTGTTCTACACTGAACTTCTGTTTGCTCTTTGGAAATACCTCAGGTTTGTTGGTTGGCAAGTCTTTACCTAGGCACAAGAAATACCCAGTTTGGGTTTTATTTGAGAAGTCTGGTGTGCTGTTCCAATGGCTGCTGCTAAGGTTCAATATCAATACTGGCTACTATGTGGTTAAATATTAGCCATGTCTTAATCCTTGCTTATGATACTTTCATCTTGGAAATTTGGTCAGAATACGAAGTCAATAAATGTACGTAAAATACCTCACAGCGCTCCTCCATCTTTATCCTGACCTTGAGCTGTGGGAAGGAGACGTAATTCTATCTTCCTGCTCAGTCAAATCCTTGCTTCAATGAATGTGATAGCAGCCACTGCAAAACTAGATCCATGAGAAAAAGGGCTAGCTGCCTCGTCTCACTTTCCCTGCCCTCTGTGCACAGCAGTACCTGCAGCTTAGTGCTCACCCACGCAGCAGGGCCAGGAGGAGGGAGAGGGCCTCTTGGCCATAACCTGTTGCACAGAAATAGTCCTCTTGTTTCTCAGCCAGAGCACCAAATAAAGCTTAAGTCATCTGTACACATGTAAATTAATTAAGCTGATACAGAAAAAAACCCTGGCGTTTTATGGAGCACCTGGATTACTGTTTTTAACCCTTGAAGTGGAAATCATTTCTTATGTATTGGACAATACCTGCTCTGTTATAACCACAGAGCATTTCTGGCCACTGGATTATTAAAAGGCAGTTTGTACTCTTAGTATGGGTATTTTTCTCATCTTTATAAAGATCATGGATCAGAAAGTAAGTTGAGGAAATAGGGTGACTGAAAAAGTACTCGCTGTATATTTTTAAAAGTAAACAGTGACATATTGACAAAATAAATAAGCAGATGAAGTGGGCCTCAGCTGTGTCAGTTATGGTGCAATTTTCTTAATATTATCCCAGATACTAAGGATTGCTGGTTAGGGGCAAAAGATGAATATTTAGCCAACAGAATGAACTTTTCAAATAAACTTGCAAAGTATATGCTTGCTTATTCCTACTCTTGCCAAAACTAAAAATAAATCTCTGAGTGGTTGCCTGGTGAATCATTCCCTGCTATTGTAGGTTGGTCAGTCTGGACCTCAACAAAGATTATAGGGAGCACCTGCAGAAAATGATCCTAAATTGGAAACGCTGGAATAAATGCCTTGAAAGCCTCAGGACTTCTAACCTCAGATGTTATGTCAGGGTATGACTTAAACTGAACTGGAAGAATGGAGAGGAGACCTTACTGTTTGGAGGAAGACAGGAGTCTTCACTGTTTGGAGAGTTGGTTTTGGTTTTATTCAGGGGAAGGAGGGAGGGGAAGGGGTTGTAGGATTTTTTCATTTGGTTTGGTTTTGATTTTTTGGTTTGGTTTTTATTTTTCTTTGGGTTTTTGGGGGGTTTATGGTGATGGTGGTGTATTTTTTTGCTTTGTTGTTTTTTTAGTTCTCTCTTCACTGTAATGGCACCAGTGATAATTTTATATTTAAAATACCAAGTCTCTTGTCCCTGAGCAAGATAACCTCATATGAAGGCTAAAATCTGAAGGACAGAATTCCTGGCCTTGGCCTGGCCAGTACAGCTGGATGCTTGACCTTAAAGTCCATGTTTAATTTGGCTCATTTAAGTAGCTGATATCAGAAGACAAGCTGTTTCAAATGCAGCCACAAACTGGAAGCTCATTTTGCTGCCTCCTGGGATTCTATCTGGTAGGACAAAACAAAGAAACCCAAACCTGGTATTTTCTAAGATGTCTTTTAAAAGCTGGGGCAAGAAAGGGTTGGTTATAGAATGATATTTGACACCACATGATTATACCATTTTGAAAAGCAAACCTTTCCCCTTCATCTCTAATTTATTGTAAATACCTGCTGGCTCTGATTTTTCATTTTAGAATACAATAAAAGAGATAAAGTTGCTCAATTTTATAGACACCAGCAGTAGTGAAGTAGTTTATCAGTTTTATCCTTAATGACACATGTGAAATTCACAAGTAGCTCTAACAAACAGTATTTTAATGTAGTCTTCAACTAAAGCATATTGATTAGCAGCTGCAGCTTATGAATTTGGTTTACTGCCCATTTTATCTAGATAAAGCAATATAACATCAGATAATACGTGTTTTGGGGATAGCAAGTGGCTTTCCATGATAGCTGGAAGGCAGGATTTTAACAAAAAATCTACCCTGGTGAGTAATCCTCATCAGATCAAAACATCATGTTTCTTGCAAGTAAAATGAGAAAGAATGGTTCTTTTTCAGAATATTACTGACCAGACTATCAGATGTTTTGGGATATGGGAAATAAGCTTGATTCTCCAACACAAGCCTGTGCGTGCTGTGAATCTCCTGCTGCCTGTTTGCAATGTTTCAGGTCTTTCCCCTCATCCAAAGTTATTTTTCATTGTGGTAGTTCCTTTTACATAAGGAGGTAAAGAGCATTACTCTCCCCATTGCTGAAAATAAGAACCATACCTTTTGTATGCCTGGTGAAGTGAAAAATTAGAGGTAGTGTGCACTTGAACTTTGGTGACTCACCTTTTTTTTTCCCACTGCTGACTTAAGTTCATTTTGCTTTCCGGGTCTTTGTTCTATCCTCAGTCTGTAAATGTTTGAGCAGATAAACCATCCACTGATCTCTCAAGAGCTTCTCAGTGACAGGAGAGTAGGCAGCACTTCAGTGGCCAAGGGAAAAGGAAAAGTTAAAATAGATCTTTTTCTGGGCTCTTTCCCACTGAATTTTATGAACAGGAGCAGAACTGAGCCTTAGTCTTGATTCTGGAACTATGACTACCTGGGACACAGCAGGAGCCTCATAGTCTGTGCATTCTTGGTTGTGTTTATCTTGGCACATCTTTCAGTGACAAGTTTCCAAAAACAGAATTGGTTCACCTGTCCTATTTAACATCATTGGTTTCAGGAGTAGGAGCATGGTGTAAACTTCAAAGAGAAATCCTGCCAGCAGTACTTCCTAGAAATGCTGTAGCTCAGACCACTGCAAAAAGGGGAGGAGAAGGAGAAAAAAACATATTTTTTTTTACTTCTCTACTCATGTGTTCTTTTTGTGTTATACCAGTGCTATAATAATCTCCTTGCTAGACCCTAAAACAGCTAGAGAAGTAGAATTTATGAAATAGGCAGATGTACAGAATATACAAGGACAGCATTTTGCACTGGCATACATTTAGGGAAGAGGCAAGCCCATGGCTAGATACTGCACTGAGCATTTGAAAGTAGTTTAATTCTTCCTGCAAGGCTGGCAAGTTATGGTTTGTTCCTGGCTCAATTCTCCACTGACTAACAGTAGGTAGGAAAATGCCTCTTGGTAATGTATTAGCTATCACAGGTGTTAATTAACATCTGCTGAATTGCCTCTGAAATGGCAAAGAGTGAGAAAGTGAAGAATCACATTAGAACAGCAGACATTGCTGAGCATGACTGAAATCACATAAGCTTTAGAAAGCTGAGGCCCCACTTTAAATGATCAGTTGAAGCACTTAAAATATTATCTGGTTTTGTTGATGACAGCTATTTTTTCTTAATCCATATATTTTTATTTTTCTGCTGTAATAGTTTACCATACAGATGCCTTTTTAATGAGTATTCTAACACACTATGTATGACCTCTCCAGTTTTATTGATTGCTTTTTCACTTTTTTCTGCTGAAACAAGAATTTGGCTGAGCTTGTCACCTGCAAAAGGCTTCCACAAAATTAGAAGATAAACTTATGACTTATGCATAAACCTAAACTCAAATTCGTAACCTTGCAGTTGTGAAGTGCTCTGGAGAAGTGAGCTCACCTGAAGACCGATCCTTTCATCTTCCTGGAAAAAGGCATGCATCATCCCTACTTTAAAGAAAGAAAATGCAGGAAATAGGGCTAAAGGAAAGCTTCTGTGAACAAAATTATGCATCTAGTCTGAGAACAGAAGTCAGATTATGCCAAAAGTACCTAAGAAAACCAAGGTGTAAAAAGTGGAGGCAAGAGTGTCAAATGGGATTTCTAGAGTTTTAGATGTCTGAGAGGAACCTTTGGGTGTGTGGGAGTTTTAACATGACTCAAACTTAACACATCACTGCACAGTGACTTCCAGGGCATGGCTGAGACTTCAACTGGAACCAGAGATGGGCAGAAGTGGAATTGCATCTGTGTCACTGGCGTCCCTCTTGCACACACAGGAAAAACAATTCAGTTACATCCTAAGAGGTGTATGTAAACTAGTGGTGTGGGAATGTGTCTCCCCTCGTGCAGCTGCAGATTTCCAGTGTGGTCAAAGGGTCACATTGACAAAAGCATTGAGGTGTCTGATTCCATTTACTTCAATGGTGTCTCAGTACCCTTGTGTCTCTAAGCTTCAGTAAAACCTCATAAAAAAAGGGAGTGTAGTTACACAAAACTGCCAAAATTATACTCAGGTGAGAAGGTAAAAAAGGAAAATTTCTGGTTTATTTACCAAGGCAAATGGAGTTAACAATGCAAAAGAGCTGCCTAATAACATATGTATTTTTTATTCTGTATTTTCAGCTGCTTGTGCTGGAGCAGTGTAGCTGCTTTCTCCCCTCCTCCCTGGTATATTCTTGCTTTCCAGCTGCTATTTGATCTTTTCCAGTCAACTTGAAATTATTCCTTACAGAACCTCGGCCCCGTGTAGCATTTCGGCAGGGCTATTGTTCTCTTGTCCACTGCCTGTAGATCAGCTTTTACTGCTAAACAGCTTCTTTATAAAGCCCAATGAAACCTTCTCTCGTGCTTTTGTTTGCTTTGAGAACAAGACCAAAGGTTGAAGAGGGCTTTAAGTCCTGAGGTGTGCAGAGCACCCCCATCCCTCCCTGTGTTTCGGTGTTAGTTACTGCTTTGGCCTTTACCTGTTTTGCTTTGCCAGCCAGGATGGGGCACACCCTCACACAGCACAATACAAACCCATTTAATTAAGAGCTATTCAAGCTTTTTTTAAAAAATATTTGCTTCAACAAATGCCCATGTCAAGCAGCAGTCATACGACACCTTTCGAAACCCTTTAATCCAGAGTAGAAGCCAGCAGCACAATTTTAACTTGTTTTTGGATCTGAACCATCACTGTGAAGGTTGTCAGAGCTTGTTCCCAAGGCTGGGGAAAGGGGAAAGCCTTTCAGTTGCCAAGGCTTTGCTGGTCCTTTATGGCATTTGTGTGCTCTATGACAGTTTCTACAAGTGATACCAAAAAGTGTCTGCTATTAGGGAAGAGGCAAAAATGGCAGCACAAATTTGGCTTCTTGAGATTGGCCACTTCTGCATGCAAATGCCCAGTGAGCACTAGCAAGTGGGATATTTTCAGGATATACACCCAGCCTTTGGTATCTGCATGCAAGATGCCAGCTGCCAGAGTGTGTGAAGGATTTGCTTTTAGACATGGAGCTGTGCCAATCAGCATGCAGGAAACATTTTGAAAATGTTGTCCTTCCTATCTTGCTTGGGAATTGGGGCAACCCTGCACACCCCATGAGACTCCTCGGTGTCACTGGGCCTGAGGAGGCTGAGTCTTCTGCATGTCTCCTAGAGCACCTTGGCAGTCCCTCAAGAGGAAACAGAACTTGTTCAACCAACAAAATGAGAAGTGAAAGCTACTACCAGCAGTGTTAATGCCACAGGGATCCTGGAAAAGTGCCTCTCCATCTTTGCCAAATCAAAGCTGCTTGTGGGAGCTGTGTTTCTTCTGCCGATTGCTGTGACAGCTTTACCACCTGCTTTCATCTGACTTTAAGCAGCATGGCAATATAATTTGGAAATGTTTGATAGATTTGAGAAGGGGTGTGGTTCAGTGAAGACTTGACTAAGGAGAGAACTTGGAGTAAAGTCGTTTTCAGGTGATAAAACAGGGCTAAATTTATGGGGAGGGATTCCCTTGTCTAATGCCTGTATCTGTTGATGAACGCAACAATTAAATTCTTGTGAGTATGAGTGGCAGGATCTTATCTGAAGATGCAGCTGACTGTGGGGGACAGATCTAGGTCCTCATACACTCCAGTAGGAAGTGGTGTGTGCTCTGAAGGACTTTAAACCTGAGGCTCTTCATCCTTTCCAATGGCTGAGATCCCAACATGTCTCTAAATGTGCAGCCTTTTCTGTCATGTAATTGGTTTTTAAGACAGGCACATTGGCAGTCCTCTTTTTATGCTTATGGCAATGTATCACTCGTGTGCCATTTTAATCAGTCTTCCTTACTGCTGCTCTGTTAGCCTGTACTGTTAATCTTCACCCTGAACCTGCCCAGAGGCTGTTAAAAATATGCCTGAAGATGAAAATGCCTTGTAGTATCAGGTAGTTAGACAAACCCACCCATCCAATAGACTGGGGAGATTTATGGCCTCAGATATCTCTCGTGACAGAGGTAGGTCTGAGTGTCCTCAGACATGAGGGAAACATAATTGAGGGAGCCACCTTCTTTGTAAGTGCTTTAAATGTCAGGTTAGGTATCTCAGTGCTGTTGATGGGGCTCAAAAACTATTAGGCAAATTCCAGTACAAAGATGAGGTTATAACCCCCAATGGGAATTTCTCAAACAGTCAGTGTTGATGTCTTGTCAGAAGTGGGAGAGCATAGCAGAAGAGTTATCCCATGTTCATCCTATTCCGGAGATAAGAAGGGAGTATTTGCTATCAGTTACTGTCAGAGGGTGCTGGGTTAGATGGATGTTTGGTCTGACCTGGTAAAAGCCTGTGTCTTGTTAAAGAAAAAATGAAAATAAGCTTTATGTCTTTGTGGAAGGAATGGTGCTGGCATGTGAGTTCAAGAGGCAGCCCTAGGCTCTGGAGGTGGCCTTGGTGCTGCATGATCCAACAGAAAGGTAGGATACAAAGTACTCGTGGCTGTCCTTAGAACTTTTACCTGAACCCAGCACTGAAGCTTTGAGTTTGGAGTGCAGTCCAAAACTGAAATTCATTAGGGAGCATGGCTTTGCTATCACACAGAAGTAATTTGCACCAGAGCAATGACCCTTTACAAAACACTACAGTAAAGGTGCACTTGTCAGGGCTGTTTTTTCTCTGGTTCAAACCTAACAGGTACCTTTGCAGCTGCTACCATGAGCTGTAACTTTGCCACATTTTATCTAGTTGTAGCTGTACTTTTTCACACCATGTACCTTGTTCACAGGCAGACTTAGTATTTCCTAAATGCTTTTGAACTCCTTTGCATGGGAGCTGCATGAACAGAAGGGATGGCTTTCTGCTCCTAGGGGTGAATGAGTACTTGGCAGGAGCTCCCGTGCCTGCACTAGAACATGAAGTATCTTTAAAATGCTTTGTCATGTTCAATATTTAAAAAAACCCAAAACAAACCAACAATAAACACAAAAGACAGTTCCATGCATATGGAGGGTGAAATGGCATGCAGGTGTTTATGGCAATTAAACTGTCCAATGTTCAAACAATAAAATATTCAGAATTACACTGTAATAGACAATGTCCTTCCTGCTACAGGGAGGGGCTGATGTGAAAGGCTTTTCACCCACATCCCTTGGGAGGTTTCATCTCCTTCCCAAAGGAGACACCCAGATCTGTCATCTCCCGTGTTCCCTTTGCAGTAGAAGGTAGCTTTTACACTCATGTACTCTTTCTGATGACTCCAGATTTTAAACTTACATACCAAGGGAAATATTTTTAAAATCAGTTATGTTGTAAGCTTAAGATGATCTAGAGTACACCCTGGTAAAAGTGTAATCTGCAAGAAGAGTGAGAATTTTAGAATTCCAGCCATGTGAAACTGACCCTTTCATGTGTACATAAAATTGCTTAACATTGATCATTTCCTGAGCTGGCACATAGTAGCTTCTTATAGTTTATGTTCATAATTTATGTTTTTAGGTCTTAGTTGTTAGAGCATGGTGACTATAATGCCAAAGTTGTGAATTCAACCCTCTATGGGCCATGCACTTAAGAGCTGGACTTGATTCTTGTGGATCCCTTCCAGCTGAGAATATTGTGTGATTGTGTGGGATTCCTCAGCAACAGCCTCAGTCTCACAGAGTCTGGTTGTCTTTTTACACTGCTGTAGTAAGCTCAAAGAAAAAATCACTAAAAATACTTCTTTTGTCATAGGTACTTCACAATTTGTTTAGAAAACAAAAAACAAAAAAACAACCAACCAACCAAACAAACAAACAAAAAATACAAACAAAACAAAACAAAATAAAATCCAAAGTTTTTTTTGAAGGAACTCCAAGTTTCTCTCAAGCAGGGGCTATTGTAAATTGCATCACCAAGCCGAGGCAAGGAAATCAGACAACTGAATTTTATTGAGTTGTCTTATAAGTTGTCTTACTATATAAGTAACTTATATTTTAACCTGTAGGAATTGTGAATCCCAGATCCAATCTGCCACTCACAACATTTTTTTTATCACCCTCCTATGAGTTTGAAAACATGCAGTTCACAAGCTTTATTTGCTGGGCACTGACAATAGCTGCTGCTATTGATTCTGATTCTCTGTCAGGAGTGATCCTGTTCGGAGGATTTAAGCTTTCCATAACACTTAAATCTTTTGCTCTTTGATGCATCAGTCTTTACACTCACTCTGCCCTCTGAGGTCTCAAGAGGCATGCTGAAATTGCAGACTGGTACATCAAGGGAAAACACAACCAGGAGATTCCAAGAGGTTTTAATCAGGCTTTTAATTATGTTAAACCTAAATATCCTAAAGCTTTATGCATTAACAATGATGGTATAAATGTTAATTTTCATGTTTGCAGGCCTTCCTCTTGACAGTGACAACCCAGCTAAGAACTCAACTTTCACAGATTTTCTACAGCTATCCACAACTTTGTAGGATTAGCTGAATTATACTTAAATTTAAGAGTCCAGTCTATAACTAAATCAGGAGTAAGTCAGGCCTATAATTTTATTAGATTCCTTGGGGAGGAAGACTTAATCTGATGTTCTTAATATTTGTGTAAAAGTATGTCTGGGTGCTTAAGGCATAACAAAGAATGAATGGTTCACTCCTGCCAGAAGTGGTGGAGAGCTTTAAAAAAATAGCACATAGGCCTCTCACCAGTTCAGTGTATCAACATGGTTTTGTCTTGGGCCTGGAGCAATCTCAGTGGGCACCAAAACAGTTTTTAATGTCTCTCTGCCACCTTCCCTAGTAGCTCCTTTCTCAAGGTGGGGTTGCTGCTGTCTTCTGCTCAGCAGTGTGTAGCTGCTATGGCACAGGTGAAAGGTCCTTGACTCTGTGTTCTCTGTGTAAGACTTTTTAATTTTCCATCTGCATGTGCTGAGTAGCTCTGCTTTTTCCTGGCTTAGAAAAGCTGATCAAGGGATGTTTCCCACCCTGCATTCATGCACACTGCCCACTCCACAGAAGGGATGGCACAAGACCCCTAACCCATTGACAGTATGCTCCTGAAAGTGTCCAAGAAGGCACCTGGAGGGGGAAGCCAGAAGTCTGCAGGGCAAAGTCTGTCTTTCCCCCAGCCAGAGCATGGGGGATACAGTTCATTCTTTGTGATTTTACCATGAGTGCTACAAATGCTGTTGATTTGAACTTTAAATTGTGCCAGATCTGGAAGGTTGAAGGAGCAGGAAGACCAGCAGCTGAGGAGCAGGACATCATGTGCTCTGTGTTGGTCACGGATGCAGAAGGCTAACCTGCCAGAAAGGAACAAGGAGTGACAGTATACTGTCTTCAGAAGTGACATCCATTATGAAACAGATTTGGATGTAAATATTTATGCATGTTGTGTGCTCTTTGACAGGCAAGCAGTCTGCTTTGGTATGGTAAGAAAAAGACCCCACTAACAAACTGGGAGCAGGGTTGACACTCATTCTGTCTTTTATTGTTATTTGCATTATGAGCATGAAACAATGCCTAATAACAAATCCTTTATTAGCATTTTAAGTAGTAATTTACTAAAGCTAGTCCTGATCCATGGCTGGTGGATGAAAGGACATTTAATTTCCCAATTGAGAAAAGCTGCTAAGGACAGAGAAAATTTCCTGTTATACTGTTGATACTCAGTGGAGTATACCAACAGTCCCTGCTGGCCTCAGAGACAAGAGAAATATTATGAGTTTTTTTCTGCTTTTATTGTCCAAGATTTATATGCAGAGATATCTTGATTTCCTGCTGCTTTGGAAAACAAATAATCACTGGTAGATACATGGAGAGCTTTACTGGACCATAGGACTATATGGCTAAAGCAATGTTTTAACTTCAGTGTGCAGCAATCATCATATGTATTTTAAAATTATACATACTTGACTGCAGCATCCAGAGCTGTTATGGATAAAGAATGACATTTCTTTTAATTCTTGTGTGTGAAAACTGAAGCTGTAAGTATAAAAAGGGTGTGGATTTGAAAAGTTGTCTTCTACAGCAATCAAAACTGAGTGGAACAACTCCCTTGTTACTTGGGCAGTAAACTATTTAATTGAAAAAGTAATAGTCCTCTCATGAATCAATAATATTTTAAATGGCAAAACTTTTAAAGGGTAATAAAAGCTCGAGTGCTGGAAGCAGTTCTCGGTGAAAAGGCAGTGGAGGGCAAGGTGACAAGCCTATTGATTATTCAGAAAAGTCAGAGTTTAAACTACAGTCTCAAGAGTTGATAAATAGAATGACAGATGTCAGTACAGTAATGGGTCCGAGGAAAATAACCCTTGCAATGGTAAACTCCCCAGAAATTATTACTGTGCAGTAAAGAGAGCTTGAAACTGTTGTGTTGGCTTTTTCAGCAAGAATGCCAGTTCAGTACCCTGTGACAGTCCAGAAAGTTAAATCAGATGTTAAGGTTTGTCAGTAGAGGAACAGAGAGCAAACATGAAAACTGCAAGTTCATGATGTGACTGTCAAAGGCAGTTCTGGTCCTTTTTTCTGTGAAAAGTTGGTAGGACTAGAACAGATGTATAGAAAGGTGAGGAGGCTGTCATAGGTTTGGAAAGGTTTTTGTTCAAGATGAGATTAGACAGATTTGCTTGGGCAAAAATAGTGACATAACAGACATAACACACCTATACAAAATCAGAAGCAGCAAAGAAAGGTGAGTAGAACACCATTATTTTCTCTCTATGCAAAAAGCTTGAGAAAGATGGTTTAAAGCAGTTGGGAAGTATTTTTCACAGCCAGTGGATTAAGATGTGCAACTCCTCACCATAAGGTGTTGTGGAGACAAAAATATAAGTTGAGGAAAGTGTTATGGATAAATTTGCAGATGAAAAAAAAGCTATCAGAACTATTAAAATACAAAGATACTGATTAAATCCCTCTCTCGGGTCGGCCCTAGTCTGGTAGGATCTGTGAGGATATTCCAGAGGAAGTATAACTGTGCATTTGCCTCATTCTTACACTCCTTTCCTAAACATTTGCTACTGGCTGCTGCAGAGCCCAGCCACCAGCCTGGACAGACCTTTGCTCAGATCCAGTGTGGCTGCACTTGGGCACCATAAATCTGTCTGTTTGAGAGGCAAATACTGAAATTAAGTTTGTACATCAGATAGGGCTGGAAAATATACGCTATCTTGTGAATCCCATAAAAAGTATACAAGCCATCTATCGTTCCCTTGTAAATATGTGGCAGGGAGCTATTTTAAAACAGCACGATGTGCTCGTTATCTGTGCTCTGTCAGACTATTGCTACTAACCCAGTACTGTTATATGGCCACAGATGATGTTATTTTCATAACACAGGTCATGGCAGAGTCTTGGCGCCAGAACTTAGGAGAGTTTAAAAGGTTATTTCTCTGCTGTAGTCAAATAGTTGCTTTGAGATCAGGGTCTGGCTACCAATTGGTCTGGTTTAACAAATTCTTGTGCAGGATCTTAAAAACTGGGATATGCCTGAGCTGCAGGTCTGAGGTGCATTAGAGTTCACAGTTTTAGATTCATCTCTGAAAATAAATCAGACTTCAAATAACTAAGATTTTACCAAATATTACCTACCTCAATAAATTAACAACCCTAACCCTTGTGTTAGAGAGGGCTGAGAAAAAGGGGTTTTTTTGTGATTAGAGAGAGATCCAGACTAAAGAGTGATTTCTTTTTAACAGAGATCAACCACATTTTCCCATTATGTAGTAACATTCATTATATGAGGAATTCCAAGTGCTTTACAAACATGAGTTAGCTAATGGGTATGAAGCAGATAGACACTGGAGTAGCCTCATTTTTAAGAATGAGAAGACTTCCCTGAAGAAAATTTAAATGGTTTAAAAAATTTCCCCTGACAAAAGGCAACAAAAAAGTTATTTTTGTGAGGACAGCTTTCCATGTGTCTGCTGTGCTATATTTTCACATTATTTTTACATGTTGTGCTTTGAATTAAGGAAGGATTACATACTTACTGAATGAATAGCTGAGAGTCCAGTAGTTATTAGAAAAACAAAAAACACAACACCTTCCTGTAGCTGTGGTTGAGTTCAACTGAACTTCACTTTCTATAATCCTGTTCCTGTTGGCAAACTTCACTTCTGCAACTGCATTTCCCATGAGCTCATTACTCACAACAATTGCACCCTCTGAAATCCTAAGTGCTAACTTAGAAGTCATTCCTTTCTCTGGAATATTCCCTGCAGGTTAAGTTCACGTACTTTCAATAGCAAAGGCATTATTCACTGATCAGCATACATTCCCTCTTTGAAAGGAGAGAGAGAGTACAGCATTTTGGGGAAGCTGGAAGCTGGCAATTCAGGTGGAGCAAAGCTGGTGTCTGCTATTGCCCTTTGCTATGGAAATGGATGTTTTGGTTCAGCTGGAGGATCAGTAACTGGAGACGTTTTAGCAAACAGGCTTTGGGGTTGAAGACAGTGAGTTACTTCACATTAAAAAATAAATACATAAAAATAACCCCATGATCAAAGTTTCAGTGGAAGACAACTGTGCCCCTGTGAAATGGCTTGTGAATGTAAACAGTGAATGCAAAAGAAGGGCAAGAAGGGAAAGCTGAAGGAGAGCACGGAAATAAAGATAGGCCTGATGAGCCATGTAACTTCACTTGTCATCTGCCAAGTTCTGAAAAGTGGGTGGGAAACATGGCCTCCTGGTTAATGGATGGAATATTTCAAAGAGAAATTAAAAGGCAGAAACAATCCTGGAACTGCCAAGCTCTGAGCTGGTGGCCCTGGCTAAAATGCTAAATTCTGCCTCTCTGTTGGCAGTTCTTTTTCTCAGGAAAAACTGAGCTCCTCCTTGAAAATACTTTAAATTACTTTTCGAGTTGAGTACCCAAACCATGAGTCACTGCTTCTCCCACTAGTTAGTGATCAACTCATGCTTGTGTATCTGTTTAAATGCCTTAGTGTTTCCTGTGGGATACTCTCCACAAAGTACCAAGATATGTTTCAATGTCTTCTATTTTAAATTAAGAACATTTCAATGAAGAAAAGCAACAGAAAGGAGTCTCTCTCAGAGACAGAACAAAGTGTGGAACTATTCTTCTTTAAAGTCCTTTTCCTTTCATAGTGTGACTGCTGTATGCTCTCTGTAAAATGAAACATGAAATTATTCACACAAGTAGACAAAATGTTTAGAAATGAGTCCCAGTGTTTTCAGGGAGTTACAAGCAGCACCCTTTAAAATTAAAAATCCTTTATTAAAAGCAATGGACCATTTATCTTAAAACCTTTCATAAATCCAGAGGCCAAGCGATGTTTCACAGCTGAGCTTTCCCACTGTCATCAGTGGGAAAAAAGCATGGAATTCCCCTAGCTGACATTCTTGAAATGTCTCTTCTACATTTCTGCTGACCTCAAATGCAGGTTTTAAGGAACTGAAGGAAGACAGGGAGGAGGTTAGTCAGCAGTTTAGAGGGAAATCATCAGTAGGCACCATGGGAATATGGCTGTTAGGAAGATTTGCTCTAGTATGGCATTTACCAGGAAGGTAGTGCAAAGACTGCATACAAATGACAGGCTGTGGTAGCAGAACAAGCAGGGCAGCGAGAATTGCTGCAGCCTGGACGAGCTGCATCACAGAAGTAGCTCAATGAAATGAAGAATGACAGTAATTTACCAAAGAGTCTATATCCTTAATGAGCATAAGATCCCTATAATTTTACTGACAAGGCATTTGATGTACTGTGCTCCAGTTTATTGCAGAAACAGCAGGAAGTCTGTTTGAAAGCAAAACAACGTCAACAATAACAACAAAAAAAAGCTAGAAAAGTAATGATTGTTTCATGTGTTCAGGCTTCTGAGTCCAATTCTTCCTGAGGGTACATTTTGATCCCTGTGACCAGGAAAGCCATGCAGATACTTGAAGTCCCTTAAACACCATGACTTGTTTTTTACCCACCAACAATGCTATTAAACTGTTGTAGAGAAGGTGTTGAATCAAGGGTAGTGTGGCCTGGGAAACAATGTTTCAAGTCTGTTCTGCACTGATGAGATTGCAATTGGAGTATTCATCCAACTTTGAATCCTTCAGGCATTAAGAAATAGGGAGGTTAAGTAAAAAGAGTTTATGAGAGGTACTTAATATGCATGAGCAGAAGCCTAGAAAGCATGATCTATGAGGTCAGACAAGAGAAATTAGAGGGTTTTAATCTAGAAAGGAAAAGAAAGAACAGGAAACATAATGGTCTTGAAACACCTATAAAATTGCTGTAAGAAAGAATAATCTGCTTCCTGTGTCCTTGATAGCTAATGCAAGGAGTAATAGGTCCCAACTTCAAAGTGGGAGTTTAGACTTGACATTTGAAAAAGCAAAGGTTGGAAGGCTTGCCTTTGCTGTACACAGCTTTAAGATAAGGGCCTCTCAGAAATACAGCTAATATTGCTTTGGGGCAGGAGGCTGGAGCCAGGGATCTCTTCAGTTTCCTTCCAGCCTTCCAAGCAGCTGGTTGTAAAGGGAGAAATAGTGGCTGTCTGTATCTGATGGCTGTTTTATGGACACAGGAGGAGCATTCCCTCCAAGGAAAGAAATTCGTATGAAGCTGATCATGCGTAAAACATTTGTTTGGTCCTGGGAAACATGCTGAATAACCGCAGTCCCAGCATGGATCTAGGATATTTTTGACACCAGCAAAGGCCATAACACCTTCATGATACCTGGCATGTACTATGGGAAGGTAGAGTGATATAAAGGAAAGCCTCTTATTGGGGATGATGTTGGGTCTTTCTCAGCAGTAAGATTTGTAAGGGGTTGTAAATGCCAAAACTCTGCCCTTTCCACAATGACTCTGAGGATTGCAGCCATCTGGCCTTGGAGAAGCTGAAGCCATAAATGACTTCTGCAAAGTGCATGTTAAGAGGAACAACTGGCTCTGATGAGGAAGCAGGAGATAAAATCTCAGCAAGAACCAGTGAGTGCAGGTGTTTCCAGGGTCCAGAGCAAACCAGTGTGGGATGATTCCAAGTTTCATGTTTTACTCTCCCAGTACTTCTCACACTGTGCCCACAAACATTTACCTTTTCTTGCCTGAGCTGGAGCAACTCATTTCCTAATCAATTAAAACTGTTGTTTAGATAGTTTGGTCTGCATCTAGAGAACCCTACAATAGGCATGAATCAACACGAGGGAATGTTTCAGCTCAGCCCCTTGCAGCAGTCCCTGGATGTTTCATTTAAACAGCAGGCAACACAGTACCCACCCTGGAGCTGCACAAATCCGAGGAGACAGCAAATATTCACATTCCCATCTGTCAGCAGCAAGCACAGCCTCGGAGCAGTAAATCTGTCAAGTTAGGTTAGTGATTAGCAATAAAAGTCCAATTATTAAATAGCAGCAAAAGTCTTTGGCTGAGGAGTTACAGAGCATGGAGCAAGAACTGGCATTTTCTGGCCACCCATTTGGTTCTGCAGGAGGTTCACCTGTTCATGTAATGTGTCTGGGTCTCCTTACAGCAAGATAAAGACAAGCTTTCACTGCTTCCTTGTAAACAGATTTCACAGACTTATGATGTTTGTGGGAGATGGAGAGCAGGTTAAAAGTTGTCTGGGTAAACCTGTGTGAAATTTGTCAAGCAGGAGGGAGACTGCAGAAGAGCATGTCCCTGAAGCAGGAAGATGGAGGTGCAGATGGGTGCTCCTTAGGGAGCACAACCTCTGCAAGAAGAGCTTGTACCCCACTGCCCTCAATGTTGCTGATCAGGAGTTTGTCCAGCTTCCTTCTAGACAGAAGGGTTTGATCATATCCTGGTGCTCACTGACCTTATCACCCTCCAGAGCTCCCTGAAAGGAGTTTGTAGCCAGGTGGGAGTCAGTTTCTTCTCCCAGACATCCAGTGATAGGACCAGAGGCCATAGTCTTAAGCTCTACCAGGGAATGTTTAGGTCGGGTACTAGGGAAAAATTCTTCACAAGAAAGGGTGGTTAGACATCAGAATGGGCTTCCCAGGGAGGTGGTGGAGTCACTGTCCCTGGAGGTGTTTAAGGAAAGACTGGATGTGGCACTCAGTGCCATAGTTTCGTTGACAAAGTGGTGTTGGTTCATGAGCTGAACTCAATGATCTCAGAGCTCTTTTCCAGCCTAATTGGTTCTGTGATTCTCTGATTCTGAGGTATACTCATGCCTCCATCCTCCCTGCCCCTTGACAGGACTATGGAGATGGGACGATGGAGATGGGACTAGCCTTTCCCTCTCAAAGGTATTTAGATTTCAGTTTTAAAGTCTGGATGGAGAAATTGCAAGGAGAAGAAACTGACCCCTAAATACCTTGATTATAAAGTAGGGCTGGTAAAGTACAGAAACTGTTATGTGCAGAAATATCCATGGAAAAACACTAGCTATTTTATTAATAGTCAAAAGAATACCAACGGAAAGTAAAAATTTTCAATAGTTAATACTTGACCTGTCCAAAATCTCACTGCTAGTAGGAAATTAACATGATTGTGTTGCCAGTAAAAACTGACATTAATTGGCTCTTATTTCTGTGTAATTTAACATTTTTCATCAGTGACATGGAAGAAAAAAATAATTCCCAGTCTTAACAATTACTGAAGTCTTGAGCATACACAAAGACTGGAGATAGTGGGTAAAAAATGAAGAGGTGTCATGCACAAAGACCAGTCTGGGTCTTCTGGCCACATCAAGCAATACATAGAAACAAAAATCAATTCCTACAGAAACCATAGGGCATTCAGACCATGAAAGGCAAGCGCTATTTGCAAGCTTCCAGTGGCCAAAGTATGTACCATAAACCTTCATGTGTGAGCAGGAGAATGGTGAGAATGAGTGGGGAAGGCAAACTCTTTTCCAGCCTAATTGGTTGTGGAAGGAAAGGAACATCTAGAGGATGCCACTTCTAAAGGAACATCTAGTTCGTTTGCCTGGGAATGATTAGAGAGCAGACTGATCATGTAAGATCATACAAGGATGATTAAAGCACTGGAAAATAGACCTCAGTGTGAGACAAGAAGAGTTCAATCTATTTAGCTTAACAAAGGAGCCACAGCATGACAAAACTTTGATCTCAGGCTCCTTCATCTCACAGGCAAAGATATAACAAGATCTGGGACAGGATGGCAGCAAACCCAGATTATAAATAAGATGTAATTTTTTATAAAATCATTGCAATTTTAAGGTAGTAATAAAATTATTTATAGATAAAAGGCTTTAATTCAAGCAAGAAAATGTTTGTCAAAACCTCCTAATTCATGGTGTATGTGAAGTCAGATTCATTAACCAAAGTAATCCCTCAACCCAGATAATCTATGGGTTGCTAGGAAAATTTCCCATGACCATGTTTTATTATTTCATTGTATGTGACAAGCATGTCAAGAGGCTCTCAATAAAATCCACATTTCTTTGTAGTCAATACTATGCACCTATGTTTCAGAGAAAAAGTGTCTACCCCAAACAGGTTCTAAAAGAAATTATTTCATGGCCTGTTTTGCAGATGAAGTAATTTGACCAAAATCAGACAGGAAGCTTGTGACAGAAAATAGATTTGAATCTATGTAGTCTTTAGTGCTACCTTAAGCAAAATGTCATCCACACCTCACTGGGACACCTGCCAGTGTTATGTGCTTACAGAGTGAGTGCCCTTCCTAAAGTCTCTGCAGTGCCTACGTGCTGGTGGCTCACCCTTTGTGCCACAGAATGGTGATGGAGGAGTGCAGAAGGAGAGGGAATGTTCACATAGCTCATAGGGAAGGCACCTCGACTCTTGCTGATGGGACAATACTGATGGGATTTCTGGATCTGTTTTCCTTCTTTTCATTAGAGCCTGCAGAGGACAATAAAGTCAAACTCACATAATGTGAATTAGCTATTAACCTGTCAGTGCCAGAAACAGAGATATAGGGTTCAGTGCATGGGAAGTGCAGGCTTGCCCTCCTGATCTGCACAGAGCTGAGGACACTTCAAGATTTGTGCTGCTCTGAAAGCATTTGAAATGCAGCCCAGCAGCTACATTTCAGCCCAGTATAACCACAACCACACTCTGCTTGTGGGAAGCCATTGCCCCTGATGGATTGTGTCCTGGCTTTGGATTGCACTGCAGGCTGTCTATGGTCCCAGTCCTGCTGTCTCCCCCAGCTCTCTCTGTATGCTGTTCTTCTCCCCATTTAGAGAAGGGAAGTAGAAGTAAATGATTCTTCTCTGCTTTCGTTTTCATTTTCTTTTTTATTCCTCCTGCATTTTCAGACTGCATTTCTAATGAAGCTCAACATTTTGAGAGGAGTGTTTCTGAGTGGAGATGGAAAAAAAAATCCAGGAGTTCCGTTTAGAAGATGGAAGCCCATTGTCAGAGAACTCTTTTATTGGAAGACATATATTGGACATCCTCTGGGGACTTTAGGTCTGTAGGAAAGATGCACCTAGACTCAGTGTGTATTCCTTTGGTGGAGATATCCCTATGCTTCTTGGCTACGTGTCATGCAGAGTGGGGAAGAGAAGCCTTTTCCTGTCCAGTGCCTCCAAACATGCACATGAACTCACACAGCCAGACACTGCCTTTCCCTTCGTCCTAAAGAGTCAGCTGGTGCTTTCCAGTGTTTATGCAACACTGTCATTGCTATCTAATGCAATGGAAATTCTGAGCAGCAATTACATGGCAATTAGTAAGCTGAATGCTTTATTGTGGTCATAATTCCTTTCCATTATACTCAGTGACAGCAAGAATGTCTTGGCCAAAAGCCAAGCGATTCCTCAGAAGGGTGATTTTGCATTTCCATGGCACCCAGAGAGTTAAATTTCCTGAAGAAATCCAAAAGCCAGCAATGAAGACGTAACTCTGTGAGATGCATGGCAGGAATGATGGCTACAATAAAGTTACACAGGGACAAACATTTTGGAAACAGTCCTTTGGCAAAGAAGCCGCACTCCTCCCATCTTGTAGCAAGGCTAAGGGCTTTCTCTTGCCTTCTGTGATACTGCTTTTTTATGGTTTCATACTTTGAACACTTCTTATGAACTTGAAAAATTATGACAGTTATTTTCTTATCTCATTAAGATAAGCAAGAGATGAAAATTGTGGAGATCCAAAGACCCATGTCTACTTGGTCGTGTTGATCTCCCCAGCATGTCCTGTGACTGAGGAAGGCCTATCTCAAGCTGTTCAGCTGTATCTAAGCTGACTAAAAAAAAAACAAGCCAGCTAAGGATAGTGGGGTGTGGTGCCAACCTTTGCTCATGTGCTTTTGTTTGCAGTTGGCAGAGTCCAGGCTCAACTTATTTATCTTATTCCCTGAAATCCATATCTCTATATTAAATTGTTGTCAAAAGGAAATGGGCATGCCTTGTGGCTCCTGATTGAGTTAGGAAAAGGTAGTGGTCACCTTATATTAAATCTAATTTTTTTTGCTGCAGGACTGCAGTGCTATGCAGTTTGTTACCACTGGAGTTTTAAAACACTTGTTGAAAACTTCACAAGTATAGATATAAATAAAAGACTTCTTCAATCATATCTCAGAATCAATCAGAATAATCCTTAAAATACAAATACTTTTTCAAATAGATGCAATAAAATAATGCACCCATCTATGAGGTTATCACTTTTGTAAACTTTCTTAAATCTGGGAGATTTATTGGGGGATGCATGACCAGCTGCTAGCTTTGTATCTAACCCATAGCTCTTTTGAAAAGCTCAACTAAACTTCAACTAATTAAAACAAATTGGAGTACACAACCATGCTTCTATACAGACTGTGTCACTTTAAGGCTATGAAATAAACCCATTTAGAAATACTGTCTGTGGACAATACTAACCCTCAGTATATTGAAAAGCCAATTGCTAGGTTTCTCAAAAACATTTCTGTCTTTTGCTTTGTCCCATTACTCACATCACCTCCTCCATTTTCATATCAGAGGACATGATAAAGAAATTGGTGTACCTGTAGAACCACAGTTGGTAGGTCTTCATTAAAGGTAAGGCCTCCCTGGTGACTTCCTAATCTGAACAATAATCAGAAAATTAGATTAAATGTATTTTGGGCAGGTACTCTACTCTTACTGTTAAATGCAGAGAAGGATAATAAAGAACATGCACAGCAGCACTGCATGTACTGGAAGTATGGTAAAAATCAGAAGAGTTTGGAATTTAGGAAGTAGCACTTTTTTTGCAAGAAAATAGTCACCATTAACACTCAGTAGTGTAGTATTTGCAAAATTCTATAAAAGAAAAGACAAATTCAAAGGTAGATTGTAACTAATGTAATATTGCATTCCTAAAGAGCTAGGTGAGTCTAAATCTTTATTTTTTCTTATAATAAATAGGTATATATTTGGGACTTGCTGACATGACAAAGTCACTTCAGAGTGCAAGCAGAAAAGTTTTGCTTATGTGTATATGTGTCAGCAACAAAAAAAGCCTCAACAGTGACTGAAAAGCAGCTGCAATTCACTTTGAAATACATACCAGTCAGAGAGCATTTACACCTAAAACATTTCATCAAAGCTGTGAGTTACATCTCTTTGTTTCTTCTGAGAAGTCATAATAAACTCTGTAGCACTTGAATACTTTGGCACAGGTGGCATTAGAAATGATATTGTTTTCAGCATAGCCAGATCTGCTGGGACAACTTATGCCTAAAAAGAAGAATATTGTTTTCCTCTAGATAGACCTTGTGACTGCTATTCTGATGTATTCAAGTCTTATCTTTGAGTTTTCCTTTACTTATACCAAAATTAAAAGAACGAGCAAGAGACTCTCAGCTTCCATAATTTTTAAGAGATCGCCACCAAGTGGAAAAAGGGAATTAATACCATTTTCCAGCTCCCGTAGGCAGCAGGTGTATGGCACTGCTTAGAAATGATGGTGCAGATCAAAATATCACCATAATAACACATGCAAAGTAAATATTAAGGATCATGCAATCAAAGGTAGTTCTTATTTTAGAGTGAATTAATCAAGGAGGTAAACCATTTAAATGTAGATGACATACTATGCCCTGCTCTAAAAGAAACAGCCCTAAGTAGGTAACTTTTTATTTGAACCACTGACATTGGTTATTATGAAGACAAGAGCCACCTGAACTGCACAACTGTGACTTATCACCACGTAGAAAACTCAATAGAAATGATTGCATTAGCACATCTACCTTTTTAGCTGGCTGGGTTTCAAGTAGCTGGGTCTCTTAAAAAATTAGCATGCTATTATTTAGTCACAATTTTTCTGGCCTAATAAATGTTACTTGTAAACCCTATGATTGCAGGGAGAACAGGATTACTCACAGGGGGTCCTGGACAACAAGCTGGACATGAGCTAGCAGTGTGCCCTTGTAGCAGGAGTCCAACAGTACCCCAGGAGGCAGAGTACGAGGGAAGGCTGAGAGACCTGGCACTGTTCAGCCCAGAGAAGAGAAGCCTCATCAGGGGCTTCTTATCAATGTGTACAAATATCTGAACAAAGGAAGATGGATCTCTTTTCAGTATTGTCAAGTGACAAGACAGTGGGCATAAACTGAAACACAGGCGGCTCTGTCTGAATATCAGGAAACTTTTTCTGTATCATAGAATGGTTTGGGTTGGAGGGGACCTCTAAAGATCACCTAGTGCAGCCACCACTGGGAGGATAACCTGCACTGGCACAGGCTGCAGCACAGGTTGTGGAGTCACCATTCTTGGAGGCATTCAAAAGTTATCTGGGAACTAGCTCTTCTTCCGTTTACTACACCAAGTTTACCAAAACCTATTGCTTGAAAGTGAATTTCTTGGTTCACAGAAGGAAACTGTTGACTTGAAAGTCCCAAAAGAAAGGATAACAGGACCTTCATGTGCTGCATCTACATAGAGGTCAATGTGTTTAGTCCACTAAATATAACTTTGCAATTACTTTATCTATTCTTATTTGCCATTTCAAAAGTATTTTCTGCATTCTACAACAGAAGTCAGAAAAACATGCAAAAAAATTACCATCATTGATTCTTCTGCAAAACCAACGCATTTTTACGTCGTTTCAAGATACCTTAATTCTTGGGATCATAACTAGCAATTTTTTTGAGGTGAAGTAATCTTTAAATAGTATTTTCAGACCACCTTCATTCTGTGTTTCACAGTACTATTGGAGGGCTCTGCAATAATAAGGCCTTCTGTGGTCCAACATTATTTGCTATTTATAAAAGCCAGCCAACTATGCAGAAAAAATCTATAGTCTTCAGGAAATTTGTATTTAGGTGCAGTTACAAAATCCACAATCAGAGGTGGCCAGCTCCTGGTCCGAGGAGTTCCCCTCCCATGTTCCTGGACTTCATGAGAAACCATTTCATCCAGAACTTCTGCAGGCTGTGTTCTGCCACCTAACAAAAGCAAGGGCATTTAGGATCCTGTCCTTTGCAAAATTCAGTGCTTACATAATCGTTAATCCTCTCCTGCATAACCCAGGTTTTTTAAATGGTACTTACAATGTGGGGAACAAGTCTCTAGTTCCACGTGATTTATTAAATGAAAACTTCTTTCTGGGTTCTTAAACAAAGCAAGTCTTCTATGTCTCCAGTGATCCATGAACCATCACAAAATGTTCGTGTTGGTGATTCATTGCACCGTGACCAAACACATCACCAAATGCAACCAGCTCCAAAGACAAAAATACACACACATACACAAGACAACTTTTCACTCTTTCTCTGGAACAAAGAGCTTCCTGCCAACTATATTATACTTTGTTTTGAGCCAGTAATCCAACACAGACAACCTTGTCTTGGGAACCTTGGCTTGTGTTTCATTAAACAGCCGATATTGCTAACAGGCTCCCTGTTGAGCAACAAGGATCAAGTGCCTCTCAGGAGCAGACCCAAAAGAAATTTTACTTAAAGGTTGCTGATTTTTAAAATAACTTTATCTTTCAAAACCAATTGCATGCTTAAGTCTGACTTGTGGCAGTGGCATTGAAAATCAAACCTGAAAAGGGGGTCTAGATCCAGTCACCCCGTGGACATCAGAGACTGTGCTCAGGATGTGGCCACTCTGCCACAGTCCACTGTTACAATTCATGTCCTGAAAATACTGTAGCAAATCTCAAATACCCAATGCTTTATCATGCATGTAGTTATGCAAACATTACTCAGGGTTGGGATATGTTCATAAGACCATGTAGCTAGGTATGTGTTTGTTTAAAACCTGGGAGGAATGCCAGACCTATATTTTCCTGCTTCCTGTTGATTAAAGGAACAGGGTGCAGTCGAAATTTGTTGTGCAGTGAGCAGCATGGAGTCCTAAAGAGTGTGGGAAATGAAGGCTCCATCACTCACAGGAGCCTCATCCTCCCTTTGTGCATACAAATCTTTGAGAATTATATTGGATTATGGAAACAGCCTTGGTCAGGACAGGAATACTGGTTGGGAATAAATTCCAAATTCAAGGGACTAGGTCAGCCTTGTTTTAGCAGGATGATGGTTAGCATGTTAATTATATTTGGTTTTAAGCTGATACAGCTCAAACAGTGCAAATACTAGAGGTTAACGGGCAACAGTAGGGAATAAAGATGCAAACCACCTCAATATTAGTGTGTTATCTGTCCTCTACTCACGTAGCTGTTGCTGGATTACAATACCTGATTTATGCATCTTGTAATAATTACGTCTTCAAATTGATCACACAATTGCAGTCCCTTGATTAGTGTAAAGCTTTACTTGGTGAAGGTACATTCAAAGTTAATGTCCCAGTCTACTGTGTGGACAGCTTTTCCATGAAAGGTGCTGATCTCGGCTGTCTGGGATGTGGTGGTGTCTAATCATATTTACTAGGCCATCTTCTCAGTCATATCAAGGTCTCACATGCAATTTCTTTTTTGCAATGGAAGCCTGTGTGCAGGCTGCTGCCTTGACTGATACATTGAGGGATGAACCTCAGACCTTGGGGGAAACAAACCTCAGGGATCCGTGTGCTGCTGCAGTTTGAGCTGAAGATCACTGACATCGTAGCTGTGAGCTATAAAACGCCTCTGTGCATCAGCACAGATGGGATCTGTATCACATCCCACAAGGGGTTTGCACTTCAGTTCAGCCAAGTCTGGCTACCTCAAGCAGATGAAATTTGGCCGTGGGGCTGAACAATGAGCTGCTGTGTTTAAACTCCTACTGGTTTTAGCTATGAACACCACAATCAAAATGGTCTCTTAGTCTCTTTGCCGATATTCTCATTCCTACAGTGACAGGAATAGGAGCAGTGTCAGTTTGTGACTTGTAACCTCTGTGATGTGACAAGGTTATTAATCCTTTTGTCAGCTTAAGCCACACTGAGAGACTGAAGCAGAAAACGAGGATCAGCTTCCTTTAGCAGCACCCTCCTGTGTTTGGGTGCATGTATACTCTGCTACAGCAGTGACAATTCTATCTACGTCAAACCAAACCCTTTTCCTTTTTACATATTCATATACATTAATGAAAATTTAACATATTTTGTGTAAATTTTATTTCTCTGTTACGATGAAAATAGTCACCATTTTGGCAACTGTCTCAGAATATAGGGATCTGGTCATGGGTCTATGGCAATGTTTGGTTGTTCGCTGAGGGATTCCCTTGATTATTATGTGTTTATACTATTTCATTAATGTTAAAGTAATGAAATAGTGAAGTAGGCCAACTGTCTTCTCTTCACAGACCCAAAGCTGCAATGAACAATCTGTTAAAGACATAAAAACTCACAGAAACTAATAACCTGGCTGCACACATTCAGGGCAGATTTTGTAGGTGTCCCCTGATTGCCCTAATCTCTTTTGAACATGTGGCAGCCTCCTGGTGACTTGGCAGGAGGATTCTGCTGTACCCAGTCCCACCAGTCTTTGATAGGTGGTCTTCACCTTAATTTTGGAGGAGGCTACTAAATATCTGCTGCATTTCATTACATAATTGATAAGGGAAGAATATTCCTGGAGTTATTAGCTGCAGGGAAGACCCTGAGATGCAAAAATGTGATCCACATTTAGCCCACATATAGCTCACTTTTGGAAAGAGGGTTGAGTTTAGGCATTATTGAGTTTTGAATGTTGGGATTGATTTAGTTCCTCTTTTGTGTGTTAGTTGGGCTGAAAATGTGGATAAGACAAGGTTTGTTCAAAAGCAGTTCTGTTAACTTGTTTCAGACCTGTTATGTTTCATGACCTGAGAACTGAGAGCTCTCAAATGAGTTCTTCCCACAGGCCCACCCTGCCCTGGCTGCTCCCCAAGGCAGGCCTCACTCCAGCTCCTGACTCCCCAGGGTGCAGCTGCTAAGCCACAATTGCCTGCTCCTAAATTGATTTCAAATCCTATTTTTCCCAGGAACCAAATTCATTCCTAGCCTTGCTCAGCCACGGAGCTCAAGCTGACAGAAGATTTATGACTAGCCTTACTTTATTAAGGCAGGATAACAAACAGAAATGATTTACTGGCAATCGAGCAATGGTCAGTTGTCCAGCTCCTGGAATCCCATAACCCTCAAGCTGCAAGTGTCTTCTGTATACATTTATTTAGTTTCTTGTCTCTTGCAGCATATTGTTGGGTATTCTCTTTCACCATTCCTTTTCTAAAGGGTTACATACTTTTCCCAAGCCCTAAGGAGGCACACAAACTCCAAGCCTCAGCAATGACAGGTACTCAGGTCAGACTGTTTCTTTTAAGGCTGTAGACAATGGGCTTGTCCTGGTCCCTGGATGGACTACAGACATTCTGCTCATTTGTTTGGTATTTGAGCCCTTAGCAGTCACACTCTTCTCTTTACTTCAGTTGCTCAATTGTAATAATTAGACTTGCAGCTTTCCAGGCCCCTGTTGCATTGCATTAACCTCTGCCTGGCTGCAGTCTGCAGCTCCAGCATTTGCAACACAAATGCACCTGACAAGGGGCCTGCAGCCCTGGCAGTGCCTGCCAGAGTTGCCCCATAACCAAAGTAAGACTACACCAAGGTCACCCCCAAGCAGCAGCTGCAGACCCCACTCCTGCATCTGTCATTCCCTTGGGTGCACCCATTATACTTCTCCCTTCATCCTTCACTTTTGATCAGGCCTTTGGAGTCTCGTGCACCAGTGGTCAGGTGAGTGGTCTGTTACACAGCAGCCATTTGTTCAGAAAGGGATTCTCTGCCTTGCTGTACAGACTTGTCTGCATCCACTCTTGTTCTTGCTCTCCTCTGTACTGAAAACCTTCCTCTAACCAGCCTGTAATGTTTCGTGCAGGCTTCCACGTGAGAGCAAAGTGTGATAAGGTATCTGCAGCAACAGACAATTAAAGTGAAGGAGAAAAAGGAAAGATTTTCAAGGTTAAATATATAGCGGGAGGTGATTTAATTACTCACAGGGTAGGGGGATTGAGAGCCCAAATAGCCAAATCAGTGCAGCTGGAATAATGACACCCAGCAGCCTCCCAGGAAAGTACAGAAGAGAGATAAGTCTGTCTTGAAAGAGGCTTAAGATAACTCACATTATATCGCATTTGCTGTGGGCTAAGCCTGAACACAGGACAGTTGCCATGGCTTAGCTGATGTGCAGTAACTCCTTAAACTCTCATACCTCAGTAACATGTGTGAGCCCTAAGAAATACACAGAAATACACACTAGAACAGATTTGCAGAGTTCCATAAAAACATACAGAACTTAGAAACACAGGAAAAGAAAACAGAAATTGGTTCAGGAAGAGAAACGAAACCACTTCCTTCAGGATTTTTTTCTTTTGTAGACTCAGTTCAAATTCCTGCAACACCTTAAGCACACTGCACTAGTGTGCCATATAAGAAAGGAACCACTACAAGAAGAGTTAAAGTCAATTATGTTGTTGTTAACATAATGTAAAGCTAAACATAAATTTCAGCTGTGTGCTGAACTAACTGGGTGAAAAGCAGAATGAGGAAATGGGTGTTTTGGTGAGAATAAAAAACAAATCTGTGCTTTGGGAACCAAGAACAACATCCAGGTTTAGTGACAGAGTCATGGAAACAACACTTTTTCTCAGTTTTTCCCACAGGGCTTGTTCATAGAGGTCAAATGTCCTTTAGGTCAGAGAGCAAAGAATGGTGCAGCTCAAGACTCTCATGTGTGTCTTCCAGGGCCAGCTCCAATGACCAGAGTTAAACAAAGTGGATAGTTTCAAGAGCAGAAGTTCAAACACTCCCTAAATCAATGACCAAGGCACTCTCATACAACTTCAGACCTAAATACAATTTCTTGCTTCAAATCAGACAAGAAAGGGATCTGAACATCATCTTCGTGTACCCTAAGTGAGAGCTGTATGTGGATTTAGGTCAACTATAAGCAGCAGAGACAACAAGAGCTGTACTATAGGCAGCAGACATGGTCCTGCTTCTCATTTTGTCAAAGCTGGAACCTGAAAACCTTATCAGGGTTGTTGGTTAGAGCAGGGAATGAAGCCTTTCAGAATAAGCAGCTGTCATCCCCACCCCTTCCTCTGGCAGCAGCAAGTCTGGCGCTCCTGAACTGTCCTCCCCACTTTCTCAATATTCCTGTCCTTCCCCTCCCTCCCTTCCTCCCTTGCTGTGGTAGAATGAACCTAGGCCTTAACTGCAGGCAGGAAAATTCTTTTTTTCTGATGCTGCTGAGATGCCTTAAGCTGAATCTGGTGCAAGCACAACACTTTTGCCTATTAAATCTCATTTTATTCCAAACTATATATACAAAAGATCACAAAAAAATGCGCCTTCTGCAAAAAAAGAAAAGTTTTGTTTAATTCTCAGGATATTTACAAACTATAAAATAAAAAAGTCACGTTTTCCAGTCCAGTGAAAAGGATTTTTCTGTCTTTTCTTCAAAAGATAAATTAAAAACCATAAAATCTTAGAAAGATGTGAAATAAAGGAGCGATCTGTTATAAATCAGAATGAAAGAGACATAGATGATCTCAAAGATGAACAGAGAAAAAAGATCCATGAAAGAGAGATCACTAAGTACATTAAAAGCAGTAGCTGAGGTAGAAGCTACTTGGTGTGAAACCTCTGATTTCAGCAAATTCTGCATTAAAATCCCTTCCTTTTTATTGAGCCCTCCAAAAACTGCCCCCCAGCTGGAGAAAAGGGTGGTATGCAATACACTGGAGAGTCCTAGAAGGCAAAGAAAAGGCAGAAATTAGCTCTTAAGACAAAGTGGTTGCCTGCTGGGTAAAAAGAAAATGGCATAACTAAAGAAGACACGGTGACCTTGTTGCCTGGAAACATTTAAAATGTGCTTTGTTAGTGACTTTCCAGTTGGCTGGGATAGACTTGGCAGTGCAGTACAAGCCAGAGGTGTTGGCTGATTGCGAGCAACGTGCCGGCGGCTCGTTTTCCGCGGGGTCATTCTGCCCTTTGTGTTGAGACCAATTTGGCTGGTGAAATGTTCTGCACCACGCTTGGTGCTCCAGAGCACCTGTGGTGTTTAGCACCTGCCCTGCTGTAGAGTTTCCTAGAGGGGAAGGGAACTGCAGGCTACCTGAGCAGCTTTAGTGGAAGCCTTTCCCATTCCACAGCCCTCTCGTGCTGAACAGCAGAATAATCAGCCTGATTAGAGTTGAGCTGCTCCTCTGCACACTGTCTTTGCTAACCTTGGAAATTCAATTAGAAATTATTTCATCTGGGCTGGTTCTGTATATTCATTTAGCTTTTGAGCTGAAGTACATCCTATGCTTACAAGACGAGTTGATCGGGCAGTTCTGGATACTGCAACACTTTCTAAGGGAACAAATATTCTTGTATTCTTTTACTGTTGTACTATCAAGGATCCTCAGACAGTTTTCTCTGATCCTACCACAAACATCATCCTCCAGCCTCAGAAGAAAAATGTGATCTCTGCCTTGGTACATTTCATCTCCCAGTATTTTCTAAGAATGTGTCCAGCTTTGACCCATTTTATCTTATGTTCAGGTAAATTTTCTTTACTTATAAGAGTTTATCTGATGATGAACATAGTAACTTGATAAATATATGATTAAAACCAAATGACAAAGCACAATAATATCACTAAATAAAAGGGAGTTCGATGGCAAGATTCTGACAGAGAAAGCAGAAAAAAGATCTTGCTCCAAATTCTGTTCATAGGTTTTCCACTTGTGGGATTTCTGCATTTATATAAATTACCATCTCCTCTGCAAAAGATTATTAATCTTGTTTTTCCTGGGGAGTGATGAAATTTGTGGTGTTACTCGTGTTGCCTTCTACTGAGGAGCACTAATGCTTGTGGTTATTTGGGCTAGGTTACCACAGGTGGAGAAATCAGAGAACGAGAGCTGGGCTGTATTCTTGGTGTTTTGTCACCTCAAACTAGATGGTAGCAAACCTTGCAACAGCAGTTGTCACGTGTCAAAGAAGGTGAGGCGTCTTTGTCAGCATCAATAAGAGCTGTAGTGGGTCTCTCTCAAACTCTCACAAACTCAAAGGAATCCTGCTTTGTCCTTCCATCCTTTAACATCGTTCACTTCACAAACCAGACAAAACCTATGCTTTTATTTTCATCTCAGTATCTTGCACAGATGAGTAGGCAATTAAGCCTTTTCTGTGCCCTACAGGAGAAGTGGATGCAAACAAGATGAAAAGGTGTGTTTTTGACACACCATGTCTTTTGTAACTTGCAGGACAGTTACTGCAGGCTATTGAACTATTTCTCTGGAGATTTTTTTTTTCTCAGATACTTTTACATCTAGCTTTTAATGCAGAATTCATTAGCACTTTAAGTCATAATAATGGAAAGTGCATTGAGATCCTGAAACAAAAACAGTTGTTATTACGAAGTATTAAACATTGAGTAAAAGAAGCAGCTCCTCAGTGGCACGTAACAGTTATAGCTTTTATTCCACAAATCACTTAAAGCCACTTATAACTACTATTATTAGGCATAAAAGCCCACTTGGGCTTTACGAATGCTGGAGAACTGAGACAAAAAGATTGCTTTAAAGAGAACAGTGTCTTGATCATCATAAATTTTTTGGCCCCTGTTCAAACCTGGTCATAAGAAAAATGGAGATTATACCAGCCAATTGCTCAGGAAAAAAGCTCTGAAGATTTAAATACAATGTATCCACAAAGATTTTATTTTAATTAGAACATAGCAGAATAACAGCAGCAACCTGCAGTGATATCATCAAATCAAGGCTGTTTCTATGGGAACACCACCAACTCCCAGAAATTATCGTGTCAGTTTGCCATAAATAGAAAAAAAGGGAAAAAAAAATAAAAGGAGAAAAAGGAGAAAGGAAAGGGGGAAAAAAAGAAGAAAGAGAATGAAGAGATTGAAGTTCTCTCCTTTTGATACTTATTGCCAACATGTTGTCAAGTTTTATTCTAAAATAAAGCAGTGAGGTAAAAACATCAGTTGCACTGCTCCTGCCACCCATTCGAGGCCTTGAACACCTTTTCTGAAGACTTTCTAAAGTGTTTTGTGGAAAGAAAACTTATGCAATGCATACTGATCTCCCTGCTTCCTGTATTTTCTGTAGCATGAGTGAGCTCAGGATTGGTGTAGGAGAGAGAAATACTTTTGATTATAGATACTTGCTCTGTTTCCTCATTTGCATTTTCTACTAGCTCTGTAATTTGAAGGTCTGGCCTGAAAGGGATACAGCTACAGAGAAAGAAAAGTAAGCAATGAACACACAAACAGAAATTATTATTTCCCTCCATATGCTTATCTGATTGTCCCCTTTTCCCAGCGATCGTCTTTCCAATAGCTACCTCCACCCCGGTGCCTTCAGTAACCACATAAACAAAGGGAAACCACTCAAGTTCCTCCCAGGAGTACCTAGAGATGTCATATCCCTTTGGGACTCCAGTCCAGCAGCATTTCTGCCCTCTGACACTCAGCAAGCTTGTTTCTCTGGCTGTCTTCACCACTGAGAAGGCTCCCTTCTGTGAAGGTAGTGCCCTTCCAAAGAGCAGCCCAGGCCAGGAGGAACAGAAAAGATTCCTGGAACTGTATTCCCAGCTGTGAAACTCTCTTGCTTATGGTTTGTGACTACTATTTTTTCCTACTTGCAAGATGTCTGTTCTACTCTCAATGATTCTCATTAATTTCTCCCTCTTCAGCCATTCTTCCTGCAATTATCCGTTATAATCTTTTTGAGTCTCGCTGTATTGTTGTTAGTAATATTTTCTGAATGCCACACCATAACCTATATTATTTGCTTTATATGAGAAGAAATCCTCCATTTAGAAGTAGTCCATGATAATAAATTATTATTGATTTTTACCTCACTGAATGACTGAAATAATAATGTCACTTTCAGCAAAACCACACAGTGATAGTAACTGCTGCTGAGAATATTGGCAGTGAACTTGATGATTATCCTTCAAGTGCAATCTTTCCCCCTTAACAACTTGATTGAAACTCCTATCTGCATACAGCACAGCAGAGGGCACACCCTTCTTCAGATCCCCACAATGAGTCTAAAGTACTGTAAGTGGGCTGGGAGAGGTGGCAAAGAGAAAAATGCTTTTAAACATATATTACATGGTTGATTCCATCACTTGTAAAGAATATGTGTGAGCCCACTTTTTCCTACAGGTATTACATGAGTGTTTTTCATCTGCAGCAGAACATAAAATTTCAGATTTTGTTGTTAAGTGCTGAAATGCTGAACAGGCATTATTTTATTTACATCATAGAATGGCTTGGGTTAAAAGGATCTTAAAGATCATCCTGTTCTAACCCCATATCATGAGCAAGGACACCTTTCTCTAGACCAGGTTCCTCAGAGCCCCACCCAATGTGGCTTTGAACACTCCCAGGGAAAGGGTGCCCACAGCTTCTCTGGGCAACCTGTTGAAGTGCCTCACCACCCTCACAGTAAAGAATTTCTCGGTTTCAAAAAGAGAAATCTTAGTTTCAAACAAGGCTATACTTTTCTTTAGACACAAAGGGCCAAATTATTGCTTCAAAGAAAATCTGAAGGATTTTCAATAATACACATGTTAAAGCTGAAGATTTGCTTATGCAAACAAATCATGAGGCCTGCTGCCTGCATGCCTCCCATTATCCAACGACACAGACCAACCTCTCTATATGAGCATGATATTAAGGACTGCAGAGTTGAACAGTATTTCAGGTTTGACTGGTGGTGAAGTAGACAGAGAAGAAGAGCACTCTAGAGTCAGAGTAGAAGGAAGGAGAGTAATTTGCTGAGAACAGTCAGTTATGCCTGAGTTACCATCAGGAGCTGTAAGGACAATCTGGTCACTTGTACTCAAGATGTGGACTCTCACCTCACTTTGACTACGCTGAGTTGCAATGCAGCATTAATAGCTGTGCATGCCATGGTGTAGGAGACTTCCATTTGCTGTCCTGGGTAAACTCTGAGCTAAATCCTGTACTTGACATCAATGCTTAAAAACAGAAGTCTTCAGAATAATAGGCCCAGCACGTAGAAAAACACTCATGCTGCTTCTCTGCTGCAATGTGATAGCTGAAGCAAAAGGAATTTCAGGGGGCAGGGTAAGAAGGAGGGGAGAGGTAGCCGGGGGGGAAAGTCTTGCAAAGATCACAAAGTATCTTTCTATTTCAAAAAAGTGGCAAAGGAAAGCATCCTCTTCAAGCTCACTATTTGTGCCTCCTAATTATTAACTTCAAGTAGGCTCCCCCTGGTGGGGATGAAAAGGGCACGCTCTGAAAAGTGAGAGCCTGAAATGGTATTCTGATTCTTGCCCTATTTCACTTTTCACCCTAATTGCAGACTAGCATCGGGCATGCTTTCAGCTCATTATTCTCTATAGAGGCCTGCTAATGGTATTTCATCTACTGCCTAATTCTACAGCTTTAACATGGAAAAATTCCTTTCAAATTCAATACCAGTGAGAGCAAACAGTAGGTCTGCCTCTCTGCTTTTTGTTTAGCTGTTCAGTAACTGGATAAACATTAACCAGCTGGATAGTGCAATTATAATTTCTTTAAGGTACTGTAAATGCTTGCAACAGCATAGTATCTGGCAGCCTCACAAATATTAATGAATGCATTCTTGTTCCACTCACACTATTAAAAGTGATTAAGTACTTTCACAGAGGTCATGCAGAAAATGAATGGCAGAACCAAGCACCAAGGAAAATCCAAAGTTTTTTTCTAAGAGATACTTTTTAAGACATCCCACAGCACAAACAGAAATAAGCAGAAGAAATGCAATTAGAGAAAGAATTTACATTGGGCACTAATTATTCACTAGGAGCCTGAATGTATTTAGACTTCATTTCCAATGAACTCAGCAAACAGCTTGCTCAACAAGATCAGGAGTAAGGGTTTAGGATTTGGATTAAAAACACAGAAAAAAAGTAAACACTAATATCCCCCTCTAGGGAAATCATCTCTACTAATTATTTGTCTACAGCTTTCCTCAATATTGCTGTCTAAACTGCATTTGTAAACATGGCTCCATTGTTCTGTAACAAGCAAATCATGCACATTTAGGAATTTCTTGCTAAAATGTATTACAGAAAATTAAAGGTTTGAGCTATTATTAATTCTCTATGGAAAACACTTTATTTTTACCAATAATGGGGGAAAAGTAAATATTTGGAGACAAAAATATGGGAATATCTCTGTTCATATATAGGAATGTCTCTGTTAATTGTATTAGCTCTAAAGCTAACAAAGTCATCAACCACAATGGTTACAACTACTATCGTAACAATTTTCAAATGCTGAAAGCTATCAAGAAGTGTAATCAAATGGCACCCTGAAAGGAAGAAACTTTTTTTATTTTTGCTCTTAACCTTGTAAGTTTCATGCACTTTTAATGCAAAAATTATTTTTTACATTAGTCACAAATGCCTTGACCTCTGGGTATTTTTGTTATATATTACAAATGCATGCATAAACAAAGGCAAATACAAATGAATTTGCATTTTTGAGATGTATTTAGCCTTGAACAAAGTTGGTTTTTTATTTGTGTATTAAAGTTATGTATTTTTTGTTTGTGTTCAGTGGTGACCAGAAAGCTTTACATGTGCTTCTTATTCAAAACACCAAGGCACAAATTCTGTAAGAAGATTTTCAGCTTTTTTTATATTGTCTGGAGGGGAAAAGAAGTGTAAGTACTTAGGATAAGTATAAGCACTTCTCTGGCAAGTATTTATGTTGACACATGCCAGCAAAGCCTCACAGATTGTTGTTCTCAAAATCAGTAACCATGCCAAATAGTTCTGATTCTTTCTCTGTTTGGGACACACTACCTCCTTTTTTATTGGTTTCATTTATTTCAGGTACTTTTCATTTTCTTGTATGGGATTTTGAGGAGTCTTAAAGATGACAGCATCATAAACACATTTTTAGTGCAGGAAAGTATTTTTAACTAAGAGATGGTCAATGATATATTTGCTAAGAATGATCATCATCTAGTATTGAAAAAGTTATGAACAGGAGGAAAGTCCTATGAAGTTATATGTGGGGTTTTGTTCTAATTTATATTTGTTTGTAGTAAAAACATGGTGAATCAAAATGAAATTTCTCAGTCTTCATCAGATACTGTAGCAGCTCGCCACAGGCCATTTACAACTCTCCTGTCTTTAATGGCCATGACTTCTTTATAAAGACTGAGATTCTTCTTTGTATAGAAGACAGAGATTCTGCTTCCTCCTGTTTTAGGTTAGATTTATCCTGACATTCATTTGTACTCTTGGTTAGACTACACTTTTGCTATGTTTTAGAAACTATAGGCTCATAATGAATTTGGCTTTCAGCAGAAGGGCCAGGACCAGAAATGGAAAGGGTGCAAAATTTCTCATTAAGTCAGACAAGACTGAAGGACCTGAAGACCTTCAGCTGGGGTTCAGCTGTGCAGGATACAGCAAAGGAAAGAAATATAGAAGAAAAGTACCAGGTGTGGAAGCTGTAGGAGAAAAGTGCCAGCTGTCTGTTCTGGAATACAAAGATGACAGGCCAGGGCTGTTATGTTGCTCAACACAGCCACTCAGAAAATCTTCTTCAGATCAACCTCAGAGACATGTTCCCAACCTGTGACAAAACCCAAAATAACCCTTACAGTTGTTTGTGAAATGGTACCAAGGAACTACAGTGAAACAACAGCCCGAGTCTAAGACACATACAGACATTCTCCTTTTCTAATGAGATTGATGTATTGTTTGACCCATGTTAAAAAGTATTTGTCAACAGTAAATATATAATGAGGATACACAACACAATCTTTAATAGTTATGAAGGCAGAATGTATGGAAAATAAAATCGCATTTATGGCTATGCATTGTAAAACATATCAATGTTTGAGGCAAATATATTTGAGGCAAATTTTCAGTATTTAAAGCACTTCAAATAATCTTAAATTGGTAGATAATAAAACCCATGAAAAGCACATCCTATATGATAATGTAGAGTAAGTTTGTCCCTGCTGCATTACCCTTTCTGTGATCTTAGATACAGCTGGGAGGAAGACAAGCAGGAGTGGAGGAGGAGGAGGATTACATGTGGACAGCCAGAAGAAATGAGTGTTTCATTGCTCTGGCCTTTACAGAAGTCCTTGAAGTTTGTGCAGAAGTCTTTGGCCTCTTCCACTGCCATCAAGTGCTCCAGTACTTTCCTTCCAATTCAGCATTGGAAAGGGAACACCTCTTTCCTTTTTCCTTTTCATCTACGTCTCCCAAAGACAGAACAGAAAGAGGAGACTTTCATAACTCCTAGGCATGCAATCCAGTAGGATTCTGTGAATGAAATATAATGCCTGACAAGTTTCTGTACCTAGCCAAAAGGCAGTGGTGCATCCTGCAGTGTTTTAAATGTGGGCAAACTGTGTACCACAGGAAAAGCTGATTCTTTCAGACCAGACCAGTGTGCAACCTTTGTACTACGTCAGTCCAGCCCCATAGGTAGAAATGGTTGCTGCTGCACTGGACAAATTCTGCAGAAATTATGTGGATCTTGTTGGGAAGTGAAAGAAATTAAATGAAAGAAACAGGACAAATGCAGGTTTTTTTCCTACAGCTCCTGCAGCCTGTTCCTCTGAAGTTCTTTTTCTATCTAACCCAAAAGGTGGACAAAGTTCAATTCAGCATTAGCAATCTAAAATCAAGTCTCAGCTGAGACAAATTTTCATGAATAATGAAAACAGTTTTCAAGTGTAGTTTTTTTTTTTAAAGTAAATGCTGATTTTGATTTTGATCGACATTTTGATTTTTCTGGAGCACTACCTATGACCCTCTTGGCTTTCTTTTGTGCTTTGAAGTTTAAAACAGTGACCAGCTAGAAATGCGTTTAGAGCTCCCTGAGCGCTGTGGAAGCAAGTGAGGCAGATACTTAGGGCTGAAAATTATTTAGTTTTAATAATTATTAAAACTCTTTAATCAAGAGTATATTTTCAGAATAATAAATCAAACTCACATCTCTGGACAGACAGGACATGGAGATCTGGAGCACTGATTTTTGTGCTCCTGCCCTGATGAGCAGAAGTGCCACAGCAGCCCATTGTTGACTTTCCACCAATCTCAGGCTGACATTGCCATCAAGGTCCAAGTGACAGTGATTTGTCTGGACTGCTTTATAAGAAAACAAGGCAATGAAAAGCACCATTTTACATTTCTACAGCTAAATAGGGGTTCCAGAGAAAGCCAGTGAAGATGGGCCTCCTCTCAGCCACCTGAAAACACCATCCAAAGGCTGCTGGGCAGACCATAGCCCACATTATGATTTTTAAGTTATTCATCAGCATCATCATTACTGAGACACTTGCACATGACAAACTCAGGGCGTCCCATTCCTCCAGCTGTCGGGGAGGCAGCTCCACTGCAACTCCCTTGCCCTGACAGAAACATGAAAGGTACATTAGGGCAAGACCTTAATGTTCCCGTCTTCAAGCAGCCTCGAAATAAATCCAGAAGAAAACAACATTTTTTTTTTGATTTTTTTTTCCCTAGTGTACAATCAAGGGTACAAAAGCCAAGGGTGCCCAGCCAGCTCCAAGTGCAAGGTCCTCAGGGCGCTGCAGGGAAGAAGTGGTTTAGCAGGTGGACGTGTTTGGGCAGGAGGACAGGATAGTGCCATCTTTTTCCCGTGCTACGGGGCAGTTTTGTTGCATCCCGGTAGGTTTTTAAAAATTGCTTTGGCTCTGCCAAAGGCAGCCAAAATGTGGGAGGCACCAGCATGTGGGAGGGTGCGCCAGGCTGCAGCTGGACTTCACCCTCGCATCAAAGCCGCCGCGCTCCAGGGATGGGGGTGGAAAGCGGGGCCCGCGTGTGGCAGCGGTGTGTATGTGTGTGCATGTGTGTTAAATTACTACTTTTAAAAATATATATCTATTTTCATTCCCTCGTGAAGACCGGGGCGGGCTTTTCCCCCTCAGGATCCCAAGATCCCTGCCCTCCTCTCCCCGCCCCCGCCGGGGGAGACGGGCGGCCTCC
>VZRH01003898.1:484429-515080 GCA_013397555.1 Urocynchramus pylzowi | reverse complement strand
TCGGCCCCGGCCGGCGGGACAGCGAGGGCACGGGGGGACCGCGACAGCCGCGCCCCCGGGATGGGGGTACTCCCGGCGGAGGAGGAGGAAGCGTGGCTGAGGTCAGGCACGGGCTGTGCGCGGTGCTGCTCCTCTGTTGTGTCAAGCAGAGGGTTGTTTTCCGGCGGCGGTGGATGGCAAGAAGTTGTTTTGGTTTTTTTTTGTTTTGTTTTGTTTTGGTTTTTTTTTTCCTAGTTCTCGTCCTTGAAGTAGATGTGCTGGAATAGGTCAGCCGAGGGAACGGGGCTGAGTGATTGTGAAAAGTACCGTGTACTAAATACTTATGTACGTATTGGAGGGGGAATGCTGGAGAAATGATGGAAAGCAGCTCTTAAAGGTTTAATAATAATTAACATGGATAAAATTGAGACTAAAATCTAGCGACTTTTGCATCAGCCTGCTGGCGCTAATTCAGAGTGACAGGGAATGTGTTGGTAAAAGGGGTAGCACGCGGATTTTTTTATTTCTCTTTGGATATGCTCGGAGTTTGCAAAGACATGGAGATGATGGATTGTGTGACAGCCTGCATCTCTGGGGTTGTGAAGGGGGACTGGGCTTGTGTCGCTCAAGAAATTCGGGAGTTTGAGAATAGGGAGGACACATGAGACCTGTGTGCCTTTGTTTGGTTTGGTTCTGAAAGTGTAATATTACTAAGTGAGGTTTCTGAAAGATAGAAAAGTCAGTCTGATTTAGGAGAGGAAACATTGCTATAAGGTAAAGTTTGATGATTTCCGCTCAGAACGGTCTTGGGGCGATCTGGATGTATGGGCTAAAGTCTGCAAGTGCTCCTGCTGATTCAGACAGTGACATGTTGCTGAAATTGCGATAGCAGTGATACCTGTTACAGTGCACGCTGCATGAATCAAGTCGTTGAACTGCTTCCTGATACAATCGGTGCGTCCAGTTTCTCCATCTGTGTATGCAGTACAAGTTCCTGTTTATTTCACAACGTGCGTTTGTGTAATCTTTGTTAACATCTTCAGTTCGCGTGCTTTGTACTGAAGGACAAGCCATAGGGCAGATGGTCGAGGAAATGAATGCAACTTTACTGCGTGACGGCAGTCGGAGCTGGGACACTTGCTAGGCACTTGTGTGCGTGGGGATGGTTCCCGTTCACTGCGTGAACCTGTGACCCAAAACAGTGTCCCGGCTGGAATGCGCAGGCGGTGCAGGCGCTGCTGCCGCCCACGGCTCGTACGGGACATTGCCCTGCGTGCAGTGGAAAGGTTGAGTCTGCTTTGCTGTCAGGTACCGGCTTCCACGTGCAGGATAACACACGAGGAGCTCAGTGTGGGACCCTTGAAGCAGATTGTGTAAGTGTGGGTTTTTTAATTGATAGACTGCTTTGGCTGTTTTGCTGTAGATGATGATGGCAAAAATCTGGGTTAGACTCATAACCAGAAAGAATGCTGTGGGAGTTGTTGTTTTGCCTGTAGAAGATGCAGGTTATGGAATGGGGCATGCAATTGAAGTATGAAACTTTTTTTTTTTATTTGTCTTTTCTAATAAAGGATATATATTCTCTAAAGACAGGGGTGTATAAATAGTTTGACCAGCTTTGCATACAGACTTTGGTTGCTTAGGGGCAGATGCAATGTTTAATTCATTAGCTGCAGTGCTCAAGTTATTGCTGGCTTGGATCTATGCCTGAAAATAATTGAGATGCACTTGAAATTCAGATTCTGTGATTGTACTGCACTGGAAAGGGCAACATATGACTGTATTTATCAAATCATGTAGTATAATACAGAGCAACTTCCTTTTTTTTTTTTTCTTTCACTCCTTCCACACCTACAAGAGGAAATATAAATAAAGATCCTGTAACATCTCAATTTCTGTTACTGCAGTAGGGGAATGTACTGCTCAATTTTTGGAGTCTGTACATAATGACTACTAAATCTGAACTTGCAGAAAGTATTTAGATAGTTGGTTTTTTAACAGTAAATCAAAACATAGCGCTGTCAGATCTCAGCAATCACACCATAAAAGTCAGTACTGTTTGTTGAATGTCCTAACAGGATATAGCCAGATGCTAGTAGTTATTAGCATTATTATCTTTATACTTAGTAATTTTATTGCTTGATGAGGTCCTTATTTTGGGAAACTCATTGTCCTCTGAAAAGAAGACCTTGAACAGAAAATAATATCTTAGTCATAACAAATAGAAAAATATTTGCACATTTTAAGAGAGAGATGTTGAGAACTCCAAAGTAGAATAACACAATTTACTATTTTGCAGCTAAAAAAAATTAACTTATGTTAAGTATTAAAAAGTTTAGTATTAATTTTTAAAAATATTTTACCTCCAAAGAGAAGCAAAACAGTGAAAAGAGTGATCTAAAATCTCTTTGTTTATAAGTCATAACTCACCTATAATAATTACATTATTTTTTCAGACACATTTGCTTTTGTGGAAGCTTTTCTTCTCTGTGCTCTGTGACTGGGACTAGTTCTGTTCAGTCATGCAAAGTAGGTGAGACTGGACAGGCTCAGCTCAGCTTTCTTGCCCTGTAAGTTACTGATCCTGTATGTGTGTGAGCATCTGCTCCATTATTATGGGGGTATTTTATGCAGTTCATTTAACTTCTAATAAATGAGATCACAGATGAAAAGTTGAAGCTTTGGGGAAATGATACTAGGCTCTGCTGCGCCAGAATAAAAATTCCCATATTCTTCAGAGTGTGTGTGAAATTAGTATCTAAATAAACATAATAATCATATATATTCATAATAAACATCTAAAGTGGGATACCCAGTAAAGTCCTTTATCTAGAAGTCTTTAGTACTCACATTACACTGAGTTACCAGTGGCTGCTATGCACTTTTGAGATGCAGCTTTCTGGACTGCCTTTAACACTGTTCTTATAGATCTTCCTCAATTAGTCTGTGTTCTTACACAAAGTAGTTACTGTCTTTGAGAGACTGAAGCTTTCTGAAAACCAGCATATAGTAGCAAAACCTTAATGGTACTTCACAGTTGCTTTTTTATCTGTGGTCATTCTGCATCAGGGTTGTCTGGTGACTTTGTAGCCAGGATGAACAGAGATATAAAGAGTGCTATATTTGCAAACAGAATAAAACGTCCTTGGGGCTTCCAGATTGGAAAGAAAGAAACTGTATTTTCCGACAAAATTGTATTTTTTTTTTAAAACACCCACCTTAATTTGACTTCTGAGTATTGTGAAGTGGACTCATTCAGTATTACATACATGACAGCTGTAAATCTGCCTTTTGATTGCTTTGAAAGAATGTGAAACAGCTAAAGGATTTTCACAAGATGCAAAAAGCATGTTTTCATGCCATGGTAATTGAAACAACAGCTGAAATGGATTTCACTACCAGAAATATCTCTCTCTCAAATTAGATCATGCATGGAGAGCCTAATTCTTCTTTGCATTGACCCTGTGTCATCTTTCCCTGTTGTTACAGATAGATAGATAACTCTCTGGTGTGGATGGTGTCACTCTGCAGCCAGCCCTGACAGAGCAGAGCAATGTAGCAGCTATGCTATAGCTACAGTGTAAGTGCTAAAGTGAAAAGTGGGGGAAAACTGGGCCAAAAGTCCCTACCTGATTAAGTTCACCAAGCATAAGAACAGAAAATTCAGCATGAAAGTGCTTGCTCAGTCTTGACCCTGCTCTTACAAGTGTCTAAGAAAACTAAACAAACTGTGTCTGCTCCGCAGCTTCTGTGTAATGGATATTCTGTATCCTCCATTTACCCTGGTGGCAACTGCCGTGCCTGCCTTGATAAATGGAAGTGTTGGCTAGAAATTACAGGGCTTCTGCTTCATTCATAAGAGAGGGGTAAAATGAAGGAAGTGAATGAATAGGTTTAGAGATAGTAACCCCTTTGTGTTGGTGCCTTTCACAAGCCATACACAGGTCTGTAAATGACTGCTGTACCATTAAACTTCTAGTTACTATATAATGTTTTCCTCTTTTCATTATAAGGAAAAAAAAAAAAAAAAAAAAAAAAAAAAAAAAAAAAGAGGAGAACAGAGTATGGTACTGCAATCACAAAGGAGGTGTCTTGGGGTCCTTTTGTTCCTCTTTTGTACCCTATTGTTTTAAAGCTACTATGTTACTACCTTCCTAACTGGCATAGTTTTGTGTGAGAGTAAAATATGTATGCAGCAGCACTGCTGATGTGTATAAAATAGTCCTGGAAGGTTTTTAGCTTTTGTCCAAGTCAGTTACACATTTTTATATGCTAAAGAAGAAAATAAATAACGCTGTATCTATTCAAAATATGTAGATCTGCTGTATCAGTTGAGTAGGCACATAAAGAAAATCATGAGGAGCATAAAAGGCAAGCCAGGCTTATATACCAGGCTTATATACAGGGGTTTTAGCAATTTATTTTCAGAGGGAATGTTTGCTTCTCTTGGGGATATGTAAATTACTGCAAAAATATCTGTCAAATTCTGCCTGTAATTTGGACAGAAAGTTGCTTTTATTGGTCAGTTGTGTGAGTGTGAACAGCTTACCATGTTAGTGATGTTACTTCTGTTGCTGCAGATTGTATATCCTGGAGTATTTTCAGAGTTAAACCCTAAAGAACTGATCTCACTTCTACTGAAAACAAAGGAAAATTTGGCATTAAAAAAATAAGAGATGGATTAGGCCCTAGATTAGTAAATTGGCAGAGGGGGTGGGGACTATCTCTGTAATGTACTGTGTGAATGATAGATGTGGGGCCTAACAGGGCACTTAATGCAGAATGAAAGCCTTTTTTAGCCTTGAAATGACTAAGTAGCAAGGAAATTATGCAAAAGCGGATTGCACAAAATATCCTTGGATCAAGTGATCATGAGTTTACATTGACTTAACAGTAGGATAAATTATGCAGTCCCATGTGGGGGTACTTGGGCTTGCTCTGAACAGCCTGTACCAAGAGCTGCAAAGGCCTGGAGTAGTTGCAAAATGAGTGTGCTGTGATTACTTTGCTCCATTCCTTTGCCTAGACTGTTTGACCTCCTTGTTTTTCTCCAATACTTCAATCTTTTATCCAATCCATCAAGTGGAGCTTTGTACATTTGCAGTAATAACCAGTTCTAGTCAGGATGTACATCTTCATATCTCCTAGAATCACATTCTGTTGGTTTTTTCAGAGCTGGATCAGCCTAGCTCTACATTTCTTCTGTTTTCTCAGTACTAGTAGCCTGTGCTGAACCTTTAGTATCATCATGCAGAGTTACTTACTTTTACTCTATGTGCAGTGTTTCTTTCCCCAGGGCAGACAACTCTACCTTTTAAATGAAATGCCTCTTCTTGCCTTGCCTTGCTTCAACAACAGACAAAAGGTGCAGTGAATGGTGACGAGGGCAAAGAGAGTGGAGAGTGGGAACGGAGAGACTGGTAAACCACTAGGAAAGGGGAAAAATATTCACAAAGTGAAATAAAGAAAGAGGTTGGGCCAGATCCAGGCTGGTTAATGTGAAAGCTGAAGTCCAAAGCCAGCATAAAACTTGACACCAGAATTCATGGAAATGAGTGAGTCCTCATCTTTAACCTGCTTGGTCTGATGGTAGCAGATACTGATTACTCTGCAAGTATACCTGGGAGCTGTTCAAAGAAAACCACTTTTCTCCTTTGTGCCTATGATAAATACAAATGCAAAAAAAAACTTCTATTGCCATTTAATCACTAGAATAATTTTCCTTCTTCATCAGGCAGCAAAGTTAGTTGAGTATTTTTGAATCCCTGATGTTCGTTGCTTATGCCATGTGTACAGGTAGGTATCAATCACAATTTTCTCTCTAAATATAATGCCTTTCCCAAGGAATTACCAGTGAAGACCTTTAATAACTCAAAGGGATGAAACTTCAATTTAATAAACTCATACTGTTTTTTTCTCAGCACTTTGTTTTATTAGCAATTCAGAACTAGGCCTACAAATCAAAACATTTTTTATCAGGATTTTTTTTTTGTTGCAGTTGCAAATGACTGCAATTTGTTATTCATTGTACAAAGTAAAACCATTGTCCTGAGTAAATGGATGTAAGATTGGAGCTAGATACTTTGTGCACTTCCTTTAAAAACAGCTAACAATTCTCTGTACAAGAAAGATATTTACACCTTTATGCACATAGGCAGTTTGATATCAGCTTTGACGCTTAAGGGAGAATAAGAACATATTGCATATTATTTTTTCAGAACAATGAGTTAGTTAAAATAGCAAAAAATGCAATGTTATGGTAGCATAGCAAGGCTTTTTTAATAACAGGAGTTTATAGTTACGTACTTGCAAGTATGGAAGCCTAACCCTGGTGTAAAGGACATCTGAGATGAAGCTGTCAATTATGTCACTTAAATGGGGCAGCAGCTTCAACAGGATTGACAGAAAAGGGCATGAAAGTGAGAATGAATGTTCAGAAGTTGTAGTTTAATTTGTTAGGCCATTAGGGCTAACATTTTTACCACTGGAATGGAAATTAGGTAATCAAAATTTCACTGAAAACTGGAATCAGAGTTTCCCATTCTTTCTTTGAGGTAGGGATCTCCCTGAAAACTTACTCCTACAGATGACCAGATCATTGTGTTTTACATCTCTTGTGAAAGACAATTCTCCTTAGCGCATACAGTGACCACAGTCCATGCTGGGGCCTCAAACTGTGTTGTAAGAAAGCATGGTTCATGTTGAATTGCAAAATTTATTTTTCTTGCATTGCCAGTATTGGACTGTTTTTTAAGCTGATAGCTATCAGTCTGACATGACATGCATGCAGGTTTCTAGAAATTTATCATTTCAAGATGTAAAGCTGTGAAAATTGGACCTCTGATAAAATATCATGTGGTTGAAAGTGGAAATTTCAGAATTATTTAAGAACTGGATTTTTAAAGTCCTCTAGTCTTCCAATACCCATATTTGCAAATTCTTTTCACTTGACTGGCATTTTAAAACAAGGTTTGAGCTGTCTGTAGCAAATATAGAAGAGCAATATGCTGAATACTGCCTTGTTTGCATTTTCCATTTTGATGCTAGCTACTTAATTGGAAAGCAAAACTTTCTTCTGTTAAGGGAATTGGTTAAACAATGTTTGGATTTTTTTTTTGTGGAAACCATTCTGTGGACAGGTATACTTTTCAAATAACTCTGTATTATAAAAATGATAGTCAATAAATACACAAATAACTACAAAGGAATAGATCATTAATTGAAAACATACAATTAGCTTCTTAGCAGAGGCTGCAAAATTTGCAGGTGTTAACCTGGAACATCACATTGCCTCTACAGAGAGAGATGAAGTGCTACTCACACTGATACTCTTGAGGAGTATAAGAATAAACAGTTGTCTTCAGAATGTGGCCGTGACCTTGAATGTCTACTGAGCTGCACTTTCTTTAGCTTAGGCCAATGATTAACTTTGCTAATGGCTGTATATCAAATTCACCATTGTTTGTATAGCTGGCAGTGAAACAAGCCATGTCTGTCTTTGTGTGGATGATGAGGTATTAATTTCAAGGAAACCCTTTGTATAAATTGTTTCCTTTGAAAAGTTATTTCTTTATGCAAGTCCTAATTACTTCTAATTTACCTCATTTGTCTTTGGGCTCTCTAACTTCAGGTTAACACTACTATAGGCACAACATATTTCTTCTTGGTATGTGTTGTTCTTTTTTCTTACTCCTTATTTAAAAGAGGATGATGAATTCTCTTATTCTGCATCCTTACAGTCTTCTCTGACAGATCCCCATGGAGCAAAGGAAGCTACACCCTGAAATAGTCATATGTAGGGATGTGAAGTCATCTGTGCAGCTTTGCCTCTGAAGGGAGGTTTGTCAAGGAATAGCACTGTAATTTCTGGACTCAGCACCACAGGAACCCAGCAGAGATCTGCCCACAGCACACATGGAAGCAAGGCATCTTCAAATTCCTGTAGTCTCTGCTGGGTCAGCCCTGGACAGCTTGTGGCAATTTTATCAGGCTTCTGACAGAAAAAGAGTCATGCTGGGCTTTTTTTTTTCAGGCAGAAAGGGGAAGCAGCCCTTAACTGCATTAAGCCTGGTGGAAATAGTCCAAGCTGAGGGGAACTTACAGTCCTTGGCTTAAATTCAGGATACTGTTACGTGCTGTGAGACAGTCCTACAGACCCTGTAGAAGACAAATGCTGCTTAGAAGGGTTTCATCAGGTATTTAATGGAGAAAGAGCCCTTCCTTAAGGTTTGCACATTCCAATGGAATTGAAAAAGTCGGATTCTGCCTTAAGTTGCAGTGATGTAAATAGTGACTGAGAGCAGAAGTTTCTCTCAAGTTGTACACAATTCTGATGTACAACTGTTAGATGGTGGAAGGCTGGAGTTTTCTTAGCTGTGGGAATATACATGTGAAAATCTTAATATATATATAGTAAGATGGGTATGTGTGTGGGTATTTGCCTTCCTTCTGTAAATGAAAGTTCTAACAGTTTGACCCTTCTGCACAGTTTTTAAATGTCTGAAATGCAGCAGAGACTATCAATTATTTTGTGAATGAGGTTATCATTGTAGGGTGAAAAAGAGACAGGATATTCAGAGGCTCTACCTTGATTCTTTCTTGTTGGGTTCTCAAAACACAAGTCATTCATACCCTAAAAAGAAGGGAAAAAAATGAATCATCCAATGCATAAATATCAAATGGTTTGATTATCTTAAAATTAGAATCTAGACCAGCTCATTCCAAACAGAAGTTTTTTCCAAGTATTTTCCAGTTGTGGGATAGTGACAGCAGGAAAGCTGATCTGTGCAACACACATCTACTGTTCTCTGTTTTAATCTTCCCTGTATCTGCATGTGTTGTACTGTCTTTAAAAGATCTGTGGAGATCTCATACCAGTGATTTCAGTTTTTCTTCAGTGATGTTTCACAGTAGCAAATGGGCAATTTGCTAATTAAACAATTATGCTAATTTTCTACTTTTGAGATCTTGAAAATTGAGCAGATGCTTATTGATGCTGTTTTTTCACAGGTAACTTTGAAATTATTTGACTTTTCGGTTGAAATATAAGGACTTCAAAGCTGTAATTCAGAACAGTACAGTTAATCAGGAAATCATATTTGATTATATAAAAGTTGATTAAAAGATAAAACCAGTCTGTGGTCTACTTTTTTTCTTCAGTTTTTTATCAAGAAAGTAAGACCAATATTATAGATAAGCTCTCCTGCACACCTTTGAAATATCTCCCCCAGCCTTTCCTTCAAAGGATGAAAACCTGTACATTTCCCCAAAGCTGAATTACCTACTTCATAGTGTGCAGCTGCAGTGATTGCAAATCCAGTAGTAATGAGTCTGTTATTTTGCAGTTCTTTCTCCAATTTGGTTATAAGGGTCAAATTTTTAATTCCAACTGTGTTGTTTCATGTTAATGACTATACCACCTAAAGACCTAAGGACACTGGCCATTTAAAAAATACCACTATTTGAGTTGTTTTAGTGCATAAATGCATATTATGCACATTTAAATAATTGAGATTTTTTTTCCCCTCTATCTTTTCCCCTTCTCGACATTGTACTAAATTAAAGGCACAGCTGTTTCATGCCTTCCCTTTCCTTGATGGGTAAAGGTACTTTACAATAGCTTTTGCAGGCATACCTGGGTTGGTTCTGCTGAATGTCAGTGTGGCAGGAGACATGTGGGCTGCTGTCCAAAACCCACTGTTTCTTAGTGTGGATCTCTGCTCACAGCAGGACTTTGTTTTAGTGTGAGCCCTGCACTGAGGCTGTGGCAGTGATGCTTCAGGAGGAAACCTTTGGGAAGCATTTGGCTCAGAGTTTGTGCATGTCTGGTAGCTGAACAAAGTGAGACCAAAGCTACAGAAAAGCTTAGGCAAAGGTTTTGAGTTTCCCACAGGCAAATCCAGCACAAGATTGAGAGAGCAGTCCGAGAAGAAGGATCTGCACCTCCTCTGTCTTGTCTGACACTTCAAATTAAATTCTGGGTGAAGACTTTATTTGGGCCTTCAGAAGTCTGAAGCTTGAATTCTTACATTGATGGCTGCAGTCTTGTTCTTAAACCCAGCTGCCATTCAAGCACATGCAGTGAGAACACACAGAACAATCTGTGACACCTGAAATTACCAGGTTCAAAATTATCCTTACCCACAGAACAAAAGAAGACCAATTGTTTTGAGATCAGAGAAGAGTAATAATGTTCTCTGACTGATGAAAAGTTCACTGCCTTCTGAGAAGTAAAACAACTCAAAAAGTATAACAAGTCCTTGCAAATGTACTTTTGTATTACAGTGCTTATATTCTACAAAGCTGATGCTGAGCAGTAGGAGAAACTATTTTGCTTGGAACAAGGTAGAGTCATCTGCAGTGGAGTGCAAATGGGATCAAACTAGGAGAAAGAGAAATTAGGCTGCATGTCAGGCAATCTGAACTAAAAGAGTTATTTGACTGGGAAAGAGCTTCCCAAGGGAAATAATAAAAGCCACATTATTTGGGACACCTAAAATTAGACTTCAGAAAGCACTAGAAAAAAATGTACAACCTTGCTTTGGTAGGGAGGTGGACTAGAAAAGGCAGGGTTTCAGATTTTCTTCTCTTTGTTTTGCAATAAATTCTACAATTGTTGGGCTCGATTCTGTTTTGTGATATTTAAGTCAAGGTAAGATTTACGTTGCTTCTTGCCTTAGGAAAGTGAGGTTAAACATATAGGCTTCTCCCCTCCACCTTGCCAGCCTTTTGAACTGTATCTTTTTATTTCTGTCCCTCAGGGATAGTTCAGACCCCTCTCTTCCAATTATAGGTATGCATATTTAAAGGAGTGGAGAAAGGGCACATGTGCCTTAAGGATCCTTTGTAGCATTTCCCTTGTGCCTGGCTCTTACCAGACACTGGAACTGATCAATTTGATCCTCCTTTTTTTTGGTTTTAATTCAGAGTTTATTTTGATTGTTATGTGGAAATCCATAAACTTGGCATGTTCTGAAGCTATTGTGTGAAATTACTGATCATGGTTTATATATATATATATATATATATAATTTTTATATATATGTGTTTGTGTATATATATAATATAGTGAGGAGAGAGGCAAATGAAATACAGCCTTTAACCAAGGAGCAGAGGCCTCCAAGTAATGTGTGTTGATGTATTGAAAGTCTTGCAGCCTTCTCCATCATTTTCTTTCAATACAGTCCATGTGATATTGCTGCAGTAATACAAAAGAGGTTATCATAGCAAATCCTACATATTAAAAAGTGTAGATTGTGCAGTTATGACTAAATGTTACAAGCCAAATGTTTTTTATTGTAAGTTAGCTTGAAGATTTCTGTCTTTATCAGCATACATTGTCTGCTTGTGAGGTGGTAGTGCTCCTTTCAAAGCCCACTTGAACAAATAGAGCCTGTATGTGGAAAATGATTCTTCATTGTGTGGGCATTACCCTGTAATAGTTCTGGTATAAAAACCATGACTTTTAATGTGTACACTAAAGCATGCCAAGGGCAGGACATCGAGCCTCTGAATTTGTGTAAGACACTAAAGAAGGCATGTCAGCAGGATTTTCTGAAAGGTGGTTCATTTATAGAGGGTTTGAAACAGCATTGGAGGAAAACTATATGGTGTCTCCAGTATTTCATTCAAGGGCTGTGTGTTATAGCCCCACAAAATACATTTTTCCCTGATGCCACTGGATAGGAGTATAAGGAAGTGGGATACATGGTGAACCCTTCCTCTGCACTGAATTTTGGGTTGTATTTTCTACACAGTTTCTAGTCCTTGAATTTAGGCTTCATCATTTGGAAAAACAAGTGCTGGGGCAGGGGCTGGTGGAGAGGCAGCTAGAAAAGTCATCTGATGGCATTTCAGATTGTGACTTTTAAATAGCAGGAGCTGATTCCCATTTCCTTTCTCCCACTGCTGCTTGCCTCCAATGTGCTCTACCTCCTGTTGCCATTCATGTGGTCTGCCACAGGAGCGTGGGTTGTATTTTTTTTTTCCTAATTTGACTAAGAGCATATTTCCCATTCTAAATCCTTAATGAAGACAAAAGGCCTGTATTGCAGGGTAGGAAGATACTAACCCGAAACATATTATTAGCTGGGACGACTCATTCTCCTTATGTCCATGTTTTTGAATGGCTTAATTGAGGAAAAGAGATATCTTCTGATGATGGGGTTTTGAACAGGGCAACAATGAGGGTGGAATGGTGGAGATGCTGTGATGCCAGCTTTCTTGGAAAGCTTCATTAAGAGATTATTAAAGTGATTGTAACCGATTCTGTTACAGATCAGGGTGCTTTGATCAGCCAGCCCTTTGCATAGCAATCTCTCAAGGGAGAAAGTCAGTGTTTCAGAGGCTCTGCATATTTAATTTTTGACTGATCTCTCATTAAGCATTTCAAGATAGAAAAGGAGAAAAATACTCAGACATTATTGGGATATTGTTCTTGTACACTAGGTAGGAAGTGAACAAGTCTGCATGCACGTTTTAGTTTCACTGCCTCTTCCCATCTAACCCTTTAGCAAACAGCCAGATATTCCACTCAAGACTGTAACTTGCCTCTTTTCTATATTATCTTCTCTCCTGAACTTTTCCAGATTTAACTGTCATGCCTCCTCCCTACACAGATGATTCTGGAAAAGCATGGAGTGCCTGTTTTTAAAAATGAAGGGAGAAGGAAGGGGAATAGGTTCTGGGAATTGTGGTCTTTTTAACTTAACATCAATTTCTAGTAAAACATTAAAATGTGAAAAATGTTTTTAAGACCTTTCAGGAATCAGGGAAACAAATTATGACCTAGAGAGATGTATGAAGAGTAAATGAGAATTGGTGAGAAACCAGTATAATTTCTTGTTAAGATAAAGCCTTGCAGAAAAAAAAAAAAAACAAAGCATATGACATATTTTGTGTTATTGTAGGGTTTTTTGACACTGTTTCATATGACATTGTGAAGAGTCTCAGAAAATAATCATGACATGATGGATGTAGAACAAGAAGTGAAACTAGCTGTGTTCGGAGCATTTATCCAAGTGTCACTATCAAAATAAGATTTCAAGCATGGCTTGCATAGGGCTCTCTTTGGCACTGCCTAGTACTTTCATTTGCAATGTTACTAATGAAATACAGGGGTTTCTTGTTAACTTTAATGATGACTGAGTCATGCTGAGGGCATGGTTAGGTATGAAAATCAGTGAGTGATGCACTGTCATTCTACAAAAGACTTTTTTTTAAATAAAAGCATATAGCTTTTGTGGGAAGATATGTGCCTTTTTGTCAGTGCATTACTAAAGAATTTTGAAAATTAACATTTAAAAATGGCAGGAAAAACACTTGACTTTAACTCTTGAGATGTCTGATCCTTGATATGATATAATTTGGTAATAGAAGCATTAATTTGTAGAATTATTTCTTTATTTATTATTAAATCATGAGGTCTTTTTTTCCTCTTTTTTTTTTCTTTTTTTTAAACATTAAGTCCACTTAATCTTAAAAACTCCCTTATTCTCTCCTTAGAGCAGCAAACCTCTGGCTTAAAGTCAACTGAGTTTTTGTCCCAGCAGGAGTGTCTACATGTGGTCAACTGTGATTTGTTCTCTGCAGAATTGCATGTCAGGGCTATGGGCTAGGTTAAGGCAAGATGTAATAGTTGGACAGGCTAGCATCTATGCATTTGGTACTCATGGCACTGGTCCAGATCTGTGAGCTTGCTCTTTAGATGTATGTTGTCATCATAACTGTAATGAGGCTGTTCTAACTGTACTTTTAGAAGCAGTGCAGTATAAAAGTCTTCAGTCTGCTGAGAGCTAGATAGTTTGCCTGATCTTCAGCTTGCAGTGTATAAACACATTCCTCTCTGTTTTTTCTTTTTATTCTTCCAATTTTCCTCCCTTCCTTCTCCTCAAGGGCATAGACTTTGGCTATATTTTGCACAACTGCGTGAAGCTAGAAATCCGAGCGGATGCCTGTGCCACCACCGCCTCCACCACCTCCTCCTCCACCACCTCCACCACCTTCTGGAGGGCCCCCTCCACCACCACCTTCTGGAGGACCCCCTCCACCACCACCACCACCACTGGTAAGACTGACTTTTCATTTCTGTGAGCAAAAGCTTAGCTGTAGTAGCCAGCTCAGAGCCCGAAGGATTTTGGCATGGATATTCATAGCAAATATCTGGGGCAGATGTTTGTTTTGCTGGCACTGGTTCTGTTCATTGCAGCAGCGATCTCCAAAGTGGGGTGTGTGAGATGATCCATTGGTGTGTGGGATGAAAATACTGCAACTTCAGTCATACATATGTATACTTTATAAAGAAATAAACCTATGTGTTTTGAGGTGCATGCTCAAAAATTTTGTTACTGCTAGGAGTGCATGATCAAAAGGTTTTGAGATGATTAGAGTGCATATGGTGAGAATTTAGCATTTGTGAATACTTTTCCAGCCAAAGGGAATTCATTTTTGTATTGGTAATGTACAGATGGTAAGTATTAATTTCTTCATCCTTTTTCTTACAGCTCCTATTAAGACTCACAGTGTTCAGCTGTACATTTTGCCCTTTCTAGCACACGGTGTCTTCCTGGGGATACAGCACAATATTCTTTTGTACATGTGCAGGAACAATTACAGCTTGTAGCAGATCATTACTGTGTGTGTCATGAAGTAGAACATGTGCCTTGCCAGCATGTTTGCAATAAGAGGAGGATGCTCTGGGTGAACTTTCAGGGTATTACATTTTCATACCTTCACAATCAATTATTGTACCTATGGTAAAACCTGTTCAAGTAATTCCTTGAATTCTGTGGTCAGTTGGTCATAACCTGTTTCTGCATTGAAATTCTTAGACTTTTTTTGAAAGAGTGGAACATGGCACAGTTTTGTTCAAGTCATAAAATCTCTCCTGACTCTTTTTCATATATTTTTCTGTCACTGTGATTATTTGCACAGTATGTTAGACTGTGTAGCAAAACAGTGTGTGGTACTTAAAATGTACTTTGAGTTTATTTTTTAAAGAACTGTATTTCTCCCTTGCATTCCCTGGCATCTCTGCCTGTTTTGTTCCCAGGAAGGTTGGTTGATTTTGTTTGGTGTTGTTCATAATGCTCTTATTTTATCTTTTTTTTCCAGAAGGAGGTTTCTTTGCAAGTTTCTTTCTGAAACTTTACAGGCTGAACCATTTTGTAAAACTCCCCATGAGTTGTGGAGATGAAGAGGAGGAGGATAAAGACAGCAAATCAAATAAGCAGTGTTTGATTCTTTTCAGCATTCAGATTCAACTTTGGCACCAGAAGCAGTGTTTCCAATGAGCAATTCTTCTGGGCTGGTACACAACCTATACTTAGATGCTGAAATAAGTGGGCTGCATATTGTGAGCAGCTTAATGCTCACAACTGCAATTAAAGTCAACAGAAGCTACAAATGTTCCTATCTTAATAAATTTAGATCAGTAAAGTATCTAGAGATATTTTTAGGCTCCTCTAACATATGCCAATTGTAAATGACTTGAGAAAGCTAAAAGGACCCCTAAGGATCATTATGAGCAAGTTTAGGATTTTTTGTTTCCTCTTCCCTTTTCTGACAACTAAACCCATTACCGTGATAGGGTTTTGATACAAGAAGGCTGGTTTTCATATTGTGGTTGGATCATTCTGTTTCAAATGGGGTGATCTCTGTAAGAGATATGCAGAATTTAGAGTCAGCTCAATCTTGGTGACATGCTACATACTAGATGTGTTTCTAGTTATTGTCTGATACTGAAGCTTTGCTTCTAATAAGTCTTGATACTAAAAAGAGTATATGAATCAACACAAATAATTTATAAAATAGCATGGCAGGACATTTTTTTTTCTGCAACAGTGAAATTATTTTCCCTATCAAAACTGAATGAGAGACAGGAACAGGAAACTGCCTGGTGAGTTCAGCAGAAGCACAGAGTAAGAGGCAGCTCTCCAGATGGTGCCAGATTATAGAGTAAAACCTCATAGTTGGGGAGTCTGCAGAAACTTGCTACAGACCCTATTTTCTTTCACTAGAAAGCCCTTTTCTAGAAATTGGCATTTGTCTTTTACAGTTGCTAATCTGCCCAGCTGTTGTTACAGCTGCTAGATCTACAGTTAGGGGATGGAAGAAGGAAAAATTTTAACAGGCATATCGCCTTAAGGAAAACTTTCAAAGCAAATAAGTTATTATTTGGCCAACAGCTGGAAAAGTTCCAAAGTAAACAACACAGTGATTTTTATTATACTGGTATGATTAAACCAGAGTAAGATTTGCATGTTAGCAATTAAAAATTAGGTTTGAATTTTACTATTGATATGCAGGTGAATCACTAGGTTAATTTATGTGATTTATGTTAAAAGAAAGATGTCTGTGTGTAGGTGGGGGTTTTAGAATCCTATAGTTTTTCATGATGATATTGCAGGGGTACCATGGACTTTGTCTAGCTTTTCTAGTTATGGATGAGAACCATACTTTCCTCTTGCTTTCACTATCAAGAGATTTTTAGCAGAAGTAGTCACCACATTCTCTTTTTCTCTACACATTTTCTTTGCGAATATTGTGAGCCTTGATCCCAAATAATTTTGCAGTCCTTACTTCATAGAGATTCTAATCACTGTTGGCACATAACTTTTTTGTCCTGTTAACTCCTTCTTAAGGCAGAAGAAAGTTTCTTCCTAGTGTTTTTTGGCCTTGTTCTTACTGTTTTCTAAGACTTTTGGACTTGCTGATATTCTGTAAGTACTTGGACTGAATTTTGTTCACAAAAGTTGTTACAAGACAATACAAAGTGAGTTGGAGAGGTATTTAAGACATGCTAGGAGCCACCTGTGCCCAACAGCCAAAAAGCTACTGGCTGTTAGACCAAACTTAAAAGGAAACAAATTCCTGGATTTCTCAGGAGGAAATGGTGGGATGTCTGCTGTAGCAGATGTAGGTGGCTGAGTCAAAATGCAGCTAATTAGATTAATTGACCATGTCTTCAAATGCCTGCCTTCTGGGGGTCAAAGAGATGAGAGGAGTGAGTAGGCAGAATAGAACTATGCCCTGATGTATTTTCTGGCACTGGCTTACATTGTTCAATTCTCTTCATGTTCCCTTTTCCTCTACACCTTAACAAAGCACACTTAGACAGGAGGCTTTTTCTAAAGTTCTTTTAGTTTATGGGCATGCCATGTAAGGTGGGGCTTTTTAATAGAGTTTTTGTTGGTGGTCTTGGGGAAGAGGGTGGTAGGTTTGGGGTTTTTTAAAGCTTTCTGCTCACAAAAAACTTAATTTTATTCCCACTCTATTTCTTTTACCACTCCTGCCTTTAAGCTTGGCATATGAGGCAACCAGGTTAGTTTTGCCTTGTCACATTTTCTGGAGTAGGTGTCACCACTGAGATGGATTAAAATTTTTCTCTACTTAATTTCCCAAGAAAAGGATCAAGAGAGAATTTTGCTTTGATAAACCCTGTTCACTTATTACATGCAGTGAAGGCTGCTTACTGCTGTGTGGCCTCTGTATATATGAATTTGTAATGTTAAGATCAGTCATCACCTATTAAAATGTTAATATTGGAGGAAGTGTGGATGTGTAGCAGCCCTGCTGGGTTGTGCCTTACTCAGAGATGTTTGTTTAATGATTCATATGTTTGTGGAGTTTAAGAAAATACTTCTGTTCTCTTTAGAATTGTTATGATTAAAGTCTTAGCATAGAAATTAACCCCCAAAATCACAATGGATCAGATGATTAAAGCTCATGAAGTAGCACCAGGTGTTTATTTGCTGCCTTGTGGCACACTAGAAACAAGGATAGCAGAAGGAGAAAGTAATATGCTTACTTTGGTGATAGAAATGTGAAACTTGAAACAATGATGAATGCTAGAATAGCATGTAGATTAATCATAATAATTACCTCATTCTTATTCAGTCAAAAATTTTTAAAAATTAAAACCAGAATTACTGTTGGAGATAAACCTGTCAATGTTTACCAAGTTTGTTATTCTCTTCTTATTTTCTACTCTGTAATAGAAAACTCAGAAAAGCAATTCCTCATGATACAATGTTATGATAAAAGCCTAATTTACACAGAAGGATTTCCAAGGTTCAGAAAAACATCACCAAGTTTTCCTTGGGGGGATGTTTTTTTCCCCTCCTTCATGCAGTTGTTAGATTGAAAACCTTGCTGAACTGTTTCCTTCAGTCTTCATAAGCAATTCAGAGAGCTACTGTGTTCATCTGAAGTTATGTGGGAGTTGGTTTTGCTCCTATGACATTTAGCACTACTGTTCTTTGGAAAGAGAACAAACAGCATATGTAAAACATCTTGGCTGAAGATAATGATGATTTATGGTATTTTGATTTGGTCTTTCCAAATACAGTATGAGCGAATGTGCACATATGAACACTCATATGCATAAATTTTGGTCATGCTTGCTAATTATTTATTATAAAAATTAAAGTAATCTCTCAAGTTTTTATTCAGACTCCTAGACATGCAAGTGTAATACTGAAAGAACAGAATTGTGCATGTTGCTAATAGCAAAATATGTAGGAATGTGTTTATTAAAATTTTATCTGAACAGTAAGATCATATTTAGTACTTTGTCATAGAGCCTAGGGAGATACTAAAGCACAATATTTATTGCTGATAGGTAAAACACACCGGAATGAGAGAAAGTGCAGGCTTGGTAATCTTGTTGGTGACTGACTCATCATACAGGCTGTGCTAAGGGCTGGACAAAGCACAGCTGAAATTTTTGAGTGCTTTGTTCCAGACAAAATAAAGGATACTGATTTATAGTGTTTTAATAATATATCATATCTCACACCAGTCTGCTTTCATAAAGTGAGAGTCAATCATAGAAAAAAAAATGCTGTCTTTGTGTGGTTTATTTGACTTAATTTTCGGCTGTTGGAAAATTGGGATTGCATAGCTATGGTGACTAAAGTGTTGCTGCTGTAGCCTTCTACTCTCGTAGTCAATAAATACAGAAAGGGTAAGTGGGAGCTGTGAAATGTGGGGAGGATGAAAAGAAAACATAAATATTAGGCTGGCATTGCTCTGTTTCATCTGGACAGATACAGGGGCATGGATTGCATATAGCTCCTAGGTGCTAATCTTGAATGCTCACTTGAGAACTTTTATGTCACCATTTTAAATGTGTTTAGATAATGAGTTCTCTTTTTCAGGTTTCTTCATAATGTCATGTGTTCTACATGTCTGAATGGAACATGTTTGAAGAGCATTCTTTCTCTTTGTTTTTCATCTGTATAATAGACAAGTATAGAAATTGCAGAGTAGATTTACCAGCTGTAAATGATCGAGCCCAAGTATTGGAAGCAGCCTAGCTACAGACAACTAATAGGTCAATTTACCATTCTAATCACAAAGTAATAATGCCCTTAAAAGTCAGTATCCCAACTTGTGTATGCAGTGGCTACATATTAAATTCCATCTGTCCATTAACATTATACTTTTAGCCTTTTAATTAAAAGAGAACTAAAAATTATAGCAACACTTGACTAGGACTTCTCTGAATGGCTGGAAGGTGAGAGTGCAAGAAATGCTAGTTTCTCGTTATTCTCTCTTTGGGTTAACCATAATTTTTTGTGGATGCTAAAAGGCATTTCAGAATGATCAGTAGCTTCTGCACAGGTTACTGGGTATGAGAAACAGCCTAGCATTCTTAGAGAGAGATTAAATTGTGATGTGTATAGGTTGTTACCTGCTGAAATTTTTGTTGCCACTACTCATGGTATCCCTTGTCATTCTGAGGACTCTGCTGCGGTAGACAGAGAGAATAAACAGTGCTAGTGTCACCAGCTCTCATGGCAGTGTTTTCAGCCCTGTACTGTTTGACGTTTTCATTGCAATGCCAGGCCCTCAGATTTTCTTGTTTATGTAAGAGTTTTCCTTTTCTTTTCATTGATGCAGAGGCTATCATGGGACTTTGAATCCCAAAATTTTAGAAATCAAAAAATGAAGTCCAAAATTAGCTTTTGAAGCCAGTCTCAGGGTTTTTTTGGCATTTGACTTGTAATCTTTCTGGACTGCTGGGAAACACTTTTAGAGTAGTTTAAATTTTATACTGCCTTCATTTTGGTGGCTTCTGTTACTTCATGTTTTCTTTTAGTACAAGAATTTACATTTAAAATGTGGGTGTCAGAAAGTTAAATACCTACAGAAAAGCTCAGCAGGTACAAATGATCCTACTTATTCTGTTGCATTTTTTGTATTCAGGTACAGAAATCTAGCAACCCACACTGGAAAACCTTAAGTACACCCTAGTGAATAAGCCCCCTGCTCCATTTGAGGCAGGAGTAATTGAACCCTCTAGCATACAAGATTTTCTGTTATCTGATAGAGCGGTGTTAGCACAAGGTGCAGAGGGTTTATTGGGTGCAGTGGCATTGATTCCTGGTGGTGTTTGAAATGAGCACTGGGAACATAGATTTAGAAGAAAGTTGCTCCTGCTATGCTGGTTTTTGTGTTCTGTTCCCTGCCACTGTGTGTGGTGGTAGCTTCAAGCAGGTGCAGAGCAGGCACCAGGCTCTGCTAACACTGCAAGCCCTCACTGTTTGGGACTAAAGCCAGGACTAGGCGGTGGCTGCAGTGCCAGGAAGAGATCCGTAACAACTTTTGCACTACTTCCCTTGCTGGGAGCTGAGAAACAAGGTCGGTGTAGACTCAGTCTATCTAAGTACACACATTGCTCTATGACCTTTTCAACCTGGCAGGCTCAGACTGCAGAACTTTGTGCCATGGAGACTGAGATCATGGCTAATCAGTACTGAGCTGGGTGTAGGTGGAATTGTCAAGTGCTGGTCCTGTCATTCTGTTGAAACAATGATTTCATTAGCTGCCAGGAAACTATTTGGCAGGTCCCCTCATGTGGGTTCCCTCAGAAAAGTTGGCTGGAGGGTGACCCCTCACATGGGAAGCATTTGAAGCTCAGCTTGCTAGAAGGCTGAGAGAGTGCCATGTTTGCCCAGGCAGACCAGGTGCCAAGAATTAATTATTTTTGTCTTATGCTACACAGAAGAAACACAGAAGTGGTTCTGATCTTGCGAATGACCGTGCAGGTAGAGTCTTGCACTGTGGTGAGGTCTTCCAGAATTAAAAAGCTTTAGATCAGAGGTCAGAGCTCTCTTGTGAACAAAACCAAAACTGTCAGGTACCAGATCTCCCAAGCTTGTTTAGAAACAAGCAGTTTAAAATATTTCAAATAAAAGAAGACATCTACTTTGTTGTTGAGACCTGTTGGATTTTTCCTTAAACTGTAAGGGGGGATTATTTTAATTATTTTATTTTGTATTTGACAGTGCATGAGTGAAACCACACCTGATGCATATGTAATGAAAATACAAGGATGACAATGTTTTTCTGTATGGTACTCCTGTTTGTGATGTGCTGGAAACTGGGTTTATTATTTTAATAAGCTCCTTCTCTTTGTTGCTACTGCTTTTCTTGGCACATTCCTGGTGGAGACTTTAGCTTCTGGCTTGAGAATTCTTTGTAAAAGCAATGCTCTTGCCTGCTGGGCAAACTATTTCTGCTGCAAATGTAAAATCATTAATTCCTGACAAAATTCTAAACTAGTAATAGTGGATTGATCTTGGAAGCAAGTTCCAAATTCCTCTGGGGTTTCAGATTTCATGCTGAGCTACAAATGGATAGATGACTTTTATAATCCTGTGCTATGTCAAGGAAGACATGCTGGTCAGCTTGCAGTGAGATTTCTGGTCAACTTCCATGTTTTACTTGGTTCCAAAACAATCTCATTCTTTTAATAAAAAGTTGTGACATTGCAGATTGTTCTGGCATCTTACTGGCAATATTACTTTTTTCTGTCAGTTCTGCTTTTGGAAAGGATGCAGTCTTTGAGGAGCTGAATTCATTTAAATACCTTAGTCCTGGTGGTTATAGGAATCTCCTTATGGAACACTTGTGGTCAGCAGCTTGTGGTGGAAGGAAGCTACAGAATAGGTTGCATGCAAGCAGGTCTCCCCTCTTTTTTATCATCAGTGGTCCCAGAAGGGTATTTTAACAGACTCATGCCCTTTGAGGCCCCTTACACAAGATCTGTGCCCTTCCAGACTGCTGTGAGCACCAACCCAGTGCCTGCCTTTCCTTCAAAGGAGTAGGAGATTTATGGCTGGATGGGGACCCAGTCATCATCTCTCCCTTCATGCTCCTCTGCTTGGAAAGTCTTGTGGTGCCATATGGGTGGTAAGAACACTCATCATCCTTCCTCAGATGGTTTACCAACCACAAACAAGCTGTGTTTTTCTCTCATATTCTCAGCTATCTCTGACATGACGCACATACTGCATTAGGCAGCTAGCTCACCTTTTTTGTCCTCTTTCCTGAAAAATCTGTATTTGTTTACACCAGAATTTCGGTTATTGTTAATATTGAAATAATATTTGGAGAATTTTGTTATATTTCCAGTGGATTTTGCTCTTTATTGATGCTTTACACATCCTTTATATAAGGTTTAGATGTTTTTGTTGTCTCTCATTACTGACAAATACTTTCTTTGACCAGACCTGGCACTATCACATTACTGACTGCACTGCCTCCACAGCTCTTGCTTGTTTTGCCCTACCAGCAGGTAGGGCAAAACAAGCAAGACAATGGACAATTAACAGGTTTTTTAATTAAATTAACAGGTTATTTTAATTAAAACCAACATTTTAGATGATTATTTTATTTGTCCATTGTCATGTTTGTAGGCTTTTTCTTTCGCATTTTTTAGTTTAATTTGGGTCTCTGAATCGTGGCAGATTGGATGCCAGAGAAGGCCAGGATTGGCTCAGGAACAATTTTTTTTTCCCCCATAAATATTTGTCTCTGTGATCAAATATCCTTTATCCTAGAGCTTTCTGCTTAGTCTTTATCTTGCTGCACTGTCTTTCCCTTCCTTAAAAGCCAAACCTGAGATGTTTCATGCTGCAGTGGTGAAAATGTGAAAATCACTTGCCTCAGCCTGGATCTGTGGAAGTTTGGCTGAGCATGGCAGAGAAAAATAAGAAAGCAAGGGGTGTCCTCAGTCTCTTTTTCCACTAAAATGTATGTTGCTTATGCCTTCTGCTAGTACCTCTGCTTGATCTCTGCACTGAATCTGGAGGATTTTGTATACAGGGGGAAAAACTGATAATGGGAGAGAAGAAGGTTAATTGCCACCAGATTCATAGAAATAATTTGTATTGTCAGCAAAAGAGAGAGCTCTCATTCTGCCCATAATAAAATTCTGACGTGAAATGTATTGATTGGTCTTTAATGTTATCATTATATGTCTCACAAAATAATTAGGGAAAAGCTAAATATATTTTGACTTTTTTTCTTTTAGTTTTTTATCTAGTTCAGATGAATAAATAATTTTCTATACAGGTGTCTTTCCAGTGTTTCCTGTAAAATGTGACCAGGAGAAGGAGTCTACTATGATGACACAATTCTTTGCACATTAGAAGTGTAAATACTCAGTACTATTAAGTTCTCTGAGTAAAAGTATGTAGTGTCTTTGGATGGAATAATACTTTATTTTATCTTATTTATGGCTCCTATCTAATTTAGAGTTTTAGTACTGGATCATCTTTTCACATCACCTGATGGGTTTACTCTGAAAGAAAGGCTCATGACTGCCTGGCTATTGGGCTGTCCAGAAGGCTAGAGGTACATTTTTCCTGCAGCTGTCCTGTTTATGTAGATTTGTATTACCCTGAAGTACTTTACAAATGCATTCAAAAGCATATTTAAAATCAGAGTAAATACAAGCCATTTATGGGACAGTATGTATAACCTGTGACTGAACAACCTGTCCAGAGTCCAGAGGATTTCCCTTTTTCTGTGTGCAGGGGTTCTCTTTAAATAAAATCTGAAGATTATAATTAGTATTAACATAAACTTTTTCAAATGGCTGGTACCTTCTGCATTTACATCACTTTAGTATCTGAGCACGTATGCCTCTTAAATATTTTAAGTATTGTAGGAGCCCAGAGGGTAGGTCGATGCTCCCATCTGTCTTGCAGGATATAAAGTGACATTCTGAAGGTGATGCAAATATCACAGCAGAGTGTACCCAGAAATGGAGCTCATTGCCATGCATTTCAGTCAGTTTTCCCTAGAAAAAGTCTCTCAGTTTTTAATTTGTCTGATACAACTCAATTTAAGGTGTTAAGATTGTGATTATTCAGGGTCAAACCTGGAATGGTCCATGTATAGAAAGTGTAAAAATAGAGAGTTGTTCTTCTAAACTAAGCAATCCACTTTCACAGAACTCCTAACTGGAAGAATCTGTTACAAATCACTGGCTGTGCCCCTCCACCACAGGGTACTGCACATCACCAAGTATCTCTGCACAGGACCTGGTGACTTCTGCTTCACAAAAAACACTTCTGCCAGAGAGGATCCAGCCTTGATCTGAAGTATTATCAAGAGATAGATAATCTGCTGCTGTCTGCAGCTTGTCTGTTTGCATCTCACATTAATTCACCAGATGCCTGTCTCTGAGTGCTCACCACCATTCCCAGTACAGGTTGTCATGTGCAGGGCTGACAGTCCAAACGGAGCTGCTGAAATCTGACCTGTTGCTCCCAGTGTTTTGAACACTGCTTTGGCTTTCTTTTGCACCTCCAGGTCACAATGTAATTTTAAAAATCTGGAGACCAGAACTGAGCTTGTGATTCCATTTTTGCTCACACTGTTTTTTCAGAAAGGATGAGAAATATTGGAGGAGTGCACCATCCCTCCTTGCCATACTTGCTAATTCAGGCTTGCTGCTGGAGCCCCCTTCCAGGTCCAGGCTTGTGGGACTTGGAATGCAGACTTCAGTTTCAGAGATATGACCATTATTTGTAATCCAGTCACTTTCAGTTTTACATTTGACATTTTTATATTGTGCTGTTTTGGTTTTTTTTTCTCCTTCCCCCCCTCCACCTCAGCAGTGGGGAAACATGTTTTGGTTTGTTGTTCTTTTCAAATGGCCTCAAGCTGCAGTGATTTAGATCTCTCTCTATATTCATGCTGTCCTCATTTATATTTCCACTAGTCTGAGTTACCAGCTTTGAATTCTGAAATTTTATTTCCAACAATGATGATTTACAATCTGAAACATCACTCTAAAAAATATGATTTGAAGGTATTTTCCTGTTTACAGGTATTTTGAAGACCTAACAGATGCCCTAAACATTAGTCCTGTACTTTACTGCATATCATAGCTGAGTTTGCAGTTTAGGACACTGAAGACAAAACATGGTGGAGTTGGGTGAGATGAAAAGGAAGTGATTCTTATGTTCAGGCTATTTACATGTGTGGTTTGTTCCATTCTGTTTCTAAGTATGTACTGAACGTGACGCTCATTGTGTCTGAAATAGTAGCAGAATAACCTAGTGGTTGCTAAGGTAATGAGAACCCACCGTTCCCTTACCAATTCCTGTAAATAAAGTATGGAATTTAATTTCACTCTGTGTTACCTGAGGCAGCTCTGGCATCTGATAAAACAAATGATCTTCACATTCTTCTCCACTTCCCTTCTGATTTTCATTGAAATACTGAGATGTTTCTCTTTTTGTAAATAAATGAGGCTGCCCTGCAGATGGTGGGGTAGAAAGTAGCCTAAGAATTACATCTTTTGTCTTGCAGCTGTTTTCCCTCTGTGACTTAAAATGTATTTGTCTTCCTGCTGAAACACTTCTATTGCATGTTTGTTATCTATGCTTGTGCTATGGACTGCAAGCACAGCATGAGTGTGAATCCAAGATTTATTTCTTCATCAAAGAAAGGAAAGTTGTCTCAAAAAACAATATGGTAAATCCAGGAATTTGCAAATGCTGGACACCAGTAGATGGTGAGATACTTACCTGGTGAAACAATGCTTGGCAAGGATTATCATTGGCCTGAGGAGTGCAGGCAGCAAACAAGAAATCCGAAGGAGCTCTGACTGCTGTGCAACCAGGCAACACTACACCCCAGACCATCTTGACTTTGTAATGGAAAAAGAGAATCCATATCAAGCTACTCGGCAGCTAATCAATCATCCGAGTCCACCAGGCTGGGCACGGAAGATTGAGTCTCTTACGTACATGAGGAGGAAGAAGAAACAGCTGGGGCATGGGATGGAGTTATGCTTGGAGTAAGGGAATCTGTTGTAAGAGAGAGGCAGCTTGTTATGCTGCATTATGGAATGGCAGAACAATATTCCTGCTTTTTTATGCCACAAATTTTTGTCTTGCTTGTGTTGCATTGATATCAAGTTATGGGTCACTTGCCACAAGTTGCCACAAGTTGGTTATTTTAGCCTAACAGCTGTCTGGGTATCAAGACTTTAAATTCTAAAAGCCTGTCTGCCCAGAGAAGTAAATCTGGGAGGTGAAGTGGACAGCTGGCATAATATATGGACACTTGAACCCGGAAATGAAAGACAGCTGCTAGATCTAATTTTAAACATAGCTCTTGATCAGATCCCTCTAGATCCTGCTTGTCCTGCCACAGCAAAGTCATTAGTGGGAGTAGAGAGACAAGAAGTTGAAGATACTGGTAAAGAGCATTTGTGAGGAAGGGAATCACCCTTGTTCCAGTGATGGTATTTCCATTTTTCACAGTAAGTACTGTCAGCTTCCAGAGAAGGGGAGTGGAAGTGGTTTGTGGCTGGTACATGGTCTAACACCGCTGACACGGGCAGCTCTTCTGGGGCCTCGTAATGGACGGTGGGACTCCCTGTTCTGCAAGTACGAGGGCAGGCAGCGCTGTTTCAAACGAGGAAGATCTAACAGAGTGGGGGTTTTCCTAACATTTTGAAATAACACGTGGTTACATATCAGCCAGGTTGTAATTCCGAGTTTTTACATCAGGGCTCGGGAATGCGGCGGCGTTAGCGGCGGTCTGCAGCTCCATCTAGCGGGGCGTAGCAAATCCCGCTGGATGGGTTTTGGGTTTTTTTAGCAAGTACAAAAATAACCACGAATAATATCGTACTGATAGAATTCTTCACTTGGGATTAGCGAGTTAGACACATTATTAGTTCAGCAGCTGGTTGAGTGTTTTCAAGTTTCTGTTTTGCTTTCAGAATGTCATTACCAAGCTGGGTTAGTTTTGGGGATTTTTTCATGTGTGACAGTATTGTTCAGCTTTATTACAACTATGACGCTAAAATTAAGGGCTATGGAAACATTTATGGTACTCGTTCTCTTTAGGGAGTTAGCTAACCTCTGGGAATTTTGGAAGCAAGCAGAACATTGCTCCTCTGATATAAAGATTCCTCTCTATTAGACTGCTCCGTTAACCACAATAGGTTTAGGAATAACAGCTTTGCTGTTTATTATCTGTTTTTAAAAAGTGAAGCATCCAAATTTTTTAAATATATGGTTTTAAAATATATTTAACAATAAACTTGAAGAAGTAAGAATAAAGAATAAATTTTGTTTGTTTTATTAAAGAACTTTAAACTGCAACTTGACTTTACACTTACCAAGCTTGGTAAGGATAGAAATGTTACTAAAACATAAACTAATTGTATTATTCTAAAAGCATTCTACTTAAACTGGTGTTAATCTCCAGTACAGAGAGACAGTCTAAATAAGTTAATGATTACATTCAAATATAAGTGAAGCATGCATTTATCTATCTCTTTTCCTAAGAAAAGTGGATAAACCAGGTATTTATTATAATTTGACACATAAAAATTTTGATGTAAAGCATTGTAAATAGCATGATAAGAGCTGACAGAGGCAGTTGGAGATGGAGTTGTGGGACAGAGGCCATAAATGGCCAAATGAGGTCACATTTCATTTAAGCATGCCTCCTAATTTGCTTTCAACAGTATTAGTCCAACTGGTATTAATTTGTGTTATATTTAAACTTTCAGCTTTCCTGCCTCCTGCACAACCAAATGCTGTTCCTGGTGATTCCACTCAAAGGCTTGGGAGTGACAGCTGCCAGGGAGGGCTTATTTCAAATCTTCTATCCCATGTTTGCCCGTGTATCCTTTCTAAACATGCATTTTTCTCTGTACCTCCCATCTAAAGCTGTTATTGTCAACAGGCAAGCTCAGAGATACCAAAATTGCGAAAGGAAGACCAGAAAGCACGAAACGCACTCTTGGCTGATATCCAGCAGGGAACTCGCCTAAGGAAAGTGACCCAAATCAACGACCGCAGTGCACCACAGATTGAAAGTGAGCATGTGCTCCTCAGCAAGGCCCTGGGGGAGCTCTGCTGAAGCCTCGGGTGTGGGTGGAGGTCAGATGGACAGTTTCAAATTGAAGGGCAGGTTTGAAGGCCAGCAAAAGTCTGTACCATTGTATGGCTTTAGGATGCAGAGAGGGGACACTTTCTAAATGTGCATGCTGCTCTGAGATCAATGACTCTTAACACTTCATGGTAAGTCTCCAACTGGTTATCACCTTAACAGGCATTCCTTGTTCCAAAATAAATAATGAATGATGAAATCCTTGAGAGCATTTCAATAAAATAATTAGATGGGAATTGGTGGCTCTAGCAGAAGAATTGTTCTTTATTAGATTAAAAGAACAAAAAAATGCTGAAAAATTCTGGAAACATAAATTCCTAGTATTAGGCCTAACACAGCTACTTGGTGTCACGATTTATGTGAAGTTGAAGAGCATCAGAAGGTGCTGTGCTCTGAGGTACAGGTCAGAGAGGGATGGCAGTTCCTGTATAACAGTACAAAGTTTAGCCTTGGCTTTTGTTGCCACCAAGCCCTAGCAGTCTCAGGGCAAGGGTGAAATGATTTTCTGATATACCCTGTGTTTTTCCTTCTTTTTAACAGAACCCAAAGGAGCTAACAGAGATGGAGGTAACCCAGCTGTTAGTAAAGGTGGCTCTCAGCAGCCTCTGGGAGGTTTGTTTGCTGGTGGCTTTCCTGTTCTCAGACCAGCAGGCCAGAGGGACGTGACAGGTAAAGACTTCATTTGTATGAAAGCAGAGCTGGGCAAGCAGAAATTTGGGATGAGAAGTACTTTGGGATTAGCTTTACTGATTGATTTTTATTGGGTTTTTGTTGTTTTTGTTTTGTTTTGTTTTTTCTTCTGAATGCTTAGTTCATCATGTGACCATAGAGGGCTCAATTAATAATGTGATTTGAGCCACCTTTCTAGATATCAGGTGCCTTATTCCTTAAAACATAAATAAAAAGCTATCTCCACACTTGGTAAGAAAGAGATTAAATAGATCTCTTTAGCTGAGGTTATTACATTATTTTAATGAAAACTTTTAATTGTATCTTGAATACAGTATTGAATTCTGAGTTTATCAGTTTCAGCAAATGGCAAAGTCATATTCCTTTCCTCCATTAGTGTACATTTCTATGGTATTACAGTCTTGTTTATTAGAGATTCATATTTAAGATTTTTGCCCTCTGGATTTTATACAGTATAACTTTGATCCAGCAAGGTAATTTACTGATCTGAAAAAGAAGGGTATTGTTGCTTCACAATGACAAGAGGAAGGCACGTGGGGAGCCCCACTGCTGCTTTCAGCTCAAGAAGTGCAGCATCAATGAGGGATGACTTTCATAGTCATAGTAATGACCTCTGGCACTGCTGGGCAGCTGGTGCCTGCTCAGGCAGCACAGAGCAAAGTAGGTTTTTGTAGGGAAAGACAGAACTTGGCTCTACCTGAAGGTTTTTTTGCTCCCAAAAGGCAAGCCAAAGATGCACAGCACTGTGTGTGGTGGGGCTTTTGACATAGCTCCAGTGGCAGTAACTACTTTGAGTTGTTCTTAAAATTATGTCCATGACTATCAGACTATGTGAGTGTTTGAATGAGATGCCTTTTTTGACATCTTGCTTTGTGATAAATCCTTGACATTTACTCAGGAAAAGACATTTTGTAAGTTCAAGAGTCTTCAGGCATTTGCTGTTAAAAAGGAAATACCAGAACCTGTGCCTTCCGGAAAGCCTTTGAGGCATTGCTTTTAAAAACTTGGCTTTTATCCGTGGAGCTGTGGTTTCTGTAACATTTGTGTGAATTTTTTGATCCTAAGCAAGTACTTAACTTGAAGGATGCCAGTTGATGTGTGTCAAAATGCTCGTGTACTTTTCACCGGGAGTCTCGATGCCCAGCAGGCTGTACCAGGCAAGATGAGGCTGGTGTGACGGGCCCCAGACTCTGCAGAAAAGTTCTTCTCCATAAACTGTTTCATTCTGCAGAAGCTGAGGAGCAGGGTCTCCCAGCAGGTTGTCATATAACTAAGCAGAATCCCTGGTGCCCACTGGAATGCATCACCTCCTAAGCCACATTCAGGGGTGAATGAGTTTGATCCCTCCGGGTATCCACAGGGATGGAGATGGAAGATGGAGAGCTTGCCTTTATCGCTGTTCGGTCTGAGGAGTGGGAACGCAATCCCGGTGTGTAACACGCGATGTCTGGTTTCCAGCAGGGAGGCCTGGGCAGCTCTCCGGAGGCCGAGCAGCATCCCCCAGACCCTCCGCACCGCCGAGCAGCGGCGCTGCCAAGGCGAACAGCAACCCCTCGCCCCCGGCCGAGGCTCCAAGGGCAGCAATCCCACCGGAGCCTCCCGGCCCCTCCCGAGCCGCAGCGGGAGCGGGCCCCGGGCGGCCCAGCCTGCCCGCCCCCCCTCCACCGCCTCCCGCTTCCAGCAAGCCTTCCCTCCCCTTCCCTCCTCCTCCCCCTGTGCCCCCTCCGGCCGATCGCCCTGCCAAGGGGGTGACCCCCGGCGCTGCTG
>VZRH01003898.1:451795-484385 GCA_013397555.1 Urocynchramus pylzowi | reverse complement strand
GAACAGGCTCTCCTTTCCCCCCTCCCCGGCCCTCAGCGGTGCCGACGTGCCCCCTCCGCTGCCCCCCAAGTCTCCCCACTTGCTGTCACAGTTCCATAAGCCAAGCAACATCCAGTCGCTGCCGCTGCCACCCACTCCCGGCCCCCCTCAGCCCGCAGCCGTGGTGGAGACCAGGAAGAAGAGACCCGGCCGAGGCGCAGGTGAGAGAGGCACCTCCGAGGGAAGGAGGCATTTCCCTCCCTTCGGCTAGCGGGGAAAATCATAGAATGATTTGGGTTGGAACAGGACCTTGAAGATGACTTCGTTCTTCAAGGCCGCCTTCCAACCCAAACCATTCTGTTGCCCTGATGGCTGGAGAGCATGGAGAGGCAGGGATGAAGAGCACACATGGGAGGAATACCTGTAGGTAGCAGGGCTCGTGATGACCACCCAAAACATCCAGCTTTTTGAGATGCCAGGCAGTTCTTAGCACTGGGCACACATGCCTTATCGTTTAAGCTGCCGCTCTTGGAAGTGACGTGCTGATCAGTGGAGACAAGGTCTCAGGACCACTGGGCTGCTTCTCGCTTTTGTGTTGGCGTTGGTGTGTCTCCAGCAGTGCAATGGGTGGTACCTGACAGGCTCAGGTCGGGGAGCAGACTACACACCACAGCGTCTGCCAGGTCACAGCTGCTCATGTGCCAGCCTGCCTAGGACACCCCTCTACAGCTGTACCCATGCAGGAACAATACTGGCAACAGCTGGGAAACACTAGAGAATATAATGAAGCAGAGATGGGGCAGCTACCAGCCATAGGTGAGCGAAAGCAAATCTGGCTGCAGCCCTCTGCTGTTCAACAAAGGGAAGCAGCCAGTGCCTCCTGCAATCCGGGTGGTTGGGCCAAAGGTTTCTCCAGCTACTTGGGAAGTGGGGTATTATCCAGTATTTCCTTGAGTAGATGATAGAAAGAAATTTTGTTAAGACTCCTCTAATGTAGTGAAAATAATAAAAAATATGAGCCTAGATCTGTGTGGGTTTGAGAAATGGAGACAACTACTTAACAGGGAACATCTGAAAATGTTCTGTACCCTGTATTTTAGCAGCGACATGTCAGGAGAAAGATTACTGGTTCCCTTTCAGAGCCAGAGGAAGGGCCGTGTAAGTACAGCAGATCAGGTGCCTCGTGGTAGTGCTTAGTGCTGCTCATAAGTCTCTGATGAACTGTTACTATGTCAAGATGCCCATTTCTCATGGTAGTTCAATTTGTATGTTTTCCATAAAATTACCCTGCCTATCCCTTGTTATGTAGGAGGATAAGGAGTTTTGAGAGGCTCCTAACTTAGAGCCTCCCCCTTGGGCTCCCTCCCCCTCACACAACTGCTGTGGTAGGTCTTCCAGATGTAAACTTTGATGGCCCTTGCAACTCCTCAGTGAAATGCACAAGACTAATGGTAATCCCATTGCATAGCTCCCAGAGTGTCAGGAAATTTTCTTTTAGACATACCACCTAATGTGGCCATTTTGTTGATTTCCTTTCCTTAAAGAGACTGCTTGTTCTTGTGAAAGTGGAAGGATAATCGTCCCTTCCAGACTGGGACAAAACCACTCTTCAGAATGTCACACTTTCCTTAGAATTGGAAATGGAAATCCCCAGGCAACTCCAGTAGGGACTTGAATTTAACACTTAATACTACAAATCTGTGGTCAGGCTTGGCAAACCACAGCTATGTGTATGTTTGCCCCAAATACTGCATTCTTTCTACAGCCCCCTCCTCCACTTTTTTGTAGTTTACTGTTGGTTTAAGTCATGCTGATGTTTATATGCTGGTCTCCTGGGTTTTTTTAAAGGAACCAGTGCTGGAAAGCTGGTCACACCTCCACAGCCACCTGCAAGATCCCCAACAACTGAACTTACAAGCAAGTCTGGAGTCTCAGCCTGGGCTACAGCTCATGACCCCTACACACCACTTAAAAATGGAAATATGCACATCATTGGTAATATAATTAAATTAAATCTCTTGTCCATAGTTAATAATTTTAGTACAATAGCCTGTGTGTGTCTCAGACATCAAAAACACACTCAAGACTTTGTCCTAGCATTAACAGGGTAGTATAATAGAAACATTTTTGTACAACCTTATACAATTATAGAAAATTAAGGCTTTTTCAAAAAGGATTTGAATTCAGTCAGTAGAAAAGAAAAGCATGCACTACCTCCAAAGTTACTTAAAAATATGAAGAGTTCCCACAGTATGATTATATTACCATTCTTAAAATCAGATCATGGACATTTAGAGGTTTCACTTCTATAGGGGAAAGACCACTAAGAATTAGTTTTGTGGTCTGATGAATTGGCCATTCATTCTTGTTTACAGCTACATGTCTTGAAAACTACCAATAAATACCTCTATTACCACAATACCATCAATGCAGAAAACTGGAACAGCAGCCAGAAGCTTAACTTCAGTTTTAATAGCAGGCAGTGATTGTAATTAAGGCAAAAAACTTGGGTGGCTCACAGAAGTACTCATCAAGATGGTTTATACAGAATGAGCCACTATCAGTTCCAGAAGAAAATAAGCCAGCATTTTTAATAGAAATTACTTGTGGCAACATTGTTGGGTTTGGGGGATTTTTTGGGGTGTTTTTGTTTGTTGTTGTTTTACGTTTCTCTCCAGCATCAGCTAATATTTATTTCCCTGAAACTTCCCAGATGACTTTGAATCAAAATTTACTTTCCATTCTGTGGAAGATTTCCCCCCACCTGATGAATTCAAACCATTTCAGAAAACATATCCCAGCAAGATACCCAGAGGTAAGTGTGTAAACATGGAAAGATCTGATCATTATCAAGAGGTTTAAAAATGGGGATGCAAAATAAAGAACTGAACCAGCATTAGCATAACTGGACTGCTAGCATTGGCACAGAGAGAAATGGTATTTGTTTTTATATTGCTAAATTTACAAAGCCTATGATGTTAAAAACAGTCACGTTGTAAAAACAGACTTGGGCAGCTACTGGGCTTGATTTTTTTGTTCACTAACTTGTGAAATCACAAACAAAGATTACTTGATCCACGTCTTCCATTACGTATTTTGATTTAAATCCTATGCATGGTGTTTTACACACCTGAATAGCAAAGAGACTTAGTACCTGAATTCTGTCAGGAGGTGATAAATGGCTGAACCTTGCTTTATTTTTTTTAACTCCTTTCTTAACTTAGTAACTTGGAATCAGGTCACTGTTGTAAGAGCAATTCACCTATCCAGTTTTGAAAATGTGTAGTTGAAAGTGCCAAAAGATCTCATGCCCGTATTCTGCTTTTTTTTATAGAACTCAGTTTTCTGTATTATTAGATCTCCAACTTTTAATTAACCTTTTGTTTTGTTTCCGTGCTAAGGTACTTAGCATGAATTTTCATAGCAGTCTCAGGCTAAATTGTCTGCTGTATATTCTGACTTTTTACTGAAGGGCTGCAGAGCACATGCAATATGTGTGTGTATGTATGTAAACATATGTATGTATATATCAGGGGTAGCAGATAAATGCAGCATCCCTGCTATATAACTGCATACAAAATACCTATTTAAAATCTGTCCTATCTATTTACAGATCCCTCTAAAAATCCTCCATTAAGAACACACGTGAGATGAGAAGAGTCTTCTGATGTTCTCTGGACTAGTATTAAAAAAGAAGATCAAGATAATATATAAAACAGAAGGGGTCCCTGTTGCAGTGATAGATTGTACTTGAGTCACAAGTTCTGCAATATTAACATTTCTATAAACTGTAAAACAATAGAAATTATACCTTTTGAACTGGCCTACACACTACAGAAGTGTTAGTACAGGCTTTTAAATTACTGTATATAAGTGAGTATTTTTTAAGCAAAGCAGCATAAAATTTAAATTCTTTGTAGTGTTAAAACAATTCTCATTCTTATTGTGCTGACAATGTTACCTCAGAATGTTTTGTGCTATGTGCCTGTAGTTCTTTTTTCCCCTTCCGTCATAATTTCTGGAAATTCTCCAGTTATTATTTGGACATTTTTTCAATGAACTCTCAAACAAATATGCCATCTTTAGTCTGTTTTTATGTTTCTTCACTTCTTCCATTCTGCCTGGCCTCAGATTGCAGCAGGATGTCACTTTCATGAAGAGATGGGCCCACATCCTTTTTTCTCATGAAGCATGAAGAGGAGATGCCAAGGAGCTGTGGCTGCTTACAAGCATACCTCCTAATGATTACATGTCCTTACAGGATAGTGTCTGAAGAAGCCCAGCTGGGTAGGGTGGTCATGGACTTGACCAAGATGACAGCACCTTTCCAAAGCAGAGGAAAAGGAAGTTGCTGTATTGTAAGCAAGAAAAAGAAATGCTCTGTGTGAATACACATGCCGTGATGAGCATTTGTAAGGACTCATGTCCTGTCTTCTCCTGCTGGCAAAGAGGGTATTTACCATTTCTGTGATAGATTGCCTTTACCCAGCAATTACAAAGCCTTTGGATAAGGGGTCCAAAACCTACATTTTAGAGGTACTACTATTCACTAGCAGTGAAGGTTCATTGTCCAAAACACACCACGTGGAACACTCAGCCCCCAAAGTGGATGTTGTCTCAAATAGAGTTGGTTGGGAAAATAACAACCTAGCAGCAGACAAGACTTGAACTACTGCTTTTAATATTCAGACCTTGGGTAAGGTCTTTGGATCACAGATGTTTAGATCTGGTCCTAAGATGTCTATTTCTAGCATTTATTACCCTTATTCTTTTGCATTGGGAGGAGTGGTGCCAGGTCAGGGAGGTGATTCCTCCCCTCTGCTCAGCACTAGTGAGGCCACCCCTGGTGTATGGCCACATGTCCAAATTCTGGGCTCCCCAGTGCAAAGAAGACGTGGCCATACTGAAGAGAGTCCTACAAAAGGCAACAAAGTTGATGAAGGGGCTGGAGCATCTCTCCTAAGAGGAAAGGCTGCGAGAGCTGGGACTGATCAGCCTAGAAAAGAGAAGGCTCAGAGGGGATCTCTCCAATGTATATAAATATTTGAAGGGAGGGTATAAAGATGGAGCCAAACTCTTTTCAATGGTGTCCAGTGACAGAACCAGAGGAAATGGGCAACTGCAACACAAGAGGCACTGTCAGAACATCAGGAAACACTTTTTGTCTGTGCAGGTGACTGAGCCTTGGAACAGGTTGCCCACAGACCTTGTAGAATCCCACTCCTTAAAGATACTCAAAAGCCATCTGGACTTTGTCCTCGGCAACTGGCCCTAGGTGACCCTGCTTGGCCAGGGTGTTGGACCAGATGATCTGTAGCCATTCCTTTCAATCCCAACCGCCCTGTGATTCCCCTTTTTACAGCTTTTCTGGGTTCCTAGACCTGGGTTACAATAACCCAAGGCACCACTGGGCTGGAAATCTGCCTGACACCAAAGGACCTGGGTGTGCTGGCTGACAGTGGCTAAACATGCTGAACAGGGACCAGTGTGTGCTCAGGTGGTCAAGAAAGCCAACATCATCCTGGCTTGAGGAGGTTCAGAGGGGACCTTAGTGCTCTCTGTAACCCGAAAGGATACTGTACCAATGTGGGGGTCAGTCACTTCTCTCAAGTAGCAAGGCACTGGACAAGAAGAAATGCCCTCAAGCTGTGCCAGGGGAGATATAGATTTGATATTAGGAAAAACGTCTTCACAAAAAGGTGGTCAGGCATTGGAACAGGCGCCTCAGGGAAGTGGTGAAGTCACCATTTAATACCTACAGGTTTTTAAAAGACTTGTAGATACAGCACTCAGGTTTTAGCTTTTACATTTTTCAGATTCTGTACTGCTTTAGTGTGTAGTTCTGAGCTTCATATTAGGGGATAGTGTGCTCTCATCACAGAGTAGGTGGACAAAGGATCCTTGGTCTTGGGGACCAAGGACAATTTATCCAAATTTCAGGCCCAAGAATATAAACAACAGTGGAATGAAGAGAGAAAAATAGGAAGGATGGGACTTCATAATCTAAAGCTATAACTGGATAATTAACTCCAATATGCTAATGGACCAGAACTTATAAATGTGAGAGACCTCGTGACTGGTCATCCATTTTGTGTTCATCTTGGGTGTATCCCTGGACGGGCTCTTGAACTGCCCTAGATGTATCCATTGAGGCCTTCTAATAATACCTACTTTATTCTTTAGCTCTGTCTAGTTTCTGTTCTAGGACAGCCTTCACAAGGCGTCACAGGGACATGGTTTAGTGATGGACTTGGCAGTGCTGGGTTAACGGTTGGATTAGATGATCACAAGAGTTGTTTTCCAATATAAATGATTCCATGATTCACCAGCCTGAAAAAGAATACTGGTGTTCCAGGGTGAGTCTGGTGCTAACAGCCAGGCTATTACAGTTATGGCATTAATTTATATAATTGCCATCAATTCCTCTCAGTTAGAGGTGTAATAATGTTATAGATCACTGATGATCTTTCCCCATGGTGTTGCCTTTGAACAAAACTTTTTGGAAAAGACAGGTAACTGCATCTTTACTTGCCTGCTTTTCTCTTTGCTGTACAGCAGTTCAGTCATGCTGTAACTATTCCCACACACATGCACATTAATGGTGTGAGATGGTATAGGGGTAAGAAGCTCTTCACCCACGGGACTCCAAGAAAGCAACATTAGTCCTTTTCTACTGTATTATGATAACTTGCTGTACATCATGTGAAAAGAAAAAAAAAGTGGTGATGCTTTGACCAATAGTGTCACTTACTGTAGTTACTTGATAAATATGCATGAATGTAGTAACAAGCAGGGGTCTACATCTACATTGCTTCTCAAACAACTGGAAAAGTTGAATACTGTTTTAAAAACTATTTTGTTATAGTACTATTAAAAGTGTCATATTGTTGGCTGTCATTTATTCTGAAATTTGTGTACTGCTCTGTAGTAAGTACCTTCCTAAGAATTTTAAAACTAATTCTAGATTACCTGCCAGAAGATATATAAAGGATAAGAAAATTTTACTCCATTTTTTATTATGGTTTGGGTATTTTAGAAATAAACAACATCTTTCAGGGATGAAATGAGAAATCCTGTGCCTATTTGCTAGCATTTCTGAAATGTTTCCATATATTTGTCTTTAAAGATCCATTAAAGTGTCTGGAGATACAGAGGATCACACTGGCTGTCACCCTGAGGCAGCTGATCCCATAAGTCCCACTGTGTCCTTCCACTGAGACACACCTCTGTTGAAGATCACTGCAAATATTAAGACCATGCAGTTGGCTTTGGTTTCTACTGACTGCACCCAACCATGTTGCTGTACCACAGCTTTTTTTGGTTTTTAAATGCACTATACAACTGAAGCAAAATCAACATACTATTAGAAAATTACTACCTGGTTCACTGTGCTCAAAACAATTTATTCATTCTGTCATATAAGCAGTTCCAAATAAGGACATAAACGCCATGAGATAATTGCAAGTGTTGCTTTCTTATTTCTTAAGAAACAGGCAAATAAGATATATGATGTTTTTAACAGGAACACTCACTTCTTTCATCTTGCCTCCCTCCCAACTCTCAAAGATTAGAGATCCAAGTCACGCAAAATAGCTGTGAGAAGTGGTACATCGTAATTTTTGTCCTCTTGCTGGGGCAATCATTTTATTCCTGTTCCCTGGTTGTGCAGAAATACCCAGCTACTCCTTTCAGGAGATGAATGAGAGAGCAGCTATATTTCAGGGTCTACTTGAATATTTCCGTCTCCTATTGTCTATACTTTAAAATACTTAGACACAGGAGTTGGTCCTATGATAGACAGCATGGGAGGATTTTATTGTGAATGGGAGATTATTAGGTAGGCCATAAGAGAAAATATATTCTTCCTTGTTTGCTGTAAGTGAAAAGGCCCCATGTTTTCTTGTCCAATTGCCATTTGTCATATAAGGCAATACCAAAGTAATGAGTCCGAATGGAACAATTTCATTTAAAAAATCCTGAGAATGTAGTGTGCCAATATGGCAATGACTATTTTCCTGATGCACAACTCTTACAGTTTCAACTTGAGGTGTTTCTGCTTTCTAAGGAGCTTTTACTTCCACAATACAGAAGGCTGTGGCTCTTCACCATCCACTTTCTCAAACAGTGAAGGATTTTAACTCTGTATGTTAACTTCCACTTACTAAAGACATGGACATCCTCTTTCAACCTCCTGTATGAAAAAAACCCACCAACCATCTTCACTAGACACAGTGTTTACTGGTTTAATTCTCAGTGTTTGCCCTAGCTCACTTCCACGAGAAGAAAATACAATGAAAAGCAGGTCTGCCTGTAGGACTGTGGAGGAAGGGAAGCATGCTGCAGCACTGTACTGGTACTTAATGGATTCATCAGCCACGTGTCTCACAACAGAGATTCCTCGGAACTGTTCAGCAGTACAAAGGCAGAAAGATGGAGAATAGCCAGGTATTTATCAATGTCCAGCATCTATTCCTTTAAAAAATTCCAAATCTGTAACTTGTATATAAATCTGACACCTTATTAATTTCATCTTAAGATCCAATATATGTAGATCTCTACGGCATCCAGGCTGGCTCCGCACTTCAGTACTCAGTTCTGGAGCAGCAGCCAGCTGCACTACAAACACAAGCTGGCTGAGGGTGAAAGCAGAACTTAACCTGGGGATTTAATTCTGATAATTTGTACAGGCATAATGTCAGGTGCTGAGTTACTGCAACCAGATACGGCCATATGAGGCCAGCACAACAAGGTCAAGAGCCAGGACTTACCTTCCTGCCCGTCTCAAACTGTGATTTCAACTCTACCATTTCAACTCTGTATGAATTAGCAAAAAGAGAAAAATGCAAGTCAGCTTTGCTGCAAGCCTAGTCCTGAGCAACAGAGGGAAAACCAGATTGCTTTCAATGACAATATGGCGATTAGCCTGATGGAGTTAAATCTTTACTTTAATTGGTTGCCCAACATACATGTTTTAACATTCTGTACTAAATTAGCCAGCATGCACACAGTAATTGGACCAGTCAGTGACTTTCTCCTTTCACTATATACATACACAAACAGGAACACCACAAGATTGGACAAAGGAAAGCAATTTGTTAACCGGATACAGCTAGCAAGTAACATTTTTTCCTCTAGAAATGTTTTTTCCTGCAAAATCACAAGTGTGAAGACTTTCTTTCAAGGCTTGAAGAACATTGCAGTCTTCCAGTGAAAAGGCTAACAATAGCCACTGTAGCTGAAATGAGATAACATTTGTTGAAAATCCTTTTCGAGCAAGAGTGAAATTGAAAAAAAAATTGCCTGCAATGCAGCATAGGGAAAAGGGACTTTGGAGACAAGCTGAGCAGGTAGAAAGATGGGTTTGAACCCAATTCTTAACATCCTCAGCTTAGTGTAAAAGAGGAGGAGGTTCAGAATTGGATCCAACATTTCACATTCACTGGTAGAGTAGTACCTAAAGAATTGTTTGCTTACTTTATTTGAAGAACTTTAGTTCTGTGTCAACACAGTCATAGAAAAGATCCACTACTTCAGCTGGATCCAGAATCTCTGTACGAGAAAGGATATCTTCCATTGCTTCTAAACCTTGTTTTTCAAGGTCTAACATAATCCTCATCAGTTTCTGGCCTTTATCCTAAAGGCATGAAACAACCAAACTCAGTTAACCAGCAAACAGGCTCATTAAAGCATTTTAGTGTTTCTCTTTATTACAGAGATATTTTCAAATATTTTAAAAAACAAAAAATACTTTTTAAGTACAAACTATTTCTGTTATTAGTTTTTTTGGATGGCCAAAGGCTAAAAGGAACAGTCCTGGACATTTTGTGCATTAAGAAAAATAACCAAACGGGAGTTGCTAAGTTCAAAGCAAAGAAGGAAGAGAGTGAAAGATGGATAGAGGAAAATTATATAAGGCTTATACATATAATAGAGGTAAAGCAAGTTCTTAAGATTGTAATCCCACTAACAGAACTATGTGGGAAGACTAGAAGCCCTAAGAATTGTACAGGTTGTGGTATTTGCATGTGTATCCCTCAAATCAACACCTGCAAGATGATGAATAGATCTCAAATGATGTGTCATGTAACATATTTAGACTCAAGATCCCAGGGAGGTTTTGTGTGCCATTCCAACTTACTGCTCTTTATGTTTCTAGAAAATTTACTCCTGGAAAGAGTGTAATTTCATTTTATTCAAATGCTATTTAAACTCTACCTTTTGTTGTTTTTTTTTTTTTTTTAATGGAAAAGTGCTGCTTGTTTTGCTTGCAGCTTTCAAAACTGAGTTTCAAGGGAAAACAAAGTCATTTAGAATGAGTGGTGGTTCTGAGTTTTTCAGTTTTTTTATCAGCATTTTGTCCAGAAAGAGTACAGCACCTCATCTAAGGTTTAGGTTCTCAGATGGGCTGCTTTTATAGCAAGAAACCTGAGTAGAAACTGCATTTTCTTTTCTACCACAGCTATTGGTGTCACATTGTGGGGACTTTAACAGGCAAGAGTCCACAAGATTCTAAGATGCCTCTTCCAAGTCTTTCCTAAATCAACATCTTGCATAATGATATGAGAGCCAGCTGCACATTAAAACAATGTGGCCACAGATTTTAAATTACACCATTCCAAGAAATGAAAAATTTAGCCCAAACTGCATTTAAATAATGTTTGTACTAGCAATGGTTATCATAGCTTCCTTAATCAATAGTGGGTAGGTCTAAATGTTATGATCATAGCAAGATTCTGATCCATGCAAATACACACAGAGGAAAATTGCAGAAAAGCAAGTCCTCTGTGGGAGTTCAACAAACTATATGAGGGTCTTCCACAAATTGCCTGAATACCCATAAAAGCCTGACAGGTGTGCCTTGGTGATCTTTCCCTCTGTTTCACTTCCTTAACACCACTTATCCAGTTTACTGCTGTAGTTGCAATTGCAAATGTTGAGAATTTATTGAACTACCCGCCCAATGACACCTAAAGTTGTATCTCAACCATTTGGAAAAGCTATACAGAATAATCCCCTTCCTGACTTTACTTATTCCAAAATTATTTGTGTAAGAGATCTTCAACACTAAGTTTTAACCATGGAAGGTTTTCAGCCCTTGGGTATGTACTACATGGCACTGCAAAGCATCCTTTCTTCTCACATGGTATTTTCAGTTAAAAATTAACAGAAATGCATTGAATTGCAAAACACAAGACTTGCAAAACTGTCATGTGCAAATTATTCCTTCAAAAAAAATACCTTTCCAAACTATGCAGCTCTTAATCCAGCATATGATTTAAATTACAACACTCCTGCCCTCATCCTAGCACAAAATTCTGATATCATGTTACACTAGCAACCAGTGTTCTAATCACTAAAAAGACTAAAGGCACAGTGGGGATTGAACAAGATAATCAGCTTAACAGTCTTACTTTTCATTTTGTAAAAGTAATGGATCAGAACAATAGTCTCAGGATAACAAAAACTATGCCGAATGGTTTGTCCTTCAGAGGGCATCATTATTCAAGCTAAACTCTCAAGGATTCTAAGACTATTCAGAGAATGTTTTTCAGTGAGTGACTGTGAACTAAGGTATGGAGTTGGGAATCTACATTGACTTCAGTCCTTTAATTCCAGGTCCCACAGCTCTTACCTGATCATTCTCCAGGAGAGATCGGGCCCATTCGTGTGCCTTGTACAATTCATGCCTACGATCTGGCTTCTCCTGGAATCGAGGTATCTTTTTAGCAGGATCATCATTGCCAAAAGAAGGAGACTGCACTTTTGGTACTAATTTTACATCATCAACAAAAATAAACGGTTTAAATATGGACCTGAAAGAAATGAGAATTACTGCTTGCAGTAATAAGAGAGATCTCATATATGTTATTGAAATGTTCACCGGTATTTTAAAACAACACGTACAGAGCAGCATAAGTAATTCATCTACACTAGGCATGGGTAAGGTTAGAGACTTGCTACTGGTCAAGCAAAACAAATTTATGTGCTTTAAAAGAACTAGGTTTGGCAATTGCAAAATTGCAAAAACTTATTACCCCTTTTACCTATAAGATTCTCTGGTGTCCTCATGCCAGTTCTGCCACTTCTTTAGAAGAGTAGCACTGATTTTTTCCTCCAAGTTTTTTGTAACAAATCACAACATTCAGCCTCACATCAGTTTTTCTCCTCTGTTCCCACTGGCATCTCTCCTCTTCCTTTCAGATTTAAGTTTTATTAGAATCAGAAAAAAAACACTTTTGTGGAGCAGGGAAAATTACATATCTTGCTCAATATCAGAGGATTTTGCATATAAACAGCAGCACTTTAGAACTGTACTTCAAGAGCTGGGGGAAGACATGGCTACCAATATTGTGACATTTCTCAAACAATTTTAACACTGAATTTGGATCTAAACTCCTAAGAGAGACAAATGAAAAAAACCCCATCAATACAGAATCTTCATTCCTGAGAAGCTGAAAGAAGGTTTTGGCAAGTGCATGGAAAACTGCCTGCCTTCCTTCTCTTTAGATACAGAACAACAAAGCATCCTGCATTCTGCAGTGAAGAACCTGCCAAAAGTGAAGACTTCTGCAACACACAATTAATAACCACTGCCTGTACAGTCAGCAGGTTCAGTGCTGCAACCCTTTCCATCACTGTCACAAAGCCTTGCTGACTAAGAATTTACGTGACTCATGAGCTGCATTTAAAATAATTCTTTCTTAATGCATTACAGTGTTGAATAAAGCAAGAAAGGTCTCTAAACAAGGCTTTTAAGCCAGGTTTTCACCTTTAAAAGGACAGAAATCCCATCAAAATAATTTGAAGCCTTGCTTCTTTTTATCGCAGAGGATTTGCATCAAGTCAAAGAAAAGTTTGGGTAAGCAAGTTTAAAACTGACACTTAGCCCTGAAAGTCTGAGTTGCATAATGCAAGGTGGGTGGAAAATCCCTTTGGCATGGATGACTTCCACAGCCTTCAGTAAAACCTAATGATTACTACCAGTCCTTTGACAGGAATGACAGTCAAGGGTACCATTTTCTTCTCCCCATAACCTCTTTACCTCAATGCAAGTGGCAGATCTCCTGAATAACTGCAAATGGTTTAGTTTAATTTCTGTGAATCACATGTGGATTCTGTTTGAAACACAAGATAATTCATTAGTTCTTTGATGATCTGGCCCATGAGTTCCCTAATCTCCTCCGCTACTTTCAGCTAGAGAGGACACCATGTAAACCAACAGGAAATTTTCCCTCAAATAAAAAACATGCTTGGGATCCCAGCAACTTGCAGATGTTTTGCTGGGTTAAGGTTTTGATGTCATATGAAGCTACCTAGAGTACATAACCCCTCTTTGATAGTTGAAACACTTCATTTGTTGGAGTTTTGCACCTACCTGTTTAAGGGTAGTGACTTGGGAAGTTCCCAACTCCATCATCTCAGCAACTTTCCAACTGGAAAGCAACTAGACTGGAATTCCTGGCTCCTCCCTAAACTACATTTTCCCTAGAAGCTCACTAAGACAGGACTGTCAGATTGCACATCACGGAGCACTGACTGCATTTCTGGTTAGAACATGCTCTTGAAGTATGTTCCAGTTTGGGTGGCAGGATTTGTTTGTTACCTCTCAACCCATCACCTGCTCTGCCCCACAGTGCTGTGGCTTACCTTGAAGGGTCTGGCGTGCCAGTGAAGTAATGAATACAGGGAAAACTAGGGTCCTGAGGCAGAACAGACACTATGCTAGCTGTAGTAAGGAAAGATTCAGAGTCCACACAGACACCACTATCCTTGTCACGCAGGACATCAATCATAGCTTGTGCAGAAACGTCACCTATATGGAAGGGGGGAAAAAATTCCTGAGTGTTCAATAGCTTGGAGCCCAGGTAAGGATTTTAGCCTGAACAAGCTTTGGCCTAAAATGGCCACTGACTCTTGACATGGGCATGTCACAAATCCCAGTTAATAGTTTCTACTTAAGCAATGAACATTCAGAAAGAACATGCCTAGCTAGTAAATGAGAACGGTAAGAAGCATTAATTAGGCATGGCAATTGCCAGGTAGGGAGAAATGCTATTTAAAAGGTACATTTTCAGGAAGAAGGCTGTAATACTGCTTTAGCAGTCACTATGAACAGACTACTTACATAAAACATCCATTTTCCTCTACCCAAGCAGGACAGAATGAGGGCACCCTGATCTTCCACTTCTCAATTTCCATTCTCAGTTGAAATTTTGAAACGTCATCTTGCAGTCACAGAATGTTACAGCAGCAGACCTAGGCACCAAGATTTTTCTCCAAACCCTTATCTACAAGAATCCTCTGTTCTTACCATGTTTCCTGCCTGTGTTCATCCCAGCTTTCCCCCCATTGCATTTTCTCACATGCTCCTTTGGCAGATCAGGCTTCTTCCCTCTACCTTCTCAGACTTTGCAGTGACTCAAACCTCCATGCACAGGTGCCTCAACATACCAGGAGACACAGAATGACTCAGCAGCCTGCAAGATTTTCAGCCATAGCCATCTGTCTTTAGGGGCCCTTAGGGTTTTTAGTGCTATAATCCAGATTTATTAAGATCTTTTACCTATAGTCCTTCAGAGTTACTGTATGTGCCTCAGACACTAACCACACTCCCTGCAATTCTACAGCCTTAGCAAGAACTCTGCAGTGCAGAGTAAATACCTCACCTGTACACTCCTCAGAACATTTAACAACATGTGAAAATGCCAACAGTCCAGTAAATTCACATCTGTAGTAACGGGCTTTTTGGAAAATTATAATTTGTGCTATTTTTCATGCATGAAAGAGCAGGTATGTGTCAGCCATGCACTGCTGCAGGCTGTCCATTTCAGAGGTATTTTGGCCAGCTGCAGCAAACTGAAGTCAGTAATAAATTTTGGGTCTGGAAATAAACCTTCCTTTGATTGTAGAGAATAGGCACAATGTCTGCTCCAGTAGCTTTGTTCTGCTCAACAAAGAAAAGGGGACTTTAGTTTGCAACTGCTCTTCCTTAAACTATGCTCTTGAAGCTTTCCCCAAAAGGTTAAATCTACATTTTCTCCAAAATGCAGATTCCACTGAGCTCAATCTTTGATATGTGAGGCCATTTTTCTTTTTAATAGTATAATTTTAGTGTTAGGTAGGGTCACTAAAATTACAGGAAAGCACAAATGCAGTGGTACATCATGCACATCAGAACACTGAAAGAAGTTACTTTGTACTTGTAATCCTGTTTTGAAATCTTGGGGGTGACTTTAAGGGCTTCATCCTAAATTGTGGCAAATTTAGGGACAGTCTTTAGTTCTGATCTTCCTTCCTACACAGTTTACATGTAGAGGTGTTCTCAGTCACATGTAGTTCTGGACAGAATGCCTGAAAAGGAGGCAGCAGTGACCAAAAAACCCAGTGTGCCCACAGAAAGATAGTTCAGCACTTACCACCTTGCTTTTCTAGGCTCTCCCTGCCAGAACAACAGGCTAAATGGTCATCAGCCAGAGAAAACACTTCAGAAAAATTGAAGTCTGAGTCTCCGTTCCACCAGCCTTGACTTTTCACATAATTCCTTAGTTCAGGATGCTCAGCATCAATTTTTGTAGTTAATGAAAGCTGATTGCAAATGCATTTCACTCCCTCTAGAAATAGCCACATATTAAAAGAGAGCATTAATACAGTTTTCCTGGGAGAAGCTGGAAGGAAAATGTCATATTAATTAGGAAAGAAATTAATCCATTGGTTAGTGTGTACATTTGGCATGACTGTGTAACTATATAATCACACATACACAGAATTACCAATCACTGCAGGTTGCAGAGCTCAATCCTCTGTGCCTGCTGAGACACTGGCAGTTGTGATTAATAGTGGGATTTAGACAGAATGCCAGTTTCACAATCCACACCTCACACTTTCTGACCACAAAGCAACAGTGATATCCAACTGCCAAAGGCACCTGCCTAATCTGTTTTCTAATGGCATATTCCCCACAGACACAAGAAGGCTTGAGATCTGACTTGATTTCAAAACATATTTCAGCAAAGCTGCATTTAATGAACCTTCCTTGCCCTTCAAAATCAAGAATTTTGAAAATGCTTTTTAAATTTTTACAATTGCTTTAAGCTTCCCAGTTGAGAAACAGTTTCCCTGTAAGCTGCAAGATAGGTTTAAATTAGAAATTTTTTATCTTAAATTTTAAAATGGCATGAAGTAAAAAAAAATGTGTAAGTAGCCTCTGAAGCATACTGAATGTTTTTTTAAGTTCCTTTTATCAAAAATACTGCAGTGCTTATAACCATATATCCACAGCATGGCAGTGCTTGCTGCAGTTATTCCTCAGAGAGAATAAAGCAAACGTATTGGAAGCCAGAGAAAGAGCTGATAAAGTAAAACTATAAACTAAAATAAACACAGATTCTGGAATTTGGCACAAATCCTTTCTTAGACAGAAGCAAAACCAGTAGCTGTGGAAGTTTTTAAAACTGCCTTCCAAAAAAGTAAGCTTGCTTTTGTAATGCCCCATGCATGCAATTTAAATAATGGGTAACAACTTCAGGAAATTCTGTGCATTGTTCTGCAAAAAAGTCCCTGTCATCCAATTCTGACTTACACTAGGGTCACCGATGGGTTATTCTGATTCACCCTTTCAAACAGCAAACTTTTCAGGGAATTTTCTTGACTTGAGTGATGAGGATATTTGTATTCATGTCCAGTTAGGCAAGCCACCCTTTAAGAGCTCTTTAAGTATTACATTTATCAACTCATGCAAAATAATATTTCATGGGTTTGATCCACCACAAAAAAAGGAAAAAATTATCTATCAAATAAATTTTTCCACTGAGACTTAGGAACATTAATATAAAGGATTTTGAAATATTTATTCTTAAATTATTGTCAGAGAGTTGCTTGATAAACACTCACTATAAGCTTTACAGTCCTGCAGCAGTAATATTAGAACTCTGAGGACAGTCAGGAAAAAATATGCCTTCACTCTGAGGAATGACACATTTTCCCCATTTTAACAGCATTTGTGCATTCATTTGAAAGCTTAAGAGGCACACTTATGGTTGCAAAAAGACCCCTCTGAACAAAGTATGAAATATAGTGTTCTTCCATAGCCAGCAGCCTTTCCTGCAGGGCTGCAGGAGGTGGAAACTACTTATCTGCAGCTCACAGGGACCTCCTGAAGAGCAGGTTTCTGTTCTGAAACCAGAACAGAGCTGCAGAATCATTTCAAAAAGCTGCAAGCAGCAGATGAAGGCAACAGTTTATTTGCTGGGAAGAAGGACGTGAAGGTTATGTATTGCTGATGCAGCTAAAACTGCTAAATAAAACCCACTGTTTTTCAAATATCAGGCAGGCAGGTCAAGAGAAGAAGGCAGGCTGTCACTGCATAATCCCAGGAACCTCAGGAGTCAGCTGCTTGCCAGAAATGGGGTTTCACCAGGACAGCATTTTCAGCCTTCTCTCCTCAATGTTTGGTATCTGTTCGTGCCAGATAACCTGTAGGCATCCTTAAAATGCAAGCTTTACTTGGAAAAACACCACCTCTGTGAAGGTAACTGATTCCTGTTTGGTGGCAGGGACTGACAGCAGGCCATCACACAACATTGCACAGCCTGGTGATATTTCTTTGCTCCTTCCCATATCTGCTGTCTCCTGCCTTTCATTTAGGAGGAAAGGAGGAGAGAATTGAATGGATCTGTCATAGTTCAAGTCATGGATGACAAAAGTCCTCTTGAACACTCTGAATTTTCACTTCATTCAAACATGAGTACATTTTAAAAAGCTCTACTCTTATGAAAATAAATAACCTTCAAAATCAAGATGAGAATAAATTAAATACAGGCCTTAAACAATCATAGTATATGAACGCAGCCCATATATGCTGGAAAAGTTTTAAATAAATTCATCCACTAAGCCAGTGAATTTTAGAAGTTAGTTTGGCAGCTCTGGCTTCACACATACAGAAAAAGAAACCATTTACAAGTTTAAAGAGCAGAAAATTATTGGTTTGCATTATCATTAAAAAAAACAGGGATATGAAGGGAATATATCTATTTCAGTAAAGGAACCACCACCAGCAACCTATTCAATTTATCATGTGAAAAAAAGCCCTTTTGTCAAAACTATCAATGCTTATCCCTTCCTCACAATATTTTAGATGTGTAAGTAATAATTTGGGCATTAACGCCATCAAAAAAATCATCTGACATTTCCAAACAGAAAATAAATCTGGGAAAATACACCTATCAAATATAAAAATTATGATTATTACATAGTTTATGCATAAAGGCAACAATCTCCATCTTCACAGAAAATGCTAACTCACATCAGCAAATGCAAATCAACACATAAAAAAAAGTCAGAGTAGTACAAATATAGAAAACTAAAATTGGTGATTTAATCAAACACTTGCATTCATTAGTCACTTATTTAAACTCACTGACTTTAAGACCAATTCTTCCAAGACAACTCTTTAAAGCTATTTTAATAGGATTTGCTGTGAGTTCTAAACTAACCTGTGATTTTTTCAGCTGCCCAATACTTTCCAGAAGTCTCCAGTATCCAGGCTTCATTTCTGTCCACAATCAAAAATGCACTTTGGAACGTATGGCATGAACTCCCATCTTCATAATAATTTCCACCTTGTCCATGCTCTTCCAACAGAGCAACTATTACATCCAAGGCTTCTTTAGCTGTTGCACCTCTTTCTAGGCCAAGTCTATAAGAAAAGGGTAAAACAGAGATTCAGAGAGGAATGATACAGTAAGATCTCCCTGAGTTATTATTTTTAAACACCAGCACTCATGTGAGTTTAAAATATTGCCTGGTATGTCTAATAGAACAATTCTTGCTTTAATTAGTTACTAAAGGATGAGATATAGAATTATTTGTTTCTAGTCTTGATTTTCTATGCTGATTCTTTACTCTCAAGCCTATCATAGCTGGCTTTTAGGTTTTTCTAAAAAGTCCAATTACCAACCAATTATCTCAGCTGCACTGTAAACATGCAATGCTCTATTTATCTCCTCCTCAGGCAGAATACATTTGAAGGACAATTTGCAAGCATTTTTTTTTAAGTAACAGCTGTACCAAGGTTACTTGTCTGTACAAGGGTGGGAAATCATAAATTAATATTACCAGCTATTAAAAAAGAGAAGGAGTATCCAATATTACAGCCTCTCTACAACCTCTCTTTCCCCATGCTCTGGCTGGCCATGGAAACCAGGTGTTATCCTTATGTGCATACTACATGCTGTAAAGACAAGCATTTGTGCACAGTCATACTTCAGAGTTCCTGAAGAGGCTTTCCCAAAAAAAAAACTATTTGAATACCAGATATGGCTTTTGTCAGAAGTAAGAGCAACCTTATGTCTGAAAGAACAGAATTTTAAAAGGAAGTTCAAGCAAAGCAAGGGTATTTTACGGAAAAGCAAAGTGAGGTGTGGTAATAAATTTTACAAAGCCATAGGGAATGACTGTATCCTGCCTTGAGTAAGTGGCATAAATAATCCCTTGATATAATTTACAGCCCTAATTGAATCAACAACAAAAGCAGTAACCAGAAGTTGAAATCAGAACTGCAAACGATTCCACTGGTTCCAAAATCCAATTACTGGGAATGAGGCAATGCAGTGTTTCAAACAGCAGCATATCCGTGCCTCCATCCTTAGGGGGAGTCCCCTGGATCAGTCCAAAATTTCTCTCTGTTGTTTTGCCACCTTAATATTTTCCTCTGTGTTTGTCTTTCTCTGACCACTCTATGGACAAAATAATTTTGACTGATGGATAGTTCCAAGAAAATCACTTTTTTAGACATAAGTACTATCTATGCTAGCTCTTTCCATTTTTCCTGAAATCACATGACAAGAAAACACTATTCTGTTTCTTTCCTAAAAACTACAGTAGACAAATCAGGTCCTGATAATTTGCATACAAATTTGTTGATCTCAGTACTTCCCTGCAGTGGCTCTGCATTGTTAAATACTTGGCTACCATTAGCCTTGTTTTAGGCTGAATTATTGAAAGCAGTGTTTTCATCTCTCTCAGCAGCATCTATTTATCACTTACTGACGAAGAAGAGCCAAGAGCCAACTAGAATTTTAAGGCTTGACTTAAAGTGACAGTTCCTCCCCCATCATCTTCTTACTTTGCATTTATAGGATCTTTCCCTCTCGTCTTTTCTTGTTAGCTGAAACTTGTTTTGTACTGGTGGCTCCATTTTTAGTCCCTCTGTATTTATGTTTTTCCTTCATTCTTTTCATCACTGGTGCAATTGCTTTTTCAGACTAATACAGCTATGCCAGCCTTTGCACATACCAGAGACATAATTTAAAAGCCAGTCCAAAAGCATGTCTCATTTATTCCCTAAGAGCAGTCCCTGCCACAGGTAAGTGAATGGACTGAAAACTACCTTGGTGACCATATAGTCACTACATTCAGTGATAATCTGCTCCCTTCTCCCCAGTTAATACCAAAACCATTAAGTTATAATTAGATCCAAACCTGCCAAGAAACATAACATCCCACTAAAACTTTTATAATGTCTTTCTGAAATTTTCCATTTGAGATGGTTACAGTCTAGCTTTCGCTGTCAAAACCACAGCAGGGATTCAGGCTGAAGAAGCACCCTTTAGGTAGTATTTTTTATAAATGTTACATTTATTTCCATTAAGTAAAGGTCTAGGCTCTGCTTTTGCTTGGCTGCTCCTATCTGTCAGTCACAAAGGACAGGAAAAAAAAAAGGAAAAAAACCCATCCTACACAACAACCACACAACTCATTTCCACAAAATTAAGTCTTGTCAGTTATCTTAGCATCAGTGTCCTGGGCAACCACAGTATAACCCTCCCACTAACACACTTCAGAGTACTCTTCAAGGTGAGCTGGAAGAACAGTTAGAAGCAATTTCCCAGATGAGAGCTTGAATTACTTATTAATAAAATTGCAGTGATTTAGTACAATCCACTGCCTAAGTACCTCCAATATGCTGTCATATTGTCAAAACAATATTATCTTAAGCTTTTCAACTTCACCTATCAGTTATATAATGCAGGCTTTCCAAATTAACTAACATGCTTGATGACATTCTACTTTATTCAGTTTTGTGGTCTCTAAGGAAAGAAATTGGTAAACAAATTAATACCATTTTAAAGAGCATTCTTGACTCCCTGCCAAGATTGGCATCTCTGTGTGGCTCTGAAAAAATTATTGCACCTGTGATGAAAACAGCAAATAAATAATACAAACACATAGAGATTAAAATTAAGACAAAAATGCAAAAATAAGGGTGTAATTTACAGGTTTCTCCATATTTATCTTTTGTATGATAATGCTATCCTAATTTATCAACAAAACAGTACGTGAACTCTTTAGAAGAACATGCTTCCCTAAGTGAACAGGCGCTTTATAGTTGCAACTGTGCATCAAAAAAAAAAAACCCAAAAAAACCACCAAAACTGCAGGCAACTAGGAAGAATACCTGAAGAAAATCCTGATAAGCTAACTAAAGCAGCAATACTGGTATAACTTTCAAAAATCAGCTTTTGAATAAACCCTAGGAAAAAAAAAAAAAGGTTCCTTAGGAATATGTACTGGAGCATAGTTTCTCTCAGTTTTTCTGTATGTTGTGACTAGGTCCATGTTCTCCATTTAGATTAACAGGGATGGGGACCCACCTGCATGGAATAGGACCAACTTCTAACCCTGAAGTCCATCAGACAAACTTTATCAGTTTGTTAAGAATCATTGAAGTGTTCTGACATGCTGTGATACTCCATCAAGGAGGCAGAGCTGGTGGCAGCTGCTTCACTGCAGCCTTTAGAGATTGATTTTGTACTTGATGGCTCTCTATTCTATGGGGTGACATGAAACAGACACAGTTAATTCAATTGGCCAAGTCTTCACAAGGAAGAATCACTTAGTCTGGAACAAGCAACAGATGGTGACAACACATCTCTGGTTCTCCTTGCCTGAAGCACCCTCTCTCTGCATCTGAGCTACAATTTCTTCTGCAGGTAAGAAAGAAGAGAGGGAGGGTAACATCTACAGGTGATGATTACTTGCAGTTTGTGGCAATGTCTCCTTACTTTGGTATGTCCTGATTTGCTAGTGTGGGTAAATCTAGAGCTGTTGGATAACATATATGTTTGAATGTTAAACAGTCCTTTGAGAACACAATAACTAAGTAAAAAGTAAGTAGAACTCGACACTCAAACCAATGGTCTGTTAAAGTTTCAAAAGGTCTGTGGTAGGATGGAAAAAATAAAAGTGGAGCTTAGAAAGTCATCTAAGTTCTTTTCTTCACAAAAGGTTGTCCTATACTTCCTTAAACAACTTCCTCACATCTATTCAGCCTCCTTTGATGCAATTAAATTTACTAGTTCTCTCAGGTATAGCTTCTCCACAGATTCCTTCAGTATATACAGGGCTTAGAGAAAATACCAAAGAGAAAGTTAACCCAAATTCCCTCATGATTTTGTCATTGGTCAGATTTTATAGCTCTCTGATCACATTTCCAATTTCCACCACATTCTCTTCAATTGGCCCACATTCCCCTTGATGTATGGTAGCTGGAAGCAGACACTATTTCTGCAGAGACATGTTAGAGAACACTTACAGTTTCAGGCAGCTATGCACCTAACAAGTTCTTCTAATTCATACTCCCCAGCTTGCTCATGAGAATAACTTCTAAGGCTTTAACATCCTCTTAAAAGTCAAGGTATCTATTTCCTATGCTTTTATCTATAAAATATCTTAAATCATTGCAGGAGTAAAGTATAATAGTTTCACAGGATTTTTCCTGACTACCAGTTGTTACTGTGCATTTATCAACTCCTTGATATTTGAGGTTTTTCCCCTTCAGGAGCTGAGGTTAAGCTGGTTTACAACAACTCTTTTTAACAATATTAAGCATAGCCACAACATTTAACTTTTTCCAGTCAATTGAAACCTCTCCCATTTTTCACGAGTCCTCAAGAAAAATGAGAATTCACCTGTAACTGCTTCAGTCAGCCCATTAAGTATCCTAGGAGGAAGTCCAGTAGGACTATTTTGTCTAAGACTGATTTACTGAAATGTGCAGCTGTTGTCCTGTCTGGTCTTTGAATTGAGTCCATTTCCTTCATTTCTCTTTGTATTAAGTTCGCACGTTCTCTCTTCTTTCATTTTCAGCTTTCATCCCCCACCCAAGCCTCCTTTAAATTCTCTTCACCACAAGATCAGCATGCAGGCTGAGGCTTAGAGTGCAGCACAAGCCTTTTGGGCAGACAGCCGTCAATGAACAGACTCACAGGAGTTTGTGTGCCAGCATCTGAATAAGGGCAATGGCTTGCATTGGAATGCATGGGCTGAAGTAAGGCATAGTAGTTTGTTTATGCCTACAGTTGGCTATAAACCCAGATTAAGCTTTTTAGGTCAGAGTAGGCTGTTGTAAAGTGGGGGAGAATGAAGGGCACAACAGCAATCTGATATTACAAATTAGTTAGCAGTTCCTTACTAACAATATAATCATATCTCTTACACTGTCAGAATAGCCACTGCTGGACTGTAGAGAAGGTAGACAAGGTAGATTGAGTGAACCCACAATGGATTGGCACATTCTTGGTAGCCAAATTCAGATTGCAAGTGTTTTAAGTTTTCACTCAGCTGTATCTGGGGCCCTACCTAGCCTGCTTACATTGTTTTAAAATCTCCTTATGCCAGCACCACAAAGCTGTTACCTGGTAGCAGCATCATCTAAGGCTGACGATGAAAGGCTGGTCACAGCTCAGCAGGACACCCACCTGACAAGATCCATGCCCAGCAAGGCTTCAGACTCAGAAGCTGGTTCTCTGGTCACGACAGCCTCGTTGGCTACACACACTCCGTGCTCATTAGCTCCCATTTCTGCCCCCCAAAGCCAGGAGGGCCTGCTCAGCACCACAGCATGAGTCTTGGGCACCTGCTCAATCTCGATGTACGTGCACTGCAGAGACAGCAGGGAGAGAGAAAGTTAAACAATCACTTCATCTATTGCTGTGACTGAAGCAACACAAGACTTCAATGTACAGAAAGGACACAGGTTATTTAAAAGGTCCATGCTTTGTGAATGAACAAGGAACTTGTTTAAACAACATTTAAGTGTCATGTTTGAACCTTCACATCCTTATATTGCATAAGCCTGGGAAAATACATAAGCCTGCTGATGCTTGCAGGCTTCCAAGAGACAAGCAGGACCCAAATGCTAGAATCAGTGGAAAACAGCAGGAGACAGACTGTACTGCCACATTAATAAAACACAGATCATACCTGTACATAGTAATAAAATCAAACCATTCTACCACCTCCCCTAAGCACCATCTCCAGTACTTTATTACATACATAGAGTAACAATGGTAAATGGGACAAAATACATTAGAAGGCTTCCTCCTCTCCCTTGCTGCCTCCCCTGCAGCTGCCCCAACACAGAGACAACTGGAAGAAAGAGGAAAAAAACAAGCCTTGACAAGATTCAGTGGTATAATAAACCACTTTGATAAACAGTCACAGAAGTAAAACATGGGTATTGCTGTTGCTTAAACTGGTGTTTTTACTATTTTAAATGGTCTACTTTAAATTAGATGTCTGCGAATGTACTCTGATGAGTCAAAAACACAAAGGAAGGCTGCAGAGAAGTCATAGTAACTGCAAGGAAGAAATAAATTATGTTCCCTTTCAAATACATGTACTTGCCTTCAAAACAAGCACTGTTTTCCCAGACAGCATGGATGAGAGCTCAATCCATCATTGGTTTGTGCAAACCAAAGAAATGGACTTTACATTTTACTGTTGAGTTCATATCAAATTTTTCACGGATCAAACTCTGCAGTATTTGCTTTTGAGAAGCCTAAAATTGTCTGTATTTATAAGGCATCTCTTAAGGTCCAACATTCCTATTGTAACAACTTCCTTACAGGAAGTAATCTGCAACAGTTTTTTGGAGGAATATCTGATCAGGTATATCAAAGTAAACAGGATCATCAGAATGGACTTGTGGACTTAAAGTTATTTGCCTTGTTTGCCTGGCTGTGTTGATATTAAAATCTAAAGCCAAAGAAATCAGTCCAAAATTATCAGAGCTTTAAGAAGCTTTGTTTTTTTCCTAGCCTTTCTTTCTGCCTTTAAGGATTAACACAGCATGATCATCTTCAGCCTCCAGTCTTGAGCAATGACTTTTACAGCAATAGTTCCTCTAGCATGCAATTAAAATGTGTAATAGACTATCTTTGGTCAGAAATGAGATTTCCAAAGTCCTTCACTTTGACCATGCAAGAGGGATACAAGAAATGAGCTTGCCACCTTCATTAGGTAATGTGTGCAAATAGGTCAAAACTAAACACAACAAAAAACAAAACACCACAAAGCAGAGGGGCAGTGAACTCTTTCAGTCTCAGGACAGGCATAGGCAAGCAGATCCTGTCAGGGACAAATACAGGCTGTATTTGTAGGAGAACATCCCTAATATTTGACCAGGCTGTTTGACCAAATTGCTTCTATTGTAATACACTGTGATTTTGTAGAGGCAAATTCCTCAACTATCAAGGTGCAACAACATTTGGCACTTGCCAGGAGCTAAGATCTGACTAATAAAAACTCTTAATACAGTTCACCCTTTGCTTCATTGTGTAACCAAGCCATGCCTTAACTGACATTTCTTATCAAAATTCCCCTTTCTCCTTTTGAGCTGTCAGCAAGCAAATCTCATTTTTGACATTCTGTACTATTTCATTTCAGAGCTTCAGGTCAGTGCTGTTTGGATAAGCACCTGAAGCATGTGTGTGAACAGGGAATAACTGCATTTGCTGGATGTGCACAGGAGAGAGCTGGAGCAGCAGGGGATGACTACATGTGAAGACAACACCAGAGCAGCTATCAGGCCCCAGATCTGCAGCCTCAGCCCCCTACATGTCATAGGTGGTCAGCTGGCTGTAGCCATCCTGCAGAGCCATCCATGAACCTTCTCAATCCTAGAGCAGAAGGCAAAAACCTAGACACAGTGTAGAGGAGACTTCAGTACTCCATACACCCACACTTGCACAGCATTTTCTGGCTGAATAGCCCCATTATACAAGCTTGCTTACACTGACTCTTTGATTTTTTAGAAGGAAAAATGATAACACTCTGAAAAGTGATAGTTATGCTAAAAAAATGCTGAATGCCTTTGCTCTGCAAAACATATTTGCAAGGCTATCCTTGCTACCAATCACTTATTACTTGGTGTCTCATTCCAAAAGCAAGCACTACCAAAGCTGCTATTCATTGCAAAGATCTTATTGTCAATGGTAGCAGTTGAGAAAAGGGAAGGAGGAAATTGTTTGTTCCTGCTTGACGAATACAGAGCATTCTGAAAAAAAATGTGGGTTTGTTTTGTAACTATGCAATCAGAGGCCAGAAAACATCCATAGGCAGCTACACACCTCAAAATACAGCTGTCACCTTCAATATTGCTTCTTTATGTCCCCCAACCCAAAAAGAAGCGAACATAGAGCATATTTTCATGCTATATTCAGTCTCCATACAATAACTCAGGTACATAGATGATATTCAAGCCTTGCTTTATTTATATAAATTGTCTCAGAAGACCTAAATAACAGAAAAACCATTTCAAACTGACAGTTGCTGACAGGTCTTGTAAAACTACTATTGACTTGATTCTTATTCATTTGTCATGGTTATTGGCACTGCTGAATAAGTCTTGATGACATTTTACCTTCCCACTATAATTATTTACTCCAGTGAGCATAAAAGCAGGCACTCAATGGGATTTATGTATTAAGGCAGGAGCTTGGTTCATATTTATAATAATAGGTATGAGCTTCTCAAAAAGCTAGGGTCCAGAGGTGACAGAAGATTATTAATTTTAAACATAAAGCTCTCAATTAATAACTTCACCATCCCCCTCTTAAAACAACAGAGAACCCTTAGAAAACCCTTTCCCAAGAAACAAGAGGAACTGGGCTATCCACTTGTAGCCAAGACACATAAATTGTAAAGGTAGGTCAACTAGAGCCAGACACTGGATTTGCAACACAGCAAACCACTGCTTCTTGCTCCACAGAACCAGGACATAGCCTTTCAACAGCTAAAGCACAAAAGGAAATAGTGGAGCAAAGACAACACTATCCACCAAAAAAACCTCACTGGCCACTAGATCTCTAGAAACAGGAGCTCGGATGATGACAGGATTTCAAAAGCAGGCAAAAATTCCAAAATCCCTGGTCCCCCTCCTGCACCCCATAGACTTGGCAAACCCCTCCAGCACAACAGAGCAGCCTGTTCCACTGAGCACTGTGCCAAACTAGGCAATGACAAATAAAACAGACATCAGGTACTGCTGTGATTCTGCTTGCCACTAACCCTGTCTTCAAAATTCCTTAAATGTCCAGCCTCAGCTGGACTAACATTTTTCTTCAAGTATGAATGCTAAAACCAGAAGAATACTGACAAATTTGGTGGCAAAGGCTGACAGTGAGTGGTGTCAGGCTCCATTGATTTTCTAGAATTCAAGCCCTGAAAGTGGCATCTTGCCCTGTGACAGTAAAATCCCATTAGAAAATATAAAACTGAAGAAGAGAGACCTCACACACAAGAGATGCAGCCAACAACTTTAAAGAGAATTGAACAGGCTGGGAATTAATGATACTTCTTTTATTTCACTTACAGTATCAAGAAGAGAATCTTATCAAGGGAATTCTAAGAATAGCACAAGGCCCAAGTGTATCTGCCAGCTTAGCTAGGGCATGCAGATAAGTTGGAGGTATTCCAAAACCAGACAGGACAGTCATAAGCACAAGAGATTTCTTTTTTCATTAATGAAAAGAAACTATTGTGCAGTTTCTACTGTACCAAGGCTGCAGAAGCCCAATTCCTAGCACTGTCAGTCAGGTCATTATGAAATATCAATGAAATCACATAGGCTTCAGCCCTGGATAACAAAGGCAATAGTCAGGGAATGCTTTAGAAAGAAATGATCTTTGAAAAGGGGCATTAAAATTCCAGATACAAAAGAGATCCCACCCCAACCCCCTTCCCTGCCATCAGATTCCAGCTCAAACTTGGCATTAACTCTTTGCTCCACTGCTTCAAGCACTGCCATACCATAGCACGTAACTGAAAACAGGTAAAATATCTGTATGATATTTTAAGTTGCACCATGGCTGCTTTTTTAACCCCTTCCAAAAGAGGGGTGCTGAGGCAGTCTCACAGCCTGCTGCCCCCCTGGCCATTAAGAATTTGAGACTGACAGACTGGCTGAAAATGTATAGACAAGTGATTCCACAGGTGACATGGGCTGTGTGGGCTTTCTGTTCATGGTGAAGTGGAAATCTGGAAAACTAGAACAGAGTTGTTCAAGGAAGTCCCTCAGACTAGCTAATGCAGATGTGCCTAGCAATGAGCTTTACAGACAATTCTTCCGCTACTTATTTACAGAAACAAATCTAGTAGAGCTCAAAGAAGTGGGAATAACTTCTCCTTGAAAGAGAAACATGCAAGCAGTAGTGCACAATACAAAAGAGGTAGTTAGCCAATGTTATTACCACTGCTTGCTTGTACAGTAAGCAGAACTACAGTATAGAGGGGAAGACACCTGGATGATTTTACCACACCCGTTAAACACGGCCATGACATCTCCTACAGCAGCAGAACTTGTGCCACAGTGAAGGGGACAGCCACACACCAGGGTAAATCCAGCCTGGGAACCCCTCAAGTAGTCAGCCCCAATTCTAGTGCTCACGTGGTCAGACAAGGACAGTGGGCAGAAGTCTCTCCAGCAGCAGGATGAATCCTCAGGTAGCCAGCTCTCAGAAACACACACTGAGCATACTGCTTGTATCCTCACATTGTAGCCAGATATAAAAGCATTTACTAACTGTACAACTAGAAAGAAAAGCCATTTTCTGACACAGTAAAGTGTCTCTTTCTTTTCATATTAAGAACAGTTTTTTCTCTTTTTATGAAGATCCTAGTGCACTTTACATATGTTCTCTATTTGCATATTGTTCCCAGCTGTTTGTATTCATTGTAACCAATAAGTATAAAATTTGAATCTTATCTCTAGCAAGTAGTAAGGGTGATAGATTTTATTCTAGGAAAGAAAAAAAAATTACAGAAGCTAGAAAAAGCTAAACAGTTTCCCTGACAAAAAGCAAAACTATCTGCACCCTCTGACTTACTCTAATCTGCTCTATCAAACCACCAAGGAGCCTCAGGCACGTGAGCCACTGTATGGAAAAGTGCTCTGCAAAATGAAATTTAAATATATTTAAACAAATCAAATACCACAGAGTGCAGCAAGGCACCCAAGGCTGAGAACTCAAGGCAGTGTCTCTCTGGAGACACTATATGTCAGAGTAGATTTAGCAGTTAAGAATTCACCTCTCGTTTTTCAAAACACAAATTTAGCAGTCTCCTGGGTGATAAGCAAAAGTAAAACTGAAATGTGGATGAAGCCTATTAATTTAATGTTTTAAAACAGTAAGAAACATATTTCAAAGAAGCCACAAAGAGCCCATCACAGAGATATCCTTGGAACTCTTGGATATCCTAGGCATTTGAAATACTTGCTCACTCATATGTTTTGACACAATTAAATGGTTTGGGTCAAGATGGAAGAGTTGACAGATTTTTACCCCACACAATTCTAATACTTTCCCCTCCTCTTCCTGGCTGCAACAATTAAAAAGGAAAATTAAAACCATTAAGAACAAAAAAGAATAGTTCAATCTAACCAGTTTTGCTCTGGTAGCAGAAGAGAACAAACAAGCAGCAGTCCTACAGTAAAAACAGGCTTTGAGAGGGCAGAAACATCTGAGAGATTTTGGCTTCTACCTCTGAACTGCTGCTGGCTGGAGCACTGTGCTACAAAGCAAAGTCAGACACATTAGTGTAAAGGCCAGTGGCCTGCAATGGAGCAGAAGAGAGAAAACACTGACATTAGCCAAGCAACAGAGCTGAAGGCAGCAACCAGTTTCTTTTCTTAGCTGCTGTCAGCCTGCGTGGTGCTTCTCCTTCAGCCCTGTGTGAAGTCTCAGGGTGAGCTCCAGCAAGGTGGCCTGGACAGGGCCACCAACCTGTCTGTGTGTGCAGGAGCTCTGCTGCCGGCCAGCCAGCGCCGCGTCTCAGCGGAGAGGCAGGAATGCAGCTTCCCAAACCACCTCTGAACTGCAAATCTTCAGGCTAGAACCTCATTTCTCCACACAGAGTAAGCAAAATGCTCCATCACAGGTGCAAACACTGCTGTGTTTCATCAAGGTTTCCTGCCAGGTACTGCTTTCCCATGGAAGTGTCATTGGGGGTGCCCAGGTTTACATCCACACCTGCAGCAGTGTGCCTGTGAGTTAGCACTGCCACTCTGATCTGGAGGCTTCCCAAAGGGCAAACTCTCAGTAGATCCTGCTGCTGATTGACTTCTGTTACCAGATTCTGAACACCTTGCCCATGGCACAATGCAGATAACCCAAATAATTGGCAAAAAGGGAAACCGAAGCACCCAGAACTGAACTGCAGCACTGGTGTGATGCCTGGTGATTACAAACACCAGGATTAAGATCACCAGGTGATACAAAGCCAACTACATTACAGTCAAAGTCTGCTTTCCAAGCTTTATACTGTCTTCTGACACCAGGCAGGGACCCATCAGTTTCCTTTAGGTGAGTTTTTATGTCTGCAGCCCTAAGACCAAAAGAGAGAAAAAATCTTACTGCTTGCTCCTCTGAAAACTCAAGAGCAAGGGGAGGTAGAATGATATCCATTAAAAAAAAAAAAAAAAGCAGAAAAAACAAAAGAATAACTAAGGCATAACTATGTCATGATGTTTTAGAGAACAAAAGAATTCCTTCAACCCCACAGAGAGCTGGCTTTTAGCCCAGATCTGTGTTTAATACCAACATACTAGAAAATTTTTGAATATTCCACAGTTTTACAGACTTCTTTGCTAGTCTACCCTTTCTACTTTCCCCTTTCCATTCCTCCATAAGTAGTGCATGCTGTTAAGGTAAAAGAGTTTTTACAGCTCTATAGTGAAATAAGAAACCATGGCTATTTTGAAATCATGAATATGAGGTCAAATTAGAAGAAAGAAAGGTGGATCCAAAAGAAAAAAAAAAATCCACATGGGAAATTCATCCACAAAGACGTCATTCTGCCAAGACTTCTTCAGCAGAAGGGAAACCACAGCAGGTTACTTGAGAATAAAAGAAATCTAGTAAGTAAAATCTACCTTGAAAATAAGACAGAGGGGCTTGCATCTTAATTCTCACAAACATGACAAATTCTTAAAATCCACATCTGGGAAAAAAGAAAGAACACACTTTCAGTAGAGGAATTCAGAAAAGGACCTTATTTATGCTTAGGGGAGCAATGCTTCCCCTGCTCACACAAATTCAGCAGGCTGATCACTACAACAAGGAAGAGGGCTGACCAGCATCTGCCTCTGCAAAATTGCAATGCAAGGGAAGAACAAACTTTTGAGAAAGTTGTCACACACATACACAGAAGGGACCTTTAATGAAAAGCCCCATTGTTCAGGGTCTTGGGAACCTGCTGACGTGGAGGGAAGGAATTATGCTGATGAGCTAGCTGCAGGGTTACTTGTCTGGTAGATTGAGCCACAAAGATCAGGCTGAAAATGACTTGCAGTATTCAGTGAGTTCCCCTGAGACCCTGCCACAAACTGACTGATAGCTGTAGAGCACAGCCCTCCCGATTCCTTTATGGCAACAATCCCACTGCATTGCTGTGAGCCACTTTTGGTTACACTGTGCATTATCACAGCTGCAAACAGGAGCAGCCCAGAACAGAAATAGGAAATAAATAGGATACAAACTCCCTGACAGAGTTCTGTAGAGCAACCCATGTCATTACCACCTCTTAAGAGAAATTCAGAATATGAGTGGCAGTCACAAACAAGTAATCACAATTTGATACACACTGAACCACATTGTGTGCAAAAAATAGAACATAATGAAAACCAAGTCCACTATCATTGTCCATGGAAGAAACCAAAGAAACCAAAGCAAGTATACAATACATAATGGAGAGAAAAGCTGCTCATTTGGAAAAAAAAACCCAAAACATTAGGATGGATGAGAAGAAAAATCTAGTCAGAGGCACAAAGAATTACTGACTTAGAAAAACGGTAGTATGAAATTGATGGGGCACATTTTTCTATTTGTAAATATCATACATTTAGTTTCTGAGAGCTGTTCAGTTAGCTTTACAAAGCACAAGGGAAGGAAAGCTGTAGTAAAAAAGAAATCCTACACCAACAGTAACTGAAGTGTTGGCAGCTTTCACGGGTTTTAAAGAACAAAGTATTAACCCTGAGTATGTCAAAGCTACATGCAGAAGCTTTGACACGCCTCTCCACTCCCCCATCAGTTAATTACCTCTGACAAGTTTGCTTAAGAGGTAGATAGTGTTGCATGCCTGGTGCTTAACAAGGGAAGCAGCTGGATTCAAGCATTTCCTTAAAGCTTTTCTTGTCTTTGAGGTACCACTCACTACCAATGCACAACGACTGTGCAAAGCTACCAGACAGCTACCTGAGACCTAACAAAACAAGTAAAATCAGTTCTGCGTTTTAACCAGCTTCCTCTACTCAAAATATGCATGAGTAAAA
>VZRH01003898.1:441480-451746 GCA_013397555.1 Urocynchramus pylzowi | reverse complement strand
CTCCCCTACCCAAAAAATAGAATGAGAAAAAAAAAAAAAAAAAAAGAAAAACACATTAACAATACTTAGTGCTGAGTGTGACTAAGAGCAGTGATAAGCAATTACTTGCACTGCTCTCAGAGAAAATGATGATGTTTTTATCCTGCGCTAGGAGGAAACAGGAAGAATTTTGTCAAACATCTGGAGCCTGTATGTTGCTGTACACAACTTTACTTGAAAAACCTCAGGTTAGCTAATGAAGAATTACATAGTAGCGTAGACTAGCAGAAACCAAAGTATCCATTATTTATTACGATTTAAGCCCCTACTTTAGGAAAAAAAAAAGGCCCACTCCCAGTCTGTCATCTAAAAGTGCATCTTCACCACACTGCAACAAATTTTACCTTGATAAAAAAAAAAAAAAAAAAAAAAAAATCAGCATTTAAGGAGAATGCTTGCAGATCCTTGTTGGCAGACTAAATCTACAAACTGTCTTGTGCCATGAAAAGGAATTATGCTTCCTGCTTCTAAAAGGTCTGGCAATTTTTTTTTAGAATTCAGTGCATTACTGAATTCTAAAAAAAAGGCACTAAACCAGTTAATCATGGTGTGAAAGAGAAATAATAATAGATTATATATGGCTTAATTATATGCTTCAGCAAATTATGACAATCTCATTGAAGAGTAAGATGCGGGGCAAAGAGACCAAAAGAATCAAGAACTTTTACAGTAAGTTCTTACAAATTATTCTCCATTAAGGGTACAAAACAGAGAAGCTTTCCAAAGTTCTTCTTCCCCAATAACAGAACTTTTTTTTTTTTCATTTCTAGTTCTCTGAAGAGGTGTTTCAAAACAAACTGCTCTGAAGCTTTCTTCTTGTCTTATTGTCACACTTGTGTTACATGTGCCAGCACATGTCTACGAGGTGCTACAGCACTTATCTGTACATAGTGCTCCTGGGGGAGGGGGCTTCTTTATATCCAAAATTAAACCATTTAATAATGCATAAGTTGTAGTAGATGGAACTGCTTAAAGAATTCTCTTAATTCTTTTTGCTGCAAAAAGAATTAAGAGAACATTAACTGTTAGAAAGAAGAGCACCAAACCCTCTGAAATCTGGAAGTCATCCCATTTGAAAAACAGCATTAAAACTGGCACTGGCCTTCAGATATCTTCTGGGTAAGTGCAACTAAATCCATACAGAATGTGTTTGGATGAGAGACATCAGCCTGGTGCAGAACACCTCCTGTCCTTGGTCTTCTGCACAGCCACAGGGGCAGGAGGAAGCTGAATGCAGGGAACCTCACAGACTCTGCTTTCCCAGCTGCCAGACAGAGCAAGAACCTGGGACTCTAAAAGCTCCTGGCAGTGCCACATCAGGCTCTGTCTCCTCTGACAAAATGACTGCCTGCACAGATCCTTGTCTTTCCTTCTGATGCCTCAGTCTCTTCATTCCACCTTCACTTTACACTTTTCCCTCTTCCTGTCTTCTTGTTCATTTGTCCCTTTGCTTCACTCTTCCACACCTGCTCAACCTTTCATTTCTCCTGTCATTAAAACAAGGCTACAGTAACAGAGTACAATTACAACAACCTCCAGCAGGGTCCCTTTCAATCTGCATCCATGGCATCAGCGTCCAGCTTCAGGACTCCACATCCAGCCTGGATTCAGACAAAAGCTACAGCACTAAAAATTGACCATGATGCAGGTGCCCAGCTGCAGAACATGCCAACAGAGCCAATGGCATGTACAAGAGTTAAATCTGGCTTACAAAGCTTGAGCACTCTCATTCTCCTCCTCTCACATTCCCTTATTAGAGCACAAGTTCCTCAAGTCCCAGATTTCTGGGTACCTGTTTTTCAATCTGTGTAGCATAGTCAGGCCCCATTACTGCCAAACAACAAACATGAATGACAATAATTCATTTAGTACATGACAAACTCCAAAAATTGGCTTCTAGTTTCAGTTAGCCAGGTTATTTTTCCCTTAAAAGGAAATCAAAGGACTATATGGTGCAGGAATCAGAGATGTGAACAGTTTTGCCTGTCTGCCAGAAAAAGTAGAGGTCATGGATTTTTCCCCAGTTAAAAAAGTTACATTGTGAGTTTCATTTTCAGACTTCTAAAAAATCTTGTCTTTTTCGAGTCAAGACATTTGAGTGAAGTGAGCAAGGACTCCACAGTCTGATGGGAAAACAAGACAGTATTCATTTCTTCCATTAACAGTGATTTTCTCACAGTTTGAATGCAACAATTCCCCCTTACCTCTACTTTGCTTCCTGGATCATGCTCTGCAGCAGCAAAGTAGACCACCTCCTGCACTTCATCCCTGGGCCGTGCAGAGTTCTTCCCAAATACCACCAGCCCATCTTTAGAACACGGGGGAAAGGCTACAAAACAGTAACTTGGAGGAGCTGCAGCCATCCTAGAAAGAAAGAAGGCACAAACAAACAAAATTAGTGGGGTTTTTTATTCATAACTGCACACAATAGAGAATCATTCAGTCTCCTGGTACTAACTGTAGCTAAGAGGGAATGCATTCCCTCTGTCAGTTCATTGTCCAAGGATAAGGGAAGAACAGGTCAGCTCAAAGAAAGCTTATCTGAAATAAATTTTTAAAATATAATAATTTTCATAATTTTTCACTCAAGCTTTGTGAAGGCATAAATAGGAAAAAGGGCAAGAGAACTGTGCCTTGATGAGTCTGCTTAGTCCCCACTGAAAGAAGATACTCTGCACTGGAGCTCCTCGGGAACGTATGACCTAGATGTATTCTGCTGACTCAGACAAGTGCAGAGACACAGAATAACTTTAAATAATTTACTCCCTCTGCTCACATGCACTTTAATATTTTTAAAAAGGAAAGATAAAACAGGTTTGAGGGATTCCTAAAAGAGGACAATAGTATAACTGGAAACAGAACAAAGATACAGCACAATTACATCAAAAACCGTCAGTCAATTTATCTACTCAGATGGGAGACTGAAGCACTAATTGCATTTTATTTTCTTTGTGGTTTGTCTGCATTGCTTCTCTTACCTGAAGTTAATTGATTGATGTTTATTTGTTGATGTGAAATTTTAAGTGTTTGCAATGACAACATACTAAGAAAAAATAAAAATTGTTTCAGGACTATTACACTACTGTAATAGTGGTCTTGTGTACATTGCCATATCTGACTTTTTTTTTCACCATTCAGGACAACTTCTGGCACATATGGCTAGAAAAGAATAATGTGGGGTGTTTATGTTTAAAAAGCACTCAACACAGATGTCTAAGGTTTCTTCATAGTTCCTATCACAGCAATAGAAACTCAGCCCCCAAATAAACAAACATGTTTCTCTTCGTCTTCCACAATATCCTAAAGAAGTAAAATACTTGCAGACATTTGCACTCCTTAAAACAACCAGCACATGAGTTTCCCCCCCAAATTCATCTGCAAGACAATGCTGGGCATGGGGAAGTGTGTAAAGCTGCTTTTTTACCATTAGCTTGCACATGCTTCAAACAATTCAAATTTGGCTTTTTTTTTTTTTTTTTTTTTTTTTTTTTTTAAGCAGTGCCATCTGAGTGAATACTTCTCACAGAACAGCAGATAATAAAGCAGAGGAAGAAGTCCTTTTCTATAAAGACTATAATTCATAAAATGGTAATTGTTTTCCTGTGGACTATGGACAGGTCACACAGATGCTCAACCTTGCAAAAAAGGTCAAGTAGTTCCATGTTAGAAGTGCCCTCTACCAACACAATGTGAGGCAATGAATTGTCCAGGGAACTCACACAATCTTTCCATTTAGGTAAAATTATATTCATCCACTTGAGCTGAAAATGCATTAGGAAACAAACAAATTCCTTTTCATAAGCCTGGTTTTGACCAGCGGGAAAGGACAAGCTACTTTGAGCTGGAATTACTTCAGCTGATGAAACACATCTGTCAGAGGACACTGGGCTGCAGACCTGCCTATTGTGCCTCTAAATCTGGAATATTACTGGTTCTACAGGTGTTTGTTGCACACAGACAAGATTAAAAGCCCCACTTCAGTTGTCATTCGTTGCCTGCAAGTCCTCAGAGCACCAGTGGTTTAACTGGAAACTGGTGTGTTTGTGGAGTGCTGCCCAACCTTCATCACTAATGAAACCATTCAGTACTTTGCTATTAATTACTCCAAGTATGAATATTGCTGTGTTGGTGATGTCAATGAAACTGCTTTCCAGAACTCTAAGAGTTCCCATCTGCCTTCAGGTAACTCATCTTTTAGAGCACCAAATTTGTCTTCTGACACATTGCCAAATGAGCCAAAATCTTGAACAACTTGCACATTTAGTGAGGATCTCACTATTCAAAAGAAGTATTTCCTCTATTCCAAACACTAACAAAGCAGATTTATTTGAAATACATGACACAGCTGAAAAACATTAACATTTCAGCCTAGCAAGAAAGGTTAAAAATTATATACAATAATAATTTTTATTAAATTAATACCTAAACATTTTGGCAGATAAGCTTAAAAAGACAGGAAACATTTTGGCATTCTGCTGCTAAACAAATATGAAGATATGCAAGGCAGACATTTACATATCTACAGTCTGAGTAGACAGGGAAAATAATTAAAAGCTTGTAGGTATCTAATGCCCTTAGAATTCTGAAACCTCCCCGAAAAAAAAAGTACCAACTGTATGTGTGAGATTTTATTTTCTCCCCCCTTAAATACACCAACAGTTACTGAACCTAAAACAAATTGCCATTTTGGTAATGCTTTATAAGTATGAAAGTATGAGTAAGTGTGGGATTTTTTTTTTTTCTCCTTAAATATACCAACAGTTACTGAACCAAAAACAAACTTGCCATTTTGGTGATGTTCTTTAAGCATGAAAGCATGAGTAAGCTCCTCTATAACTAGAGCTCCCTTCAACACACAGTATATTTCATAAGCATGAGCAAGCTACCCAGTAAGTAGAGGTCATTTCAACACAGTGTATTTCATACAGGCAAGTATATAACAGTCAAACACCATGTCAAAGGTTTTAACCTTATCCTGAAAACATGACTGTCAATGGAGGAGGTTGCACTAGGATTTAGATTACATTTTAGAGAAGGAAGCCATCTAGCAGTCTACTACAGTTTAAATTTACTCAGTTTACTGTAGAGGCAGCACTTTTTCCCTGAACCTCATTTGGTTCATTTTGAACATGACAAGGATGGCCATTTTCCAGATATACCCACAACCTCTACTTGTTCAGAACTCTACTGCACTTTATCTTCCTCCATCACATAGCTCAAACAGTCTGATAGCAGCCACCTATCTAAGCAAGACATTTCTACTTGCCTGCTTCATGTTCTTCTTTTCTTTATTCAGCTTCAGGCTGCCCTCATGTTCATTTTCACCTATTTGCCACCTCTTTGCCCTCTTACACAGCTCAGTACTGAACAAACATCTTTCACCCACAGCAGAAAAAGAACACTCCTTCATAGGACCTCTGACAAATCAGCCTGACTTATAAAACCACCTACTGTTATAATTCCTACACTGTTTTTCAGAGTTTGCTCCCCCAGTGAAAGGTAATCCTGAAAACCTTAGAAAACACAGGGAATGACTGCAAATAGATCTCAAAGAACAGCTTGCTGCCCATTCACACAGTTCTTTACCACAGAGCACGTTGAGCATAGTGGCCTGATTTTCTCAGCAGACCACATCTCAGACCCAGATTCTGGTGCAGGCAGAGCTAAACCTACACCATATGTCTCAATTGCAAACCATTACACTCATAGATGGGCAAGTTCAGAGGGAGACTGTACAGACCATGGTAGGCTACATCCAACATCACTCTGCATGTGGAAGCCCTGGAGATAGACAAAGAGCTGTACATTATGCTGTGCCACCATGTAATAACTGCTGCAGTTGCAGGGAGTTAACAGGCACCATGCTTGGTCGACCTCAAATCACTGCAGGCACAAAGGTTGAAAAAAGAGTTCTGAGCAGCAGCCACAAGCTGCTATACTTGCTATACAATATACTCCACCTGCCATCTTTTTATTTGACAAAAACATGCTACAGCAGGGATGTGATATTCCACCTGGTCTTATTTTTTTTCCAGTCTCCTGTGTTCTGACACTATAAAGAAGACTTAGTTAACAAGTTCCTTTATTAAGATCTTTTCTCATTGTGATAAGTCCCATTTAACACCTGACAAGCCAAATTAATTGTATGAATATATCACCACTGCTGTCAGTGGTAAAACAGACAGTACTGAGTTCCTAAGGATTTTAATGCAGAAAGAAAGAAGCAATAACCATTGGGCAACCATGGAATCAAAATGGTTGGAAAATACCTCCATGATCATCGAGTTCAACCTTTGAACAAACACCACCACATCAACTAAATCACAGCACTAGGTGCCATACCCAGGGCTTTCTCAAACACCCCCAGGGATGGTGACTCCATCACCTCCCTGGGCAGCCTGCTCCAATGCTTATCAAGCCATTCAGTGAAGAAATTCCTCCTGATGTCCAACCCGAGCCTCCCCTGGCGCAGACCATTCCCTCTTCCCCTGTCACTGGCTGCCTGGAGAACAGGCTGATCCCCAGGCAGCTACAGCCTCCTTTCAGGCAGCTGTAGAGAGCAATAAGGCCTCCCCTGAGCCTCCTTTTCTCCAGGCTGAACACCCACAGCTCCCTGAGCTGCCCTTCATAGGACTCACTCTTCACAGCTTCAGTGCTCTTCTCTGGCTCCAAATATCACAATGGGAAACAGCAGGTACAACAATTATCAGGGCTTTGTAAACATGTCTGAACATCACTGTGCTCCTGAAATAGGGTGAACAGGGGTGTGTTCTTGCCTAGCACCACTTCAAGAAAACTAACTTATAAATCTTGATAAACATAAAACACTGACTTTCAGGTTGAAAATATCAAAACCTGAAACATTTTATTCTGGAGTATTTTCCATTTCACAGCATGAGGATCTTACAGATGCTGACACATATTAAAAAAGCTCACAAATTCCAATTAGAACAACTTATACTACTAGAGTAAATATCTATCCACAATCAGAAATTTAAAGTGCTCAACACAGAATAAAATCACTACTAAATCTGTACATAGAGGTTGTGACAATCTATTGGAAACTTAATTTATGTCATTTTTCACTTACCAAAAAAAATAACAAACAGACAAATAATGCTGGAAGAGAGATTAACACATGGAATAGAGATTGCAGTATCCCATCCTCCACCTCATGAACATGAGTGTCAGAGGCTGAAGCCATGCTCTTAAGAAAATAGAGACAGGCATAAATAATTCAGTGTGCTTTGGAGCCTTCCTTCCCCCAGCCCAAGAAAACTGAAATAGCTAAGCATCCACAACAAAGCACTCTCAGCTTAGCATGACAGAGTCCAAACTAAAGAAAGGAAGATTTTCATAGTAAATCATTCTAGATTCCTTGGGGTTTTATTCTGTTATTTTTCCAAAATAATACTGTGTACTTCTCTGAAAGCTGTAATTTGGTACTGCAATAATCTTTTATAAAGCTCAAGAATTTGACTGCTACAATAAAATTGCTTCTCAGAAAAATAACTCTTATCATCCCACATCAAATAGATGTTGACTTTTAAAGTCAACTCACCTTCCTTGTTTGCCAAAATAACCTGAAGACATTCAGCACAAAGTAATTAATAGTTTTACAAAGCTACAAATTATGTGAAAACTGGCTCACCAACAACAGCTTTCAGTTGCTCTTTTTAAGACAAAAATTACCAAAAATAAACATTTTTTTTTATGAACTACTGTGATCTTGAAGCTCTTATAACAAGTTTGTGTTCAAGTAATGCCAAAACTTATAAAAGTACAACTGAATTTGTTCTTGTCTGTGTCTTTTCTGTCAATAGAAAAACAAAACAATAGGTTTATAATGAAAGTGCAGCACTCACTAGGAGGCAGTGGGTGATAAAAAGGATTGGTGTGAGAAAAAAAAATGGTGAAAGTAAGGGTCTGGCTTGAAATTTAACTCAATGTTTATTGAACTAAACCAATATTTGCTCCTCACACATCTTTAAATTGCTCTTCACTTAATGCCCTGCAAATTTTTCTCAGGAAAAGCTAGAGACGCCACTAACATCACATATAAAAACCCTTTGGGTTAAATACAAGTTTCCAAAATGTTAATTAGTACTTATTGTTAATCTCAATTAAGATTTATACAGAATGACAAAGTTCTGAAGGAGCTATTCCTGCGTAGAGCAAGTCCTTTCCAGCAACACACCATTTAAGACATTTTAAGTGATGTATGTCTACAAACAGTTCTGCCCCTAACACACTATGCAGAAGTTGTTTTCTACACAATATAGTCTCTTGCTCAAAAATTTAATAATATCTAGTCATTAATATGTGTAAAGTAAAAGGTGCTACATGAGAAGTCAGCTGCTACCAATACAGATCCTCTTCTCAAGAAACTGGAGCAACTCTCAAGCAGATATTAAGGATATGAAGCTTCAGTGAGACCAAGCAGTCAGCTCTGACACCAGGAGAGCATTCACCTCATGCTGTGATGAGTAGCATTCAGCTGTAAAATTTGCCTTGTATTGATTTGACTCAGAAGCTGGCAAAACTTCAGCTTGATCAGGCCAAACCTTCACCCAGGAGCATAATTGCTGTGTTCATTACTCAGCATAGCTATGCTAGCAAGCAAGGATGGAGCAAGGAACAGCACACCTTGCTTTCGTTCACCTCAGTGAGGTTCCAGAGATACATCACACAGACTCATCTTTCAAACATTTTCTGTGTTTGTCTTCAAGAGCTTTGTTGGTGTAACTGTCAAGCTCTCTGAAGCTCAGACATGATCAAAGTGTTGTGCAGGGTGAAGACTAAACCTCTCCTAATTCCCAATTTTTCAAGCACACCTGAGATTGTCCTAGATTAGTATTACCATTATTAATGTCCCAGATTAATATTACCATTATTAATGCTGGTAATAGTCAACATAATGCTTTCAAGACAGCACAGGTGTCCACAAAAACAAGTGTGGTAGTGTTAACACTAGGGTATCATCTTAGACCTCCACAGTAGCTTGGTCAGAACAACAGTTTTATTGATCAAATAGCCTGACCCTTGTGCCCTCACTTCTTTGGTTTCTTCAGATTAAAGCTGGTCCTTAACAGGTGCTTTAGGTCACAGAAATACAGGCTGCTAAACTCCTTGCTGCTAAGTTTGGACTGCATTCTGGTGATGACAGCATCTTCTTTAATATTTATCTTCCAAAAGAGATTTGAGCTGCTTTTAAGGTCCAGAGAGCGCATTAAGCCTTTTATGAAGACATATAATGTGGTTTCGTGTATTGCAGGATGACTATTCCTCAGTATATTTGGTGCTTTTATAAGACAGAAACCCAGCTGTGCTAATACTGCTGAACTATTTCAGTAACATTTAAAGATTTCAATAAACCTGTTTTCATTGCAACCAGAAAGAGGAAGTGAACTAATCTGCAAGAAACATTTACAATAAAAAACAGAGAGCCAGCATATGAACAAAGGTCCTCAGATTTGGATCAAGGCTGCTTCATTAGGAAAGGAAGAATATATGGAATGGGTCATCATTTATTCTCAACTCTTCCATCTTTTCAATGGGGTGGCAAAAGAAAGGTCTGTTACAATTGTGAAAACTCAGTTCAGGGCTTAGCTGTTGGTTTTCAACCTCTATTTTAACTTTAAATTAAAATGTTTCTTGTGCCTGAGACAAGCTTGTATTTCCATTTACAAATCAAGCCCAGCATCTTAGGCACATAGAGACATGTGATCTCTGCACCCTGCAGAAAAGCAGTGCTTCCAAAAACAGAAATGAAAAGCAAAATTCATTCAGCTGCAGGCACAGAACAAAGACAGCAAACTGAAAGGCACAATAATAATACTGTTCCCATCTAAGGAAACACAGAAAGGTTGGGTTTTTTTATTTTTTTATTGACAATTTGGACAGTTTTAATGCATGACTTATCAGGCAAGAGGAAGCTTGCACGTATTAAGAAATCAGAAAGCAGAGACTGTTCCTGAATATAAAGCACAAAACCATGGCAGATCCCTGGGTCCCTTTCGTTTGGACATTTCATTATCAGATCTAAGTCAAATTGTTTGACTCTTTCCTAACTACCAATGGATGATGATGCTGATTTACTGCTTGAAGGTGCCACATCCAGCTGTGATTGTTTCTGTCCCTCCAAGCTGTGTCTGACAAGATATCCAGGAAGAGTTTGATCAGCAGGTGAAATTTAGCAAGCCACGCTCAACACTTCCTTTTTTTTTT
>VZRH01003898.1:418432-438320 GCA_013397555.1 Urocynchramus pylzowi | reverse complement strand
GCGGCCCCGACCCCGACCGTGCTGCGGCCGCCACCGGCCCGGGGTGCCCGAGAGCCGTGTGGGCAGCACGAGCCCCTGCCGCGTGCTCTGCGGTGGCCCTGGAGCCCATGGCACACTGTGGGCCCTTCCCGCCCGACCCGTTCAGTGGCGCTGCGGAGAGCCGTCCACGATCGGAGAGCCATCATCCACGTTCGGCATGTTGTCCCTCAGCCCGTCTTGAGGACCCGTGTTGAAAGAGAAAGGCCTTTTTTATTCAGTTTTAGTCTTATGGCTAACCTGTGTTCCTCTGTCTCACGCGGAGGTGAGTCTAGGAAGTGAACTGTTTTAAAATACGGCTGCTACCTCATTGACCAGTCCAACCACTGCATAAGGAGTTCTCCAAACTTTGCAAAGCTGAAGAGATGGCCTCATCAGAAGTATCCTCAAGGAAAGGGTTATTAGGGATTGGAATGGGCAGCCCAGGGAGGTGGTGAAGTCACCATCTCTGGAAGTGTTCAAGAAACAACTGGGCTGGCATTTAGTGCCATGGCCTAGTTGACAAGGAGGTGATCAGTCAAATGTTGGGCTCGATGATCTTGGAGATCTTTTCCAACCTAATTAATTCTGTGATTCTGCGGTTCATGACTGAGGAATTCCCTGCTGCTGCATGTGAAGTGTCACAGTGGGCTCCTGTCCCTCCAGCAGCTGTCAGCTGGAGAACCTCCAGGGACCTCTCAGCTCTTTGGATGCAGCAGCAGACCCAAAGCAAAGCAGCACCCACTGTCTCTCTGAGGGGGGCCCCATTGACAGCACAGCGTCCCTCAGCCATGGCATGTGGAGCAGGTGGCCTGCTCTCTTTGCCAAACTTGCCCAAATGGGGCTGTCCTCTGTGCTCCATCCTCAGCACACAACCTGTGCCTCCATGTAGAGGTAAAAATAGTTTAACTGCTAAGTATAATCATGCAGGTCCCTGCATAAACGGTTAAACTGCTAAATATGGTCTAACACCTATGGTTATGTGTGCTGGTATAAGGCAGCACCTTTATGTTTCTATCTCTGTCTTCAAGGAGAAGAACCTTGCTGCACGTTCCACCAATTCCTGCCTTAAACCAGGCATTTAATGTGCAGAAGACACTGCCAAGTATGCTAGATGGGAAGACAAGAAGGTTAAAAGAAAGCAGGGGAAAAGGTCAGAGAAGCAAGGACGAGCCAGTAGAGATATTAAAGAGCATTACAAACTAGAGCATTTCACCATGAGAGCAGAAAGAAGCAAGTATGTTAGGTTGGTACAGCCATACCACTGAAATATCACACTGCCTGTTAGATCAGAGGATCTGGTTTAGTAACCTGGCTAAAGAGAAAACAAAAAGCCAAACAGAACCTGCATACAGGATCTTACATTTAAAGAAAATATAGAAGGAAAAATTCTGAAACTCTATGTACCAAAAAGAATTTCCTCTCATCACCACAAACAGCACAATTTCTGCATCTGTTCAGAAACTGTGTATAAGCATTGGACACTGCTGCTGTTAAATGCAGACCAAAAGTTGCATTTAACAAAAATGTTGCAGCTTCATCATGTAACTAAGAAAGAAAATAGTTTGCTGTTTGCATTCAGTCTCAGTGAATGTGAAACACTGTGGCATTGCACCTTTCAGGGGTATGTCAGTAGCCTGAATAGGGACTACATAGGCTCAATGCTTTTGATTAAAAAGCAGGGCTGATCATTGGCAGCATGGAAGCCCTTCATGCTCTAAGGGTTTCCACTATATATTTAAAGCAAGACCTTTGTTTTCCTCTAATATCAGTTTTGCTGCCATCAGAACTACATTTCAATGTGTTTTACAACAGGAAAAGACTGTATATCTCCTGCTTAAAATATCTAATTGAAAGGTGATCTGAGTCACTGAAAAGCTGAGGACTCTATACCAATTTAATTGTAACAAGTTTAGTTGAACATAGCAACCCAAATTCCTTGCTCTGGAGTTACATCTAGGGTGAACTGCTTCACAGGCAGCTTGCTTCTTAGAATCAGAAAGACAGCTGATGAAAAGAGCAGGTGCAATTTAGAAATGGGTTTAGATTATATCCTATAGCACACCACTTATATTACCTATATTATGCTCACTTAGATGACTAAGTCTCTTCTCTAATTACACTGGAGATGATTATGGCTGAGTATAATCTACCTAAGAATTATTAGACTGTCTACAGGATGATTACATACTGTCAACACAGAAATCCTTGATGCTTCCTTTCTGTGTAAGCTGTCATGAACTGTGTAAAGCAGCAAGGATGAGTGGTTAGAGCACAGTACTGGGAATCAAGAGAGCCTGGGGTGTATGTTGTTCTGCCATAAGCTTGCTGCTTGGCTCTGGATAAATCTTGTAGCCTCACAGTAATTAAATAACCTCACACAAGAAATGGGGAGAGCATTTACTCAGAGCTGCATCTTTAAAGTCTTTGAATGGAGATTGCTGCGTAAACAGAAAATATAAAATTATAATAATTAGGACAAAGCCACAATGCTTATCTATTGATTATTTCCCTTTTAAAAACATCACAGCAGAATGTATGGATTTTATGAATTTTTTTTCTCCTGTAAAAGGTTGGTTTCCAAAGGGATGCAAAATCAAGGAAGAAGAGCAGAGAGGACACCTCTTTAGAAAAGAGAATGTCAAAGAATATTTCTTTCACGTTTTATATGTGAAAGGAAGAGAACAAAAGGCAGACACTGCAATATACAGCTTAAGTTACAGTGGGTTTTTGATTTTTTTTAACCACCTCCTTAGTTGGAGATCAAAGCTAATTCAGCAGAACTAGTACCCCCAAATCATCGAGACACTGCAGCACTAGTCTTTGTTTCATCATTTACAAAATACTTTCCCCTGCAAGTCCAAGTCAGCAGCCATGCAGACATAACAATGGATGGGACTAGTTTTCTCAATAAACTGTGTTTAGGAGAAAAGTTATGTAGATGGTAGAAAATACCATCTAAGTGTTGAAACTATACTAAGAGGCTTAAAATTATAGATTTTGGTGGAAGGGTAGTACAGCCAAGCAAACCTTTTTGTTGGTATTCATTTTTGTGATTTCAGGGCACCATCTTAGTTGTGTTTTTTCTGGTGGAACACTGATTTGGAGTACCTAAAAATCAGATGAACTCGGGTTATTCAGAAGAAATGTACTTGATTGCTAAAGGCAATCTAAGCCTATACCCATGAAGGCATCCCACTAAACTGTAATGATTCCTCTTACAGTGAGTTACAGGAAGAAAAGAGCTCCTTATGTACAGAAGAGTAAGTAACATTGAAAATGCCTATGAGACCTAGATGATAGTTACATCACAGGCCAGTAAATTCAACTGATGTCATAGAATGAACCTAAAGAGCAAAAAGTATCAATGGCACTTGGGTGTTTTGGGGTATTTTTATATAGTCAGAAGACTGGACCAGAGAATTGAGAGTAATTCTCCCACACTTAAGGTAGCTTCCATCCATAACAAAGAAAAAGGATGGCAGGTGCTGGATTATGATGGAAAATAAAGATGTCACTTGCTGAGCTCTGTGAATGTTCAAAATGAAAAAGATGGGAGAAATCCTGGCTGCAGCCTCTTCATCCAATTATACCATTGAAGTTTAATCTATGGAAATGGCTGCAGCTGTACATAAAAAGTGACTGTAGGCACAACGGCAGGCTTAGATGCTGAGCTCTTACTCACGCACCACAGAAGGTGATTCATATCCCCATTACACAAGTGACAGAACAGAACACGACTCCTCAGTGTGACAGGGACAGAGTGCTGCAAGGACTCCAGGCATGCTGCAGCTACTCTGTGTCCAGAAACCTGTTAGGTACAACAGCACCACACCCAAGCTGTTCCCTTGCCCAGTCAAGAAGGTTGCCTACTTCTGGAGTAATGTTGTATCAAAAAATCATCAATTTCTTGCTTTGTTTTCATAAATTTTAATTCACAGAAATCTGGGACAGGATATTTATGTTTGTAACTCTAAAGTGTATCACAAGACACATTTATTATTGGCTTTTTTAATGGGTTAGAACAGCACTTGTCACAATGAGTCCAAAGCACTTGACAATAGCTAAAGACTCATAATAATAAAGAGTCCAGGCAGGTGGACTGTCATCCTGAGAGGGTAAGGCAGTAATGACAACGAAGTAGCAGAAAATACAGAGGCAAAAGCATTACTTTCTTATGCAATGAGTGTGTTTAATCTTCATCTATGCTTCATGGTTTTTGATGCTGCCTGTACAGAAAGGCTCGTGGCAGGCCGATGAACTGCAAAAGGCATCTCACTTCCCTCTGCAATAAATGTGCTATGTAACTATGTTATTATAATTATATTAAAATTTAGGCATAGGTTTTTTTCTCAGCTTAGCATTGTTCATCAAATTGCAACAACGTGAACATCAATACATAAAATACATTTTTGGTGTTATGCGGGTGATACAGGAGTTCATTAAAGTGACTGCACACCTGCAGCAGTTTCATGTCTTATATTAGACATCAAATGTCAAATGTCATGTCATGTGTGTCATGACTTAATAATCTATGTGTGAATTGCTGCAAATGAAATCATAGCACTTGGAGAAAAGATCGGACAGTAACACAAGGGACAGCCAATTCCCCTGTGTGATTTATCAGCCATCTGGTGCAGTGCAAATAGCACTCATTCAGGGGAGGCTCTGGTTAGTAACCACAGCAACAGGTCTGCTGAGTACTCCTAAAAGTTATGCATGTGTCAGCAACCTTTTCCCTCCTCCCATACACATCATTCACTGGGGCCTGTGAGTAGTGGCATGTCCTTCCTGGGCTACAGATGTTTTTCCTGCAGCATTTTCCAGTATTCCATTTTTCAGCAGACTTAAAACTTGGAGAGTTTTGGTTTTTTGTAATCTGCCTTCAAGGAGTTCTGACTCCAAAACCTCTCTCCATGATGAAGCCGTTTTCCTTATTCATGGAAGGGGTAGATAGCTGCAAGGTGGGAAGAGATCACTGATAACAGAAATATTTCTAACTAAAATAAAAGAAGTGCTTTTGGCTCCTATACTTCCAAAAGGATAGGAAAAACGTGTTTTCTAAAATGTTTACAACTGAATATCTCTGTCATAAAAGAGCCCATGTTTACATAAATGGCCTTATCCACAAGGTACAACTGGAATAGTAGTTAACAACTACAATAGTAGTTTATAGACAGGCAAAATTACAAAGCTCACACCGTATTGTAAGTTTCATGCTGCTTGCACATTATGTACATATTTTAACAGAGAAATGTAAATAATAAATTATCCAGGAGTTTTTAAACTTCCTGATATTTGCTGTGGATATCAGCCAAGAAAAAGTGGATGGTATGGAGAGATATTCCCCTGCTTATCTTCTCTGCTATTCCCTGCCAGCCCAAGGGCCCTGGTGTTTCCTCCAAGCCTGCCTGTAGCTTTACTGGTGTGACAGCATGAGCCTGGCTGTTGCCACTCCAGTCTGTCCTGAGGCTCTGACACATCCCATTGACAGCTGCCTGCTCAGGAAACAAAGTGTGAAGGTCCAAAGCCAGCAGAGGTCTGGCAGAGCAGTACTGGTGCCCTAGAGCCCACCCCACACAGCCCCAGCACTGCATGGGTGCAGGCTGTGGCTGTTTCAAAAGGTGCCATGGTGAGCTGGGCTTGGCTCGGGTTGGCAGGAACAGAATCTGGTACCAAACACATGGGAGCATTGGCTGCTTCTGCTCCATACGTGCTCCCACTGCAGTTTGTGCTCATTTGTCTGCTGCAAGGTGAGCACCACATGTCTGGGAGCTTTGCTTCAGAATGTTTTGCAGAGGTGGAGCGTTGGATTACATCAGAGTGTGTTGCAGACAGGTAGAAAAATTATAAAAGAAAGGTCTCATAAAATCAGGTCTGCTCTGTTAAATCAGTATCTAGCCTGTCATTTCTTCTAAGTGCAGCTAGTACTTTGCAAGTTCCCATGCAAAAACAATTGGTATGATTAGTTTGTTAACTTAACAGCCTATTCTTGGGTGAAAAATAACTGCACCTGCATAAGCATTAGATCTGTTCCACAAGAACCCACAAAAGAAAAATGCAAACAACCTGAACCTCAGCATGTACATAGAAATCACCTTCTGACCAATAAATGAAGTAGTAAGAAAACTGCCAGCCAATAGATGTTGTACATGAGGTCTGTGAAAACTGTATAAAATAAGTTATGTTAGTCAAGATTTGGCTTTTCCCACATGAAGAAAATTGAGTCAGCATGATTTATTCTGGTAAGAGTGCACTGCACAGCACGATGTCCTCGTGAACGTGTGAAGCCCAGGTTTTAACCCAGCTGCTGGTAGTGACAACAGCAGTACAGACATGATGGCACAAAAGGGATGAGATACTGGATGCAAAGGTAAATTCTCACCTTCTGTAAAAATGAAGGAACACCACCAGTCTTGTCTCTCTTAAGTATAGTGGTCAGTGTTGCTAAGAGCAAAATCCAGCAGGTCATGATTTTCTTTCAACTGCAATTAGTCCATACCCAGAGATGGACACAGGTTCACCAAAACCATTTTGGATTGCATTTGTGGAATGAAAACCTATTCTCTAAAGAGATATCCCAGCAGATTAGAGAGACCAGAGCTAAACTCTGCTATTTACTCCCAGAGAGAGAGCAGGCCAAACACACAAAAGAAATAGGTATTATCTAGTTCACTACTCAGGGAAAGTGGCAGAAAAGGAAACCTAGCTGCTTTAAAGAAATTTTGATGGCAAAAACATGAAAGAGGACAGGATTGATTTAATGCTTCCAGTCTGAATGCCAGATGAGGAATCAATTATCCTGCATCATTTAATCTCCTTATGCAGGTCATGACACAAACTAGAAATTAGAAGCATCGTGTCTAAAATGAAGAGCAGCTCTTAATGGTAGCTAGCATCAGCCTCAGATTTTTTAGAGGAAAATATAGCCAGGATTTGGGGAGTTCTGTAGCGTTGGCTCCACTGGATTTCTGCAGTCAGACCCTAATATTTAAAAGTGGATTCGTCCTTGTTAACCTAATGGAGATACAAAGCAGTTACAAGAAAAGAAAGGAAAAAAAAGTAAAAAGAAAAAAATATTATCCCTTTGGATGAGCACAAGCCTACAAGGAACATGACCTTCAGAAAATTTGCAAAAAAATTATTTACCTGCTATGCTTCAAACTATCCTCTGTCATGACAATTTTCTCAGATAAACCAAGCTCCTACTTTTTTTACTTGATTCAACAGAAATACCACATGTTCTCTGACCAGGTACAACCCCTAGCTAAACCAACCTTTTTTTGGAACAAAAATTCCCAGGAGGAAGAAATGTGATGCAGTAGGAGCCTCCATCTGAATCCCCTCCAGGCTGGAAGAGATGATAACCAAGTTCTTGTCCCTATACAGCCTCCCACTGAGATTGTCAATTATATTTCTTGTGTGAAACTGTTGACATAATCAAGCACAGGCATGAAAACAGAAGCAGTATAGCTAAAGAAAGATCTTTCTTTTGTCAGAGAGTTATTTTTCCTATGAACCAGGAGAAAACTAGGACACAGAATGTAAGCATTACGATTAACTTTCAAGAGGAGCTAAAATTATCCAGGATTATACAAATATAAGCAGTTTTGATTTATTTCCTGTTACCAAAAACAATTCAGCATTGAAGACAATTTAAGAGGTTTGGGGTAGTGTGTTTTGGGGGTTTTTGCAAAAACTCTATGGTGAGGCCAATTTCCAATTGGCCAATACCAAAATATGGTATTTTCAAGAAGTAAACTCAACATAACCTATTCTGAGAACTCTTTAACAAACCTTGGTAGTGTGAATTTAAATTTTGCCTTAAACTCCATATAGGAACTGTCCAAAGCAGTGGTTTCTAATCAAAGCCTAATCAGGAACTAGCCTTATTACTTGTAGTCCTTACATCACTGGCTGCCAGTGCTCTTTCTTCCAAGTAACCAGATGCCAAAGGACCTAGGAAAGAAATCTTTTTGCATTTCTCACATTACTCTACATAGTTTCTCTGACATTTTCCTTAGCTTTGTGTCTTTTCCCAGATGCCCCAAAACAGTGAGCTTTCCCAATCCTGCTGATACTCACTGCATCTGAAACTAGGATTTCTGGATCAAGGGGTAGAACACCTTGTATCTAACAGCATAAACAATGGGATGTGGGGAACATGTAGGACAAAGGCAATTTAAGGGCCAACCTACACAACCTATTTTTTATACCCAAGTACTCAGGAAACCAACTATGTATCACTTTCATCCAAGATATCATGACGAAGAAATCATGGCAACAATTTGTTCAATATGTACTTAACACTGCAATTTTATGACTCTGACATATCCTACTCACCAAAACACCAAAACACACTCTATGCTTGGGATGTTCCTGGCAGCACAAGGACATGCTCTACAGAGGGATCTGGACAAGCTGGATGAATGGGCTGAGTCCAACTGAATGAGGTCCAACCCCCAAGTGCCGGGTCACATCTGCTCCAGGCAGTACTACAGGCTGGGGCAGAGTGCCTGGAAAGCTGCCCAGCAGAAAAGGACCTGGGGGTGCTGGTCAACAGCAGCTGACCATGAGCCAGTGTGTGCCCAGGCAGCCAAACAGGGCACGGGCATCCTGGCCTGTATCAGCAGTAGCGTGGCCAGCAGGACCAGGGCAGTGATTGTCCCCCTGCACTCGGCCCTGGTGAGGCTGCAGCTCAAACCCTGTGTTCAGCTTTCTCACTAGAAGACACTGAAGTGCTGGAGTGCATCCAGAAAAGGGAAAGAAGCTGCTCAAGGGTCTGGAGCACAAGTCTGATGAGGAGTGGCTGAGGGAGTTGGGAGTGTTTAGCCCAGAGAAAAGGAGGCTGAGGGGGGAAAACCTTTTCAGTGTCTACAGCTGCCTGACAAGGGTTGTAGTAATGTGAGGGTAGGGCTTTTCTCCCAGGTAACAAGGCACAGGACAAAAGGAAACATCCTCAAGTTGTACCAGGGGAGGTTTAGTTTGGATGTTAGGAAAAATTTCTTCATGTAAAGGGTTGTTAAGCATTGGGAGAGGTCTCCCAGGAATGTGGTGGAGGAACCACTGAAACACCTGCAGGTATTCAAAAGACATGTAGATGTGGCACTCAGACATGATTGAGTGGTGGACTTGGCAATGCTGGGTTAACAGTTGGATTGGATGATTATAAGGGTCTTTTCCAACATAAATTATTCTATAATTCTATGACATAAGTTATTGAAAACATTTAAGACCAAATAAAATTATTTGTTCTGTTTGCCTTGTCAGTTTATCTCAAAAAAGAAAACTTCAAAAAACATTTCAGACTAAAGCACCATTCCTGAAGCTTTGCCAAAAGCTTTCTTGTATCATTGCATTGCATATCAAGAATTTTCAAATAAAATGTGCTCTGAAGGCTGCTTCTGTACCTACAGAAGGCAGCAACTCCCACTGTAATTGTTAGGTACTGGCTGTGAATGACAGGCTGCAGTTCTAAAAAACATCACCATATATTTTCCCAAATAACCACAAACCAACAAGAAATGTTTGAAGAAGGCTATAGGATCCAGAAGGAAAGTGCTCTGTTTTGAACCTTCTCCACTTTTTCAAGTGCCATGTTTTAGAGATATACAATGAGGGTTTGTTTCTTCAGGGGAAATACACCTCACACTTCACACACAAGCCAGCCAAAATGTTCTGAGTGCCACTGAAGTTCCAATATTCCTCCCCACTTCAGGGGACAGGCAGCTGTCCTGCAGGTTGCTGGCTGGCTCCTGCTGGCACTGCAGCAGTTTGTTCTGTGGATTAACAAGCAAATACAATTGAGGTTAAAACAGGAAGTGCTATTTCTGCCTAAGAAAGCCTTTCATCTTCACAGGATGACTTTTAATGGTAGCAAATGATAATCAAGTTGAAGTGACTTCTCAAATCTGCTGCTGATTCTGCACTTTAAAAAAAAAATTCAGTTCAATTTCAGAATTTAACACAGCTCTGAAGAAAATCACTAAAAAAACCCATACTCTCATTTGGTATAAACCTATACACAACACCAAATAAGGCATCTTGGTCTTGCAGCTTTAACACTCTGCTGGCATTAACAAATAACTGTATGTTCACTGAAAGATATTTTTATGAAATGCTTTAAAAATCCAAGCAGAAGATTATGCCTATGTACATTTCACAGCAGTCACTGACTAGTAACTCCTATTTAATACAAAAGAAACATTGGCCCTTACTGGAGTCACATATTAGCACCCCATTATTTAATCCTAACTTTTAATGTATTAGATCAGTAACATGGGCAAATTTTATTCAAAACATCCCCAGCCAGATGTTTTGAGAACATGCTAAATACTGCAACCAATGATCTAAAACCCCCTCAGACCCAATTAAAGTCTGAGTTCTGCTCTTCCCAGCAGCACACGCACATAGTATTTCCCCTTTGGTTGGTTGGGTACCTGCCCATCCCATCTAGGCAAGACTGGCTTAATCATCAACTTCATATCCTGTTATCCTCCCTTGGCCTAGGCTATAATTGTCTAGGTTCCCCACACAGAAAACAGAGAAAGACTCCATTTGGTAGGGCAGCTAGACTCCATTTGGTAAGGCAGCTATCTCAGTACAGGATAAACACACCTGCAATGAGCTGTCCCCAGGTGTCCAGTGCTCCAGTGACCGTAGGGGAAATCAAGACAGCCACCACAGAACATGCAACCAGCCTTGGGCAAACTGAAGTCAGGCAAGCTTGATTTTTTTTGTAAGTGATGAGAAAATATTGATATGCAGAACCATGACCAGTAAGAACAGCTAAATAGGTAATAACTATTCATAATTTCTTCACAATAAAAGATTCAGGGCAGGAAATGAGCCTGAAACAGAAGGGAAATATTTTCCTACACTATTTTACTGAAACTCACAGCCATAGAAGCAAAAGTTTTATTGGGTTCAAGAAAAGCAGATGGCATCATTGAGGAAAAAGGCATAAGGTTACTGAAAACAAAATAGATGGTTGCAATTCCCTGTCACTTAGAATATCAACCACAAAATGTCAGATGCAGGAAGAAAACCAAAACAGAACAGCCCAGCGCTGCATACCCTCACTTACAACTTTTCTTTCCCCCCCAGTTGTCACTATTAACAGGCATCTCTCAATGCCCCTCTGCAGCTGAGCTCAGTTCAATGAAGCAGTCCTCTAATGCTCAGTTGCAACACTAGATGGCAGGGAAACATCTAACACACCTACAGCACGGAGAGCCTTGGATGCAGCTCGCGGTAGTTAAGGCTTAGTGCAATGCAGCAATCTCACTTTCATACACCTGAATTTGCTTTGCATCCTTACATAGCTTTGGGCAACAATTTTCAAGTACAATGCTGTGTTCATAGACCCATAGGTTTGTGATGTCAGGATAAATTCTGTCCCTGAGATACTGTGCCCTCTCATTTAAGAAAATAAGGACAATTGCAAAATCTTTCTTCTTCTCCAGAAAGTTTTTTGAACTCCAATTTTGTGTTTGAAATCCTAATGATCTCCATCTCTGTAAAGACATAGCACCATAACACCTCACACCTCTTTTTTTCTAAAAATTCAGGTTTTTTAAACTATTTAAAATTCATATTACTTGTGTGCTACTTGTGAAAAAATGCTGCAAAGGGGCAATAGAACAAGTTCTGCAACTCATGCAGCTGCAGAGCAGACAAGCCCATGGAAACTGTTCTTCAGACCATACTGATCCTCCTGTCAGTACACTCTCTCTCTTCTGCAAAGAGAAAAAACTTCAGACTCCTAAGATTCTGCTCAAGATCCCCCTCAAACTGTGAAAGAAAGGTATGAGCTTTTCTGATGAATGCCAAGTCTGAGTTTCAAAACAAATGTGTGTGTACATTTAAAGGACACCATCTCTGCACTGCAGCATAACTTGCTGCTTTCAAAATTACAGATGTTTCCAAGTATGTTGCTGGCAGAAGTGAAAATCTGCCATTTAACTCCTGCTTTGTTCACAAAATTTAATAAAAAATGCAGACAATTATTGGCATGGGTAGTAACACTCTATTTAGAAGGGCAAAATCAGCACATGATAATCATTCCTCTCATTCAGCTTTGTATCAGTTTCTCAGCCATACAGAGAGATGCTGATGCCTTTTACTATATCTTTTAAAAATCTGCAGGAAAAATACCCAAGGTCAGCAAATTGCTTTTTAAGCAGTGACACTCAAGAAGGAAGGTCAAGTAATTAAGCCACAGACTGCAAGTAATACATAAGGTAGCTGCTGAAAGTGATCTTGGCACACAAACAAATCACAGAAAGCCACTGAACTAGATTTTGATTTTCATAATGAATGATAAATGGAAAGTTTGTTTCATTTCTGAAAAATAATTTAATACAAAATCTTAAAAACACTGATGTGCAAGTCTTCGCTGTATAATAGGAGGTACATTTTCACACTTTAAAATAGTTTAAAACATTTGTACATAGTGAACAGAAATTCTCTTTTATATAAACAAAGGGTTTCTTTGCCGACAGCAATTGTCAATTCCGAAACACAGAATTAAGATGACAGGAGAACCAGACAGTCTAAGTCACCACTATTTGTGTCAAAAAAAATTATGCCACCCTTTTCTTTCTACAGCTCATCATGCTTGTATGTGAATTCCCTTGCAGATATAAACCCGTCACTGTCTTCGTCCTCTTTATCAAATATGTCTTCAACCAAAGCATCGTGCTGGGTGTCATTTACCACTGCTCCATGCTTTTCAAATTCTTTCTTCAAGTAAATTTTTACCTGTTAGACAAAAGGTGAGATTGAACATTTTCAGACTTATGAAAGAGTTGATTACTGCAGAATAACAGACACTATGCTCAGGGTGGTGGTATTAGATAACAGATACCTCCCCTCCTATGCCACTGCCAGAATAATACTTGTCTAACTCATTCTGCAGTCTCCTTGAATGAAGGGTCTTTAGTGATAGAAGTGACAGTAAAACTAGCAAAGCTGTTGCCATACCTTTATGGTATCTGACTCAAAAAATGAGTCAGGACAGCCTGTCTTCTGATGTCTATACAGTAAAGTAAAAATAGCTGGGCAGAAGTTATTAGCTACCAATTGGTCAGAGAGTTTTTCCACATTCTAGCACCCTGACAACCCAACACGTGTAAACAGCCACCCCAGATATATACAGAAATCTGTCCACAATCTCAGTGTTTGCTGCTCCAATGGGAAATACATGAAAAGATTTCTAGATATCTCAAAATTTTTAAGGATGAAGACCCAAGGCAGGTTTTAAACAGACCACTGGAACACTTACTTACATTAAGCGTAAGCAGTGTTTTCAACAACATCAGATTGCTTTTAGTAAGGTTTCAAGGTTTAACTATGGAGATCCCAAGTGTTCTGAATCACAGAGCCTTCTACAAAAAAAAAAACAGTAACAACATACTCATCTATTAAACAGACACCACTTGTATAAGAACCATGGGCCATGTTTCAGGTCTGTTTTAGTCACTTCAGTCTCTGGGATTTGTTAGGGTTATTGTTTACATTCCTAACATACAGACATTACACACACTGACACTGTCTGATGCATAGTACAATTGATTAATTAGCCTTCTGAGTCTGGTAAACTGGTACCAGATCCAAATCAAAAAGAACTCAGTGTTTACACTAGCTTCCCATGGATCACTTTTGCTGAAAAAGCAGAAGTTTGAAAATGAGAGGCAAACTGATGGTGAATAATGCTGAATCCCAGAAGAAATCCCAGTTTATTAATAAATCAGCAATTAAATCCAAAAAGCCTTGAAGTCTGGTTTTATTTCTAGGATGCTTTACTTTATCCAAGTCTTCCATAAGCGTGCAGCACATGAGTCCCATGTCTATCCTCAGCTTACCAAGGCTCCTTTTGAACCTCCAGTCCAGAATTTTCACTAGGATGCACAGCTCAGAGCAGTGCAGCACAGATGTGCATTATTTTCCACTCTCCCATCCTGTTAGATTTGCTCACAAGAGAAGGATAACCCACTCACCTCTTGCTTGGATAGTTTCCAGTCATCATTAAGATCCATCTCTTGGAATGACTCATGAGACCTTGGTCCATTTCTAATTTCTAGAAGGTCAATGTTGAAAATCAATGTACTCTCAGGTGGAATTTTTCCTGCCCAAAATGGAGAAAAGTTAAAACCAACTATATATTCAAAGCCATACAAAAGCCACATGAGTCAGAGCATTGTTCCAAGCAAGCCTAGTCATTTCAAAGCATCCTGCAGTTTGAACTAGTAAGGACAAGTATCTGTAACAGTGATGACCACAACCATTTCAGCCTGCACTCTGAGCAGCCCTTACAGCATAAATGCAACTTTAGATGCAACTAGTTTTGTTGGGAGACTATTAGGTGTTGATGCAAGCTCTTATTCAGCAATTACCATCACAAGTTTATCAAACAATGTTCTTGAATCTTTTTTCTTTCATGGCCAGAGCCAGATAAACTGGAAAACAGTAAAGGAGACTGTACAGTCAGACAGGCTACAGCCAAGACTAATGTACAGGGCAGCAGGAAGGGAGAATTTAGTCCTCTGGATATCCCATCAGTCCCCAAATTCCTCTCTACTGCCAGCTGATACCTTGTATCTGCTGTTCTGCCACTGGAAAAACTCTTTTGCAGAGAAAGAAGGCCAGAGATGACGTTGGTCTCCCACAGCAGTCTCTGGACTCAGGGCACAAAGCACCGAGCTGTTTCCAAACACACAGCAGAAACAAAGCACTCAAACTTGATCACAAGGCATGTGTTACCACAACATCATTTTTGATGTAGGTGAACAGACCAGTAACTTCCTAACAGTGCCACAGAGCACTCCCCCATGCCACCACACCTCAAGGATTTCAGTTTATCAGGCACTGGCTTTGACAGAGATTGATATGCCCTCATGCTGATGGCTGAAGCTACTGTCAAAGACCTTATAGCACATCACTTTGCTCCTTTATACAGAGAGACATTGAAAAGGACCAAATATATCTCTATACTGGATGGCAGCACCCCAAAAAGTATTTCTGTGCCTTGAGAAGACAGGGAAAAATAATCCATATCTACCACTTTGGAGCTATGGTGTTAAACATACCCTGAGCTGCAGCAACAAACAGGCTTGTAGATTTCTGGGATGAATAAACATTCAGAATCTTCTGGAAATACAGGGCACAATGCCCTGTTTAGGGTTTGGAACACAGGTAATTTTTTTGAGTCTTACAGAAAAAGGCATCTGACTCAAATGATGAGTCAGACAGCAGCCAAGGTGGGAGGCTAGTGAAATTATGTACATTTGAAGAAGAAAATGAAATGAAAATGAAATAATTCTGTCTTCAAGGGCATTACTTGAAAACAGCAACATAATTATACTCAAATACTTCAAAGTCTTCCTAAAGCAAGTAATTTCTTACAGCTGTTAGCAGTGTTTAGCTGTTTAACCTTCTTGCACTAAACACAGAGGTGAGACTTGCAAGTCTTTGAAGAACAACTACAGTGCTTTACATATTAATCAAACAATTTGGCCTGTGATGACTACATGAGCACTGCAGCATTTCACATCTTTTTGTGGAAAAATTTACAGCTAATACTGCATAAAGACAACTAAATGAGGACCACAAGATTCCTGTTCCCTAACTAGAAACAGAATTACTTCTAATACTGTACCTTGAACCCTAAACCACAGCTTCTAGAAAAATATGTGTTAAACAAGTACCTTTAATAGAGGAGGGTATGAAGTGTGCTGCAGGTATGAATACTAACTGGCATGAGGTAATATGGAGTCCTAAGCCTGCGTGCAGCCCTACTTGCCAGAAGACACAGACATGCAAACAGTCCTCATTCCCGAAACAGTCTCATAGTGATGGGAGAGAACATCAGCAGGATGGACTGTATGCTCCTAGACATTTATCCTTTCTGCTTTGGAACCTTGCACTACCGTAGGTCATTTGTTGCAACTCTTGTCATGACATAAATACTCATAATAATTGCTCAAAAAAAATTAACTAAAACAAATCCCATAAAGCAGAAATAGAACCATTCAACCTGGCACTTGCTTAACTGCATATTCCAAATCTGGCCCTCCTGTTAAAGGAATCTGGAAATATTTGAAAGGAAAAGCCCCAAACAGCCTCAGTAGTAGACAGGTTGAGATGTTTATATCTGTCTGCACAGCAGTCAGTGCATTTTTAGTTGGTGACAACGTGACTGCCCATGCACATCTTAATGTTGATAACAGGGACCACTGCCCAAACTGAAAATAGGTGTAAGAGGGAAAGAATTAATGTACCTATATGGAGAAATAAAGAGTGACTTCTCACTGTATCATCTAAGAACTGGTTGGGCAGCAGTACAGGGAGTTTCTTAGGGTTCTAAAAGAAACCTGAAAGCAAGAATGAGTCTTGCACATGCACATTCATGAAGTATTACCACAAAAACAGATCCAACAGCCAAAAAGCCAACTGTTACCTAAGCAACCACCTCCATTTGACTGTAAAAGAAGGGAGAAAAAAAAACCAAACTAAAAAACAAAGAGAAAAAACAGGGCACTGTTTAGCACAGCACAAAGAGAAAAGACCCTTAGAACATACAGCACAGCAGCTACCATCAGTTTCTGGGGTTTTTTTTCCTGCATTCAGCACATAGCCACATGATGGATATTACTGCAGGAAACAAATTTATGAGAAAGAGCACTTGACTCCCTCCATTGTTCTTCCTTAACGGAATCAACCTGGAAAGCTTGAAAGCTTGCTAACCTTTTGGGCCAAGAATAACAGTAAAATACAGAGATTAGAAACAATTTGAGCAAGGGGAGTGCTTCACATGTTTTACCTTTCCCTTCTTTTCCATAAGCAAGGGCTGGTGGAATAGTCAGCTTCCGTTTCTCTCCCACACACATGTCCTTCAACCCTCTGTCCCAGCCTTTGAGAGCTTCCCTTATGCCAAGTGTAAACCACATAGGTTGACCATTGTTATGCTTGTGACTGGAAAAGAAAGGAATAAAACACTTTGTATTTAAACACCAAGTTCCACAAAAGGCAGACGGAATGTGCTGATAAAGTAGAGTAACAGTTAAAAACACAGCACCACTCAGCGCCTTGACACCTCTTAAATGAAACACCTACACTTTCAAAGTCTTTAAAACTTATGCTTTGCATGACAAGGTTCCTTGGGAAATGGAAAGAAATAAAACAACATCTACCTTGTGTGTTTGTGACAACACTAACCAACCCAGATCTCCACCTCCACTTCCCTGATCACCTACTTCCACTTGGAAACTGATCAGACTAGAAGGGCATTTTTCTTAAAAATCTACAGTCAAGGCCATTGCAAATTGCAAATCGCAGACCAGCATGGTCATGACAGCAATATACATAATATACAGCAATAAACATTTCAACATGCTTAGAAGAATCAGCCTCATCTCTTTCAAAAGAAGCCACTGGGGGGAAAAGCAACAACAACAACAAAACAACTACATAACAGCCCAGAAAAAAACAGAAACAACTGCATGCAAAACATCCAACTTTAGATTTGGGAGACAAGACCCTTTTCTGATTTAATCAGGTGGTACAACCCGGACTACTTTCACTTCACTAACAGACAAGGAGTTTGAAAGCTCTATTTACTAGTCATGCAGGAAAGGTGTTTAAGAAGAAAACAGAACACTTACAGAAGTTAGTCAGCAGTAAAAACTTTAGTGTGCCACTAGAAGTCCTTTTAAAGAGGCAGGTTAACTACAAGAGAAAATTAGTGAGATTTTAGTTGAATTGTCTGCAAGAGCATAAACATGCAAAACTGTCTTTTTTTTAAATATATATAAAAAAAAGTAGCCTTCAGAGACTTGAATATTTTGCTGTCTCCCACTATTAATACTTTGTTGATGTTTTACAGGACATCCAGCATTAGCAAGTCGTTGCAGGCTCTTAGCAGACTCCCTCGAATTTCTGGCTCTTCCTCCAATTTGCATTTCTGTGGCTCTGGTATGTTGACTTGTCTGGTCGGGGGCAGGTAAAGAATAATGAAAAGCGTGATTGTGCTGCCGCACAGAGGAGGGACACATGTAACTTTTTTTTTAAAAAAAACTAATAGTTTGCTTTAGAAACCAAACAGAAATTTATGTGTAGCACAAGACCTATTAAACCGCTGAGATCAAATACCAAAACCTGCACCTAAATCACAGAATCACAGAACGGTTTGGATTGGAAGGGACCTTAAAGATCATCCAGTTCCAGCCCCCCTGTGCCACCGGCGGGGACACCTTCAATTAGACCAGGTTCTTAGAGCCCCATCCAAGATGGCCTTGAACACCTCCAGGAATGGATTGTCAACAACTTCCCTGGGCAACCTGTTCCAGTGTCTCACCATCCTCAGAGTAAAAAATTTATTTCTAATAAACTAATCTAAATCTGCTCTCTCTAAGTTTGAAGCCATTCCCCCCTGCTCTATCACGCCCTTGCAAAAAGTCTCTCTCCATCTTTCTTCAGGTAGTGGAAAGCCACAATTAGGTCACCTCAAAGCCTTCTCTTTTCCAGGCTGAACAATGCCAGTTCTCTCAGCCTTCCCACACAGGAGAAGTGCTCCATGTATAACATCCCCATCTTAAAGAAATGCTACATGGCTCTACTTCCTACAGACTGACCAGAAAACAAATGCTAAGTAAGATTTATTTTATAACCTTGGGAAAGGAGAGTGGCCTTATTGTTGGTGCTCATCTTGTACAGACAGCATTGTGAGACACTGCTTCACAGCAACCTTTCTGAGATCAGGTAGCAGTGGGAGGGGGCCCAATGACAAGTTTATGCAGTGTTATTTAAGCTCTTTTATCCCAAAATAAATAAGGCACTCATACATTGCTTTTGGGCATTTGGGGAGGGAGGAGTAAAAAAACCAACCAAACAAAAAACCACTTGTCCCTGACAAAATGCTCCTCACAGAGCTATTCAAAGTTGGATTGTGGACCCCTGTGAGAGGTCTGGATCCAGGAAAGTACGACCAGAAGAGATCACCTACATTAAAATAAATATATGTATTTATATATATATATACACACATAAAGGAGCGAGTCCAGAGAAGGTGCACCAAGATTGTTGGAGGGATGGAGCAGCATCTCTCCTATGAGGAAAGGCTGAAAGAACTGGGATTGTTCATCCTGGGAAAGAGAAAGCTCCAGGGTGACCTAACTGCACCTTGCCAGTACCTCAAGGAAGCTTACAAGAAACATGGATAGAGACAATTTAAAAGGGCGTGTAGTGACAGGGCAAGGGGTGATGGCTGTGAACTGAGAGTGGGCTCAAATTAGACATCAGAGAGAAGTTCTTTACTGTGAGGGTGGTGAGCCACGGGAAAAGGCTGCCCAGGGAAGCTGCTGACAGCCCATTCCCGGAGGTGTTCAAAGCCAGCCTGGATGGGGCTCTGAGCAACCTGGGCATTGCTCAAAGGTGCGGGCTTCTCTGAGCAGCTTCATCTAGGGGAAGGGGCAAGGAATCTTTAAGGTCACGTCCAACTCTAGGCATTCGACGATTCTATTATACATATATATATGTGTGTGTGTATATATATATATGTGTATATATGTATATTTCCCCATGCAAGCTCAGCCAGCAGCTCGCTCGGAGAAGCCGCGCCGCTCACTTACGTCGAGTGGAACATGGAGCCGTCCCTCTCCAAGTAGCCCTCGTAGTGAACCAGCATCATGTCCCCCCACTTGGTCCGCCGGTGGCAGAGGAAAGGCTTGTGCAGCACCTCCACCTTCACGTCGGCCGCGGGGGGGATCAGCGCCGCGCCCGCGCAGCCCAGCGCCGCGCACAGCAGGGCGGAGCAGCGCAGCAGCAGCAGCAGCAGCCGCAGCCCCGCCGCCATCGCGCCCCTCGCTGCTCTAGA
>VZRH01003898.1:306515-417986 GCA_013397555.1 Urocynchramus pylzowi | reverse complement strand
GCGGCGTGACCCCGCCGGGGGGCGGCCGCGCTGCATGGGGCCGGGGGCCGGCCGGCATGGAGGGGGTCCTGTACAAGTGGACCAACTATCTGAGCGGTGAGTTCATGCCAGTGCTCAGCCTTTGCGGGACGGGCGCCGTCATCTTCTCGTATATGTATTTCTACAAGTACCTACATGTGTATATATTCACTGTGTTTGCTGGGTGCGGGTTAGCGCTGCCCCTTGACCACGCCGTGCAGGGGAGCAGCCCCGGCGCTGCCGGATTGTCACTGCCCCGCGTTTATCCCGGTGCCAGTGCCCGTCCGGGGTCGTGGGTCGGGGTTTGGGGAGTTTGGATGCTCTGGGTCACAGCTCGAACAGCGAACTTCCCCGTTCCCCACACACCCCCCTGCAACTTTTATGGAGGCGAGTCGGGGATGCGGGGCATTCCCAGAGCTGGGAGTAAAACGTGTTGCCATACAGTCTCACTTGGGGGATTTGGATGAGAAGGCATGCAGAAAAACAAAAGGACAAGAAAAAAGGTCTTGTCTAGGGGGGTTGTCCGGCTAGCTCTAGGCCCAAATTTTAATTTTTCGGGTGTTCCCGTGCCACGGAAGGCTTGATTTTCGTGGCAGGTTGGAAGCAGCCGTGCGTGGCCAGAGTTTGCTCGGCAGAGGCGAAAGGTGGTGGGGTCGGAAGCCCCCTGTGTTCCCATGGGATGTCCACTGCCGGGCGCCTCCGAGTCAGGTGGGGCAGAGGCGTGTGATTTGGGGTTGTGGATGGGGTCTTGCCAGGTGCAGACCTCTCTGTGGTTTTGGGAACAGTTTGGAAACTTGAAGGTCAGAGAGAAGTAACCACGAGCACCTTGACGCTGCCAGGTGCGAGTGTTGCTCAGTAGTGTATGTACAAGGGCTGCCGCCTTGCTTGACTTTTTTCCCGAGACGCTGGAACAGCTGCACCCCTCTGGTTAGCTGGGAAAGTGTAGGAAATCAAAATTAAACAAAGAAAAAGCTGAAGCACAAGCGAGTGCTGAATTCATGTGGTAGGGATGGGGGAGCAGCGGTGGTGCACGAGGCTGGATTTATTGCTGTGCTGGAAGATTGCTGTGACTTTTCCCCTTTAGGCAATAGGTGTTCTGAGATGAGAATCAAAATTTGTCAGGTCTCAGTGAACAGACGTGGATTTTTTCCTTTTGTTCTTAATTATTTGTGAATGCTCTTGAATTATGAAGTGGCAGTAGGAGCAGCCATGCTTGCCTTTTCCATGTGAATTGCAGAACTGTGGTAGTGATATTAGTCCTTTCCCCATACTAACACCATCTATGGTTCAGCTGATGGAAAGTTTTACATGTTTTTCTTTGCATTGCTGAGATGCTGGGGTGTGTCTGGAACCCTTGTGCTTGGTTTCGTGCCATGAGACCTGGGAATGTGTGTCTGTGGGAAACAATGTGTGTTGTAGATAACTGACTGGTATTTGACATTTTAGTGCCTGAGTGTGCCTGTGGTAGGATCAGCTGGTGTTCTGTTTTGATGGTAAGATGAAGACTAAGAAGTATTCTGTTTTCATAAAAATCAAGTTTTCTTTTGCTAGCCATGTTGATAAGCACTTCTAGTCAAATGACCCTCCTTGAAGAAGGATGATGCTTTGCAAACCTCAGTCAAGTGAATGCAGACTGAAGGAAACTTTTCCTTGCATATGTAAGATTTGTACTGGCTGAAAACTAGGAGAGGTTTTGCTGTCAACGCAGAGAAAATCTGTGATGGAAGATTGAAGCACCCTTCTGATTTCTTGGTTGAAACTTGACTCTTCTAGTAAGTGTGGTGGTCAAGGTCACTCTCTGCCTTTTGTTGGGTTGTAGAAGGCCCATGGTGTGTTTGAGAACAGTAAATTTGCTGTTCTGCAAGCTGTCTGTACATACTAGTGCTTTCTTTTGCCGTGAAATGAAGACTTCCTGCCCTGAAGCCATTAAGTTATAAATTTATGCAGAGATGCAAAAAACCAAAAAAATTCATTCTGGAATGTGGCGATCATTGTAGCAATAACAAAGAGCTGGAGAGTGAGAGACAGGAAAGCCTCCTTTCAGGGATTAAGGGAAGTAAGAAGGTTCAACAGGTCATCCAGAACAGTATTTCTGCCAGTATTCTGCCCCCAGTATGCTTTTCCTGTTGCTCAAGGTTGATGACTCAGGTGCAGTACAGTGTAAACCATGCATGCAAAAAGTGGGGAAATTGTGTGTTATTGCCTGTGTCGGTGTGTGCCTGTGCTAATAACACAGTGCTGATGTACCTCAGAATGAGGAGGACCCCTCACAGTCAGAGAAGAGGTAGAACATTCAAAAAAGAGCAAGCATAATACTGTAAAAAAGAACCGCTTTTCCTTCTTGCTGTGAGAGAGGAGCTGATGCGAGTTTGTTGGTAATTGAATCTTTTCTGGGAATTTTGATTTCGTAATGTCTTATGTCATTGCCATCATGAGAGGTCAAGTCCACATCAACCCATTTCCTCCCAGCTCTTGGGCCCAGAGCTAGATCTGTGTTGCAAATTACACAGCTATTGACAGCAAGAACGTTTCAGAAATAGGAAACAAGTTTGGTTTTCTGTGTGTAAAGGGCAAAGAAAGCACACCATGATTGCCACCAGTTGAAAGACAGATCAGTTTGCCTTATTGCTTAAACAAGTTATCTTGTTTGTAATAAATGCACTTGTTTGCTTTATATAGATTAGGATAAATCAAATCAGTATTACATGGTTTCTGCTTGGAGCTAGGGTTTTTCCTCTGGTGCTGATCCTGCACTCACATTGTGGTTTCTATATGCAGGGTTTTCAGTGCTAACTTGGAAATCTCTTGAGTTTAGAAAACTGAGATTTTTAGAGTTTTTCTGTCCCCTAATGCAATGGCCACCAGATAGTGATTTCTCAGTGTGTTACTTTTGTTTAAGTTCAAGTGAAGTGTGCCAACTTTGGATCAGATATACATTCACAAAGTTCTAGCCTATGAAAATCTGTTGGAATCTTGTGTTTGTGGTGTGTGTGTTGCTCTTGTCTATGCTTCCCCCACTGAGTTGGTTAAAACCTCAGGAGAGCAGGGAACTTTGCAAGCAGAATTATTGTCATATGAAGTGAGACAGCAGTTTTTCTCTTGGGCAGATGTATAATGCATCTGCAAACTTCAAATTATTAATCCTCAAAACCCAGAGCAGGGTGACTTAAATCATGCAGGCATGTAAGTTGGCCTCAGCTGAGTTTATAGTCAAAGCATGTAACACGATCTTAAAAAATTCCTAGATTTCATCCTTTGCCAAAAGTCTCTGTCTGATGTTAGCTTTGCTTGGTGGGGGCTGGGGATGGGTGTGTAACTATTGTTTCAGTACCACTTACTGTGGTAAGCAGTTGGAATGATAAGAGTGTCGCCGTGTGCCTTCCCTATAGCTCCTCGGTCTGTTGTGCTGTGCTGCCTGCAGTCCTGGCTGAGCACAAGCCATTCTGGTGTGGGCAGCATCACAGGCAGATCCTGGCTGCAGTGTCATAGCCTGACTGATCTCCAGCTGGGGAATGCTGCTGGCAGGATAGAGAAAGGACAGAGTGGAGCTGAACTGCATGTGAAGGCTGCTCTTTGCTGCTTGGAAAATGCCTCCCATGGGACTCTCCGACTGAACTTAACCTGCAATGCGTGCTCTTTGTTGAGCATAACTTCTGATTAATAAAATAATTTGATTTAGGTATATAAGCTTGCCTTATGAAAGGCAGTGATTATTTTTTTTCTCATCAGGTTTATAGAGTGAGTAAGCTATTGCTGGGGAACAGCATGGAGTTGGGGAATACCTCCCTTCAGTGGTGTATGTGAGAACTTGGCACTTTCGAGTTGATTTTTTCTTTCTGCTGAAATTCGGTTCAGTTCCAATCTTCAGTGTAGGCACACACCCTAGCTGGGATTGCTGGCCACAGGCAGGATTGCTGCTAACTCTGGAAGAGATGGTATGGATCAGCTCTTGGCTGTGGGGTTCAAAGACAATGTCATCATTAGATGAAAAATGATGACTGCTTCCACTGGCTTGCCTGCTATTTGTTACATGCTCCATAAAATGGCTTTAATCGCTTTCTTTCACAAAACTAAGCTTTTCCTGGTATTTAAATATTCACTTTCTTATTTGTGCTGAGTAATTCTAACCCTAAGGCATGATGGACTTAGCTTCATGCCATCACCAGTGATGCCACATCATGCGACATACTTCAGTAAGCTCTCCCCATTTACCTGTATATAATCATCCCCTCTCTGTTTATTGTTGTACTTTGGATTCTTTTCAGTTTATCCCAAGATACCAAGAGCCAGCACTAAGCAGTATAATTCAGCTTTCACATAAAACTTTAAATTGCTTTTGTCTCTAATGGTTCAGAGTTCTTTAATAAACTAGGGGGTAGAGCTCAAGAAAATGGGAAAAAGCATTAATTATTGTATCTTGGGTCTGGATGCACATGATATTGCTTAGACCAAGTCTTTGTTTTGGGAGTTTAAGAAATCTGACCTTTTAGGCTGAAAGACACATATCCTTCCAGCTGATATCAAGCTCTGGAAATAAGCTCCTCTGGTTCTAGACAAGGAGAAATTAATCAAAAACTTCACACTTAGATAAAGACTTGGTTCTAAAAAGCCTTTTATAGTTTTTCCCTTCATTTCAGCCTCTGGGTATAGTCCAAGTTCTGATTGTATAAAATTAGAAGTCTGGTTTCTGTGGAGGTGGACCTAGACAGCTGAGGTTTCTGTTGCCTTCAGGGCTATGGTCTGCCTTCTATTACTGGCTGTGGCTGCTCTCAGGATCCAGGTGTTGGTTTAGGTGAATGCCTGACTCTCAGCCAGTTCTGGCTGGATGAGACTTTTCATGCAGTGTACTTCAGGGACTGATTAGTTAATTCTCTTTGGATTTTGCTTAGTTGTCTTTGTGTGATTTGATCTTTCTCATTATTTCCTTCTCTTTCCTTCTGTATTTCTTTATGCAGCAACCTTGCTTTTGTCCAGCCTTTTTGGAATTATGTAATGTGCTCACAGTAGAAAAGTTTGATGAGGCTGCAGGAATGGAAATCGGTGTCCCCTCTCTCCTCTGTGAGTGTTAGAGCAGTGCTGCAGAGCCTCCATGGTGCAGCATTCCCTGCCAGGTATGCTGCAGTACCGGTGCCTCTGCATTCAGTCCCTCTGCACTGAAGTGAGTAAGTGATCACAGGGAATGGCTGGGTAGGACAGAAACCAAAGGTGTGGTAGACTGATGGTGAAGAGATACCATCATGTGGTATCTGTATGTGCTTACATAAGTTCTGTGTGAACTTAGTCTGGCCTGATAACCACCCCAGGGGTCAGAGAGAGGAGCAGCTTATTTGCTGGGGCTGGGAAGTATAAACAGAGGAGGAAAACTTCCCAGGAGCTTTGTATTACTTGAATTAGTGTCTGAGCAGTGGGTCTGTGGTATTGAAATTCTGCCTCCACCACGATCCCCTCTCTGCCCTTCATCCTTTCACTGTGTCCCCTTCAAAAATGCCTGACTGGTACATTGTGCTCTCTGTGCCTTGGCTGGTCACTGCCATAAAATCGTTTGCAAACAAACCCAGTTGCCCTGTGATGACAGGATGCTTTTTCAGTGCTGCTAACATTGCCCTAACAGTTGTGATTTTGTGAAACAAAAATGGACTTCATGGAATCCCATGAAGTGAGAAAAATAGTTTTGGACAAGATCATTGTGTTAAAGCCTGTTCCAGCTGTTGCTTCCTTCACTTGAACCTCTAGTATCCCTTGAGTGAGTGCTTTAAAAAGTGATACCGTTGCTAAGGTGTTAAATCTTTGAACTTCATTACCTTTAGGGGTTTTTTGTATTGATTCCTGCTGTTAATATGCACATAATCAGAGTAAAATTGTAAAATGGCCATTTCGAGAAGCTGCTCTCTAGGTGACAGGATAATAGCTCACAGAAGAAGCATAGATTGTTACACAGTCTTGTCTGCCTTTCTGCTGTCCCTCATGGATGCACACTGGATTTTTATCCTGTCAAATTGTTCTGCTCTAGAATTAAGGCTGCAAAATGTGTTCCATCACCTGGGATTTCCCTTCCCCAAATACTGGGTAGCTTTAGGAGGCTGTATAGAAAAAGTAGGCACCAGTTTTGAGTGCAAAATGCTTATGTCAGGATAATCTTTTACTTCTGTTCCTTGAATGAGAAAAAAGGGGAAAAGTGTGAAGTTTGATCCATATAAGATCCTTTCTTGCTAATTGCTTTTTCTGACTAGAAACCTGATTGACTGGCAGTGTCTTTGCCCTGCTAGAGCTGAGTTTTCAGCAGTTCTTGTCTAGCTATCAGTCACTGACACAGCACTGGGCAGATGACGTGGTGCTTTTGCCCTTGGGAGATAAAGCTGGAGATGGTGGGACAATGAGCACATGGCACAGTTTACATTTGCTTAGGGTGGGATGAAATGATCGATATTGCTCATTCTCACTGTGAGATGGCTCTGACTATCAGGGGAGCCACTCTGAGACTTTTTTGTGACCCTGCACAGAAAAACAGTGATGTGTCCTGCTGTGCCACCTGCAACTAAGTCTTGGATCTTGCCCTTGTTATAAGCAGTAGGGAGGTGATGGTGGCTTTAACTCCTCCTATTAGACAGATGTTGTAACATGGAAAGTTCATAATTATCTCCTATCTGCAGTTAAAGTCTGGATTAGGGTCAAAGAGTCCAAGGACTATCTATTGTTAAAGTTTTATAAAAACTTATTCTGAAGCTCAAGAAATTAATAAGCCTAAAGTGTTACATAATTCTCATGGAAAGCAAGCAGTAATAAAAACCTGGATGTCTGGGCTTTATGCATTTTAGAAGTGCAGGTGGAAGTGGCGTCTCTTAATTGCAGCTTGTTTTCCAGGTCATCAATTTGACTTCTTGAGTATGTAATTCTTCCAGATGGCTTGGCTTTGTAGATGTCTGACATGATCTACATGTCTTCAAATGTTGGTTTTGTTTTTTTTTTTTTTTTCTTCAGGCTTGGCACTTTGGAAGGAATGCTGTCTGGAGTCTGAGTTGTATAACATTAAAGTTTGAATTATGTCCAAATTTCAACTGTGTTATCAAGAAATGTCAAGTTTGCTTAGTGATAGCTACATCCAGATTTCCTAAAGTGTAATGATGGAAGTAGGCAGCTCTTTCTTTCTGTGGAAACTTCTCAAGAAGTAATGAATCCTTAGCAGGCACAGACTGCTTAAATATCTGGTTTTGTAGTGGACAATATCAGATCTTCCAGGTACTGCTGACACTAACTGTAAATTTCACACAGGAGTGCAATATGTACTTTAACCAGTGCCTGTGAAGTCATCTGTCATATCTTCACTCTCTTCTGTGGCTAAGATCTTAAGCTACTAATCACTTTTTTTTTTGTGCTTTACTGGGGATTTTTTTTTTGTACATACCTTTCCCACCAAGGTTTTACTGTTAATAGTACTGTGCCTCTAAAATGAGATGTTGGAAGTACAAGCTGTATTTTTTCCTGCTTGTGCACCACCAGTATAATGGACTTAAATTTTTCTTCAAAGTTGTATTAATGCTGGCACCAGTAAGACCTTAAAAGGTTCAGCTTTACCTTTCCGTCTCAGGTGAAATCTGAATGTTCAGTTCCAAAAATTGCAATATTCCTATGACAATTTATAGGAGGCAAATAATAAACCCTGAATAAACCCAAGGTTTGTGTTATTGGAAGTGCCTAAGTATCTCTTTGCTGCTTTGGTTTTTGTTTTGGCTTTTTTCTCTTCTCCATTCTTCACTTGTCTGCAAAAGTGAAGCTCCTGTAATTAAAGATTGTATCCCTGTGCAGTGCCCGTGATTTGTCAGCCACATACTATTTTTAGCTGGTTGTTTGGGATAACCTTCCCATGGCTGCTGACTCAGTGTCAGTGAGTACCAGGTGGTTAGTGCATCTTCTGACAGAACCTCGTTGTGAGGTTTTTCTTAATTGTTTTCCTTTTACAAAAATGTGTTTTTATTAGTGTAGTAATTCTGTTCTGAAAATATGTATTGTCCTAGGTAAAAATTGTCTTTCACAATCTTTTTTTAATATGTATCTAATAATTAAAGAAGAATTGGCTTCTGCAGAGAAATACAGATAGTTACTCTGTTCCCCACAAAAAACCCCAAGACCCAGAACTAAAACGACCAACCAAATAAAAGTCTCAAAAAACATATTCATTCATAACATATTTTTAACCAGCCTCCAAAGTGATGGAGGCAGAGTGATTTGTATGTTGGCTAATTGATTGCACAGCCTTTGATGGATGGGGCACAATTTGGTTGAGCATCAGCTGCAATTGTAAGCTGTAGGACCATGGCTGAAATAATTCATGCGCAGCAGCAGGAGCTCCAGACTGAATTAGAGGCTTGTATTGACTGTGGCGCTGTGCATTATTTAAAGAATTGGTTCTGTGCCATTGAGTGTCTGAAGCAATTAACTGCTTCTCTCTGCTGAACAATCACTTCCTTTTTTTGTGAGTTCCCACATATCAGTAGTGACTTTCAGGAGAGTTGCTTTATTTTCGAGGCAAGACAAATAGAAATCAGTCTTGCTGAGTTCTTTTTTTTCTTATAATTTTATTTCTCATTCTTGTGATTTTTCCCCCTTCATATAAAGTAAAGAAGTATTGAGAGTACTTCAGATTTCTGATATTTTTATATTCTTCTGGGAAATAATGGAAGAGATCTAGAATAGAATGAAATATTATTTATGTTTCATTTGTTTTCCAGCCACCACACAGGGTTCAGCAATCTATAAACTGGGTTGGACTGAATACAATGGTATTGATTTAAAAAAAAAAATGGGGGAGGGGGGCCAAGCCAGACCATACTCCTGCTGTTAGGCTGAGGCTTTAGGCCTTTCTAATCTTAAACTGTGTTGTGCTTGGTTTCAGTTGTCTAAGGAACCAGTTTCTAGCCGGAAAGGAGCTGTCATTCCTCCAATGTGATATCAGTCCAAGCCCAGCCTGGGCTCCTGCTGCACAGTTCTGGTTGGCAGAGCCCTGGTGCAGGGGACAGCAGAAGTGAAGACCCTCTGCCAAAATATCTAAGAGCCATGTGGCCCACACGGTCTTGTCCAAGTGTTTCTTCCAGGGATGGTTGGCTAGCACAATGTGGGAGTGTCAGAATCTCAATCCATTGGACCTGGCCAGGGAAGCTTGTTGTTGCAGCTCAGTAAATGAAAGCTGCTTTCCTCCAGTGACGTTGCTGCCTCATTTCTTCTTAAGTTAATGAGCTTGTAGTTTTTAATTAGACATAAATGGCAGCTGTCAGGTCGTGTTTGGTTTTATCTTTTCATACTGCTGTAGTGCTTCCAAAAGTAGAAAAAAAGGATGATTTACTTCTAAAGTTGGGCAGCAGGGTGGGCAAAAGTGTACCCAGAACTACTGGTGAGGGGTCTAGCCTTGTTTTGGTTTTTCTCTGGGAAGGTATCCAGAAGTGCAGGTCAGTAATTCAAGACTATGTTTTATGTGGGCAGCACAAGGAGTTTCAAGAACTGTTGAAAACTCCTTCCCTGAAAGATAGTATTCAGAATGTTCAGAATCAACAGATCCGCCTCTGTTCGTCTGTTGATGAAGAGATTCTTACACGTTGTTTTTCAAGATAACCTGGCTGGCCCTTCCTTCAGGGGAGGAAGACTTGTAAGGCAATTCAGCAGGGGTGGCTTTTGGGAAGAGTGAAGAGGTGGGTTGAGGAGTGGTGGAAGGAATTCAAGGGTGCTGAACTGAGAAGGTGGTTTTGGAAGAGAGAGTGAGTCAGTGATGCTATGTTAGCAAAACTACTGAAAATGACATATGGCATCTCAAGACACATGCTGCTGTGGTCCAGCTGTGTGCAGAACGGACATGCAGGTGTCAGAAAGCAGGGGTTATGGTGTACAACATCCAAGTCTGTCCACAATAATTAATACTTCAAAGGTTTAGTTTTCCAGGGGGACTGAGAATCTTTGGGGGCATATTTGCAGCAAGTCTCAGGTGAGAGAGATGGTGGAATTGGAGGGAGAGACGTAACTTAGAAATGCAGTTTTGTTTTTCAGGCTGGCAGCCTCGGTGGTTCCTTCTCTGTGGTGGCATCCTGTCCTATTATGACTCTCAGGAAGATGCCTGGAAGGGTTGCAAAGGAAGCATCCAAATGGCTGTTTGTGAAATTCAAGGTAACTAAGAACACTCAGCTGCATTAAGTTTGTCCAATAATGTTGCATTCAAGATGATATTTCAGATGACAAGAGCTGTTTGGCATCTTGATTTCTCTAGTATGCATTTCTCTAGTATGCATTTGCAGTAACTTGATGTATATGCAAGTTTTTATGCCATAATATTTTGAAAATGTTTGGAGAACTGCAAGTCTCTAATATCATGGGTGTTCTTCATGCAGGTGGGTCACTGCTCTTCATGAGCTGTGGTGGAATGACACACAGCTTCAAATGACTTCTCGTAAGCACAGAGTTGAAGCTAGAAACATGAATAATAAACTTCAGTACTAGGTCTGCTCAGTCATATTGCCACATTTTTGAGGTTCAGTTAAGGGCTGGAAGCTTGAAAGAGAGGCTTGTCAGAAAAGGATGCCCTTTCCATAAAGACTCTCAGATGATACTGATCACAAAACTGTCTTTCATAGCTGGACATGTGTGTGTTCAGAAGAGAAGGGGGGGAAGGCAGTGGGGGAAGTTGGGACCATAGATTTCTCCTCTTTCATTACTGTTTGATCTGCCACCTAACACATCTGTTGGGATGTTTGGTTGGGCTGGGAAGGGCCAGGGGGCTGGTCTGAAATCTATGTTGCTTTCAGTTCATCCTGCAGATAACACACGAATGGACCTGATTATCCCAGGGGAACAGTACTTCTATCTGAAGGCAAGAAATGCAGTTGAAAGGCAAAAGTGGCTGGTTGCACTTGGAACTGCCAAAGCCTGTCTGACTGACAGCAGGACACAAAAGGAAAAAGGCAAGAACACCCTTTTGCTGACACATAATGTTTGCTTTATATTTCCCCATGCTTTCCCTAGTGCATGTGCATACAACCTCAGTGTCCAACCTGTGCTTCAGGCCTTTGGTGCTGCTAAAAGCTAAAACATGTGGGAATATTAACTAGAAATCTCAGGTATTAATTCTCAGGGCAGGGATTTGGAAACTTTATGTTTTTTCTTAAAATACACTATATAAAAATAATTTGAAAACCATGTGCTGATGTGTTCTGTATGTACAGTGAGTAAATAGGCCCTGGCTAGGGGTCACTGTGATGCAGACTGTACAAGAATGTGAGACCCTCACCTTGTACAGCTGTCTAAATATGATGACCTCACACATTTCTGTGTTCTAATTGGGCTGTCTTCTGCATTTTGAGAATGCCTCAGCAATTAAGAAAAGGTTTGCACTGGGTTCCAAATCTACTAGTATTCAGAAACTTAAATGTGATTGTGGTCAGGCTATGAAAACTAATTCATTTACCACTTAGCTTTCACCAGCAATCTCACTTTCTCCCCCAGTGAAAACCCCTCTTGCTTACAAGTGTGGCATCAGTCATAGAACATTGTGAGACCTCATGCCTTAACCTTGTGTAACCTCAGCACAATGGCTATACAGAAGATGGGAAAACAGAAAATTATTAATGTCCTGAGTAAATGCAGGGGGTGGCAAGCACTTCCTTTCCCTGAGGTGAGGATTTGCTTCTCCTCTTAGCCTTTTGTGTGTTATCTCCAGGCTTTGCATCTGTTGGTTCAAACTGAGTCAGAACTGAGCAGAAGATGCTACTGTAGAGTCCTTCACCAGATGGGGATCTGATGTGCAGTGCCCAGAAGCAGAACAAAGTTGTATCTGTAAAGTGACGTGCAGTAGCACAGGGTGAAAAGCTAGTAATGTATTTGCAGAACTAAACCATGTTAGTCTTACTAAAAGACAATGTATTTTATAGTTCAGGGGACTCTAATATCAAAAACATTACTTCTGAAAAATCTCAGAGTGACTGTTAATCTTATCTGCATTAGTCTTCTCAGTTCTGCACTCTGTTTCTCAGAACAAGAAACATATGGACACACTGGACTGAGTCCAGCAAAGGGCCACTAAGATGATTAAAGGAAATATCTAGTGAGAGAGCATAAAAAAGATGAAGCCAGAGTCTTCTCACTGAATGAACAGGAGAAAATATTCATGAGTTTTGATACAAACCACTCAATTGAAACATAACCAAAAATGTTTATGTTGTGAAGATGATGGAGCACTGAAAGGCTGCATAGAAGAGGTTGTGTAGTCTCCATCCTTGGCACTGTTCAAAACCTGACTAGACCTGAGTAATGTGCTCTGACTCTCCTTGAACAGGAGAGTAGGACTAGCTGGTGTCCAAAGGTGTCTTCCAATCTCGTCCATCCCATGATTCAAGGATATCTATATTAAATTAATCCCTTTCTGTTGGACAGAATGCATCTTCTATGTCCAGTGTTTCCTACCTACAATCCTGTCTAAACAATGCTATTGCTTGCAGCTTAAACTACTTTGTGAAAACAAAGAACATTCTATGTAGAGCTTTTCTCCTATTTAAAAGGCCTGCTAAGACCAAATGTTGTGTACTTGCCTTGCACTGGATACAATAAATTTAACTTTTCTTTTGTTTAACTTTTAGAGTTCACTGAAAACACAGAAGCCTTGAAGACCAAAATGTCTGAACTTAGACTGTACTGTAACCTCCTTGTTCAGCAAGTGCATAAAACAAAGGAAGCCAGCATTTCTGGTGTGTCAGAACCAGAGGTACAGCTCTATTTTCGTTGTAGACCACATGTGTAATGTCTTGGGCGTGTGAGCTTTTCTGGATACCCAATGTAGTATTCACTCACAGTTACTTAATGTTGCAACCTTCTGCAGAGAACCTGAGGGAAATAAAGTGCTCACACAACAGTTCTTGTTTAAATGGAGTATTACTATATTGTTGCAAATGACTTGCCCTTTGTTGGGCTAGCAGGTAGTGAGATGAGATCTGATATCCATGATCTAGACAGTAACACCCCTGTAGGTGACCAAGTGCATCAAAAAAAAGCAAGACATCCTATATAAAAAGATATTTTACATGAAGTGCACATTTTTCTGCCTGAGTCATTAATATCCTGCTCAGCAAAACACATCCAAAACCCTGAAAAGGCCAAGAGATGTTGCAGCCCACAAAAAAAAAGAGCAAAAGCGATACCAAGAACTGCTTAGTTTGCCTCACTTAAGATAAAGTTTCAAACCTTTCAAATCTTTGTGACCAAAGAAGCCTCATTTAAGAGGGATCTACTAGAGACAGTGATCTGCCTCCCACTGGAGAGATGGGTCTTCAAATGCAGAACAAGCAGGCAAAACACCTGAAGGTTGATCAAACCTGTGGTTTGATGTCCAAACCATCTCTGTAAAGATACCTGATAAACTGTTTAAGGTGAATTAAAAGACAGTGCAGAAGCATGATGTGGTGTACAAATGACTAAAAGGCACTGTTAGAACTTGCAGCTCACAGGTTTTGACCTGTAATGGGGTGTTTATCCTGCTCATATTTCATGCATCTGTGGAAAGACTCTTTTTCCCTGATCTTACTGGCATTTAACTGCAAAGATTTATTGCTAAAAGCATTTCAGCAACAATAACTCACTTTGCAGAGGTGAAGAGGCAATGTGATACCTCATTCTGCATTTTTGTCATTTCCGATAATTTTTTGTTCATGGTGTTTTTGAAATGATTATCTGAAGATCATTCTGCATGTATTTAATTTGTTTACTTTTCATATCTCTGTCAGTGGTGTTTCCTGGAATGCTGTTGTTGAATACATTCAGGTTTAGTATTTCATGACTTCTAATACCAGTAAGATAACTAGGAGGCATTGATTTCAAAACACAAGCATATTAAGCTGCTTGTACTGAGAGGCTGAAAAGAGTGGTAATACTGCAAGGGGACATAGCCATAGTAATATGTGATGCCAGTTCTCTGAGCAGCTGACACATTGAATTTTAATTCATGTTAACCAGAAATCACAACTGTAGCAGCTGTGGGCTTTGCAGACATTAGTTGCTCCAAATTGATCTTCTGTGGTGAGTCCACTTCTTCCAATTGATTTCTTCCCACAGAGTGAGATTGATATGGGAGCTCTGTTGAAATCAACCTGTGACACTTTCCTGAAGACTCTTGAAGAATGTATGCAGATTGCAAATACTGCCTTCACTTCTGAGTTATTACATCAGACCCCACCTGGATCCCCAAATTTAGCAGTTCTCAGAATGAGCAAGGTAATGGCCAGTATCTTCTTCTCTCAGCCTCAGCAGGGATGCTCATGGGTCTTTCTGTCAAAAGAGGCATTTGTCAAAGTAGGGAATGTCTTTTTACCCATATCATAGCTACTGGTCCTACACTGACATACTCTGCTATTTCTTGTGGTTTGCAAGTGAGAGCCATTTTTTCAATAAGCAGTGACCAATCTCTTAACCTTTAATGACAGGTGAAAGTTATTAAACATTAAATTTCAGGGCCTGAAAGTTATGCAGTGACGTTTCACGGAAAGTCATACAGTGGTGTTTCAAAATACCTTGGCTCTACAGCAAGTTTGTCCATGTGGGAGCTCTCAGTAATTATTACTCTGTTAAGCTACAGCAGTATTGGGTATGTGCTATTATGCCAGTGGGAGCTGATGAGTTTAGCTTTCTAATGAGAAGGGCACTTTGTTGATTCCTGGATCCATAACTATATATGGAAAACTGGAGTATCTCTGGCAAACAGAAAGTTAAGAACTATGTAGGAAGGTAGATACATGACTGCATCTGAGAAATGAGATTGCTTCACTATACCTGATATCTAGCTTCATGTTTCTTCTATTTTTTTCAAAACTTTTTGGTTAAGCAATGAAAACATTGCAGAGGAAGCTCACTGCGTTGTTTCTCTTCCGTATGCTGTGTGGTGTCTCACTTGGCATCTGCTAATATGCTTCTGAAAGAAATCTTCTTATTTTCTTCCTTTTCCTTTTTCTTTTTCTTTAGAATATTGTAATAGTGTAATAATGTAGCACTATTTTCATATTTGTCTGTATACTGCCTCGAGGTCAGAGAATTAGGGAGGGGTTTTTTTGCTGACTCCAACTTGTGCTGAATAAAATGTGAAGTTTGAGAAGCATGATACAGACTTCTTGCTTTAAACAATATTCTCCCCCCTCCATATCTTTCAGGTAAAGCACTCTGTCTTGTCCAGTCACACCTCAACAGAAAGGTACAACAGAAGTCTTTACTGTCAATCTCTTTCTAATCTGTGTTTGGTAGTGTCTGTCCTTTCCTTATTGCTACTCTGCTCTTACTGGATGTGGGCAGAATTGTGTCACTCTGAGCTGCCTACTTGGAAGCAGGTGGAACAGAGAGATCTGGCTCATCCCACTTCATGTCTCTTCTGTATCAGCCCTTTCCCTTTCATTTTTCTCTGCGCTCCACTTGGTGTCTTACTGCTCGATCACTAGCCAACTCTCTCCCACTTCAGTCCTCCTTCCTGCATTTTAGGTTCCACTCCATAAGCTCATAAAAATCAGTGATGGTGAGCAGACTGATTCCTGGAGTAGGTGGCAAGGATGTATATTTTAAAATACTAATGAGGGGATATTCTAGAAGTTACAACATCTGCCTGCAATTTTCTTTTCTGTAATCGTATTTTTTTTTATGTACCTTTTTAATAAAGATCATTGTAAATATACTTGAACTCTGCAAGCTGAGGTTGAGTCTTTAATCCTCATTGCTGCAAAAAGCTGCCTCATTAATGTTATTATTTTAGACGAGTTCCTTGCTCAGAGCAGCCTGTAACTTCTGTCAACTATTTTTCTCTTGTTATTTGTGTGTTCACAGGAAGAAGCTTACCAAGCAATGCTTTAAGCACTAAGTATTGTTCTTTCCCTTTCTTCAGGCAGGTGGAATTGAACCCCTGTGAAAATGGCTGTTTAAAAGCAGAAATTAACCATCAAGAGCAAGCAGTTATTAAAAGTATGGAATGTTTAAACTTGGAAACAAATGAGGGGGCTGGTGATGTTTATGTTGAAGATCATGTAGCAAAGAATTTAGCAGGTAAGTATATGCTCAATCTTTTGTCCAGAATGATTATTCTATAGTTGTAAATTAAGGAAGGTGTAGGCTCCTTGTGAGACTGCTGATCCCTTACTCCCAGGAGAGGGAATATCAGTCTTTTAGTCTGATACTGCCTCTTGCAAGTTTTCTCAGCATAGCTCCTGCTGCCTTTGTGATGGTTAGTTTTGGATAAGATGAGGCTCTCCAGGTGCAGATTGAAGCCTGGCAGGGCTTGGGCTCTCCATGCAGTGTGGGCAGATGCATTATTCCCTGCTAGTATGTAGGGCTGCAATGTCAGAAGGGGCTGGGGAAGCTTTGTGTGTGCATGTCTGAGGGCTTCAACTTTTAGTCACTCTTGTTTGCTCTGACAAATGTTTACAGAATATTAAGCCTTTTTCTGCAACTAAGATCCTAGAAAGCATCTTATTTCTTCATTTGTCTTAGTAATAGTGTGAAAGTTAGATTTGTGTGTGACTTTAGTGAAATACTGTTGAACTAATTCAGTATAAAATTCCCTCCAATGTGCTTATATTGTTAAGGTCTGCTGAACTTAATTTGGATAACTATTCCTGTTACATGATTTTTGCACATCCTGTTGAATGGACTGTACTGTTCTTGAACAGTGGCTTTCTCTGCCTGGCTGTTATTCCAAAACATAAATGTGCAGTCAGTGAGTCAGCAGAAGTTTTTAACTCCAAGTTAATGATGATAGTAATTTTGCCCTTATGGGTTCTCTTTGGAGTTTTTCCCATTTTTGGGGTTGGTACTACATTATGTGGCAAGTCCCTGCAGAATAACACACATGACACCATTTAGCATAATATCAATAAAACAGCACTATAGAAGGACATCAAACTAAATCAAGTTGTTGGTGTCATTTAGCTGCTGTGGTTCCTTTGCACAAAAGAGAAAAGGCTACCCCCTGTTGGGTACACATACTTGAGCTGCAGAGTTTTGCTGTCAGTATGGGGTGGAGTTAGGATGTGCAGGGCCATCCATATAGGGTGGGCTGACCCAGCCAGCCCATGGGCTTTGTCTTGCTGATGGCTGTAGCTGGGTGCTCACTCTGACCCTAAGAGCTCTGCCCTGTCTCAGATACTTTTTCTTCCCTCTCCCCTTTTTTAAGAGCAGTTAGTCTTTAAAAAGAGCGCTTAAGCTTGAGCGCTTAAGTTCCATAGCAAATTTCTCTGTCCTTTAGGGCTTACAGTGTTTGAGTTTGAAATTTCAGAGGACCCAGTGTTTTTGCATAGCACTCCTGCAGTGTCACTGCAGACCTGGGCTGTTTTCTCTTCTCCCCAGCCTTTGTGGCTTGGTGAAGGACAGATCAGTGGCATCACTGAAACCTCTGTCATTCCTTGGCAGAGACACTTTGCTCACTTTGCTTGTGAATGTCAGTGATGTCTGAGGCTGGAGAATGGCTGGTCTGGGTATGAGGAGTTTTTTTTTCACCCAGCACCAGGTTTCTTCAGTGGTTCTGCAACTAATAGGCCTGCTGTAAGCCTGCTTTCAGTTGTCACTTGGAGGAAAAGAGTTCTTTGCAGCTTGATCCTTCAATCAGAAGCTCAGTTCCACTTCAGATCTCTCTCTAATCCTCACTGACACTTGAAAGTATTCCTTTCCTGGACAGACTGGTTCCCTGGGAAATTCTGGATGGTAGTCTGGCAGCAAGATGTGCTGTAGCTATGGCCTGTATGATGCAGATGCTGTGAATAATTTTTGCTTCTTTACTGTTCTCTGAAGTTTTCCATGAGGTCAGAAGGTCTTACCATGTATGAGATGTATATGAAAGATTTTGTCTTTCCTTTGTCTTCCTTGTGCTCTATGTGAAACAGATGTACTTTGCCCCAAAGAAGAAATAAAACAGACCACAGTAGGGAAGATGTACCGGGATCTTTTTCTGGGAAACTTTAAAGATATTTATAGAAATCAGGGAGAACATAGCAACCTTTGATACCATATAAGTGTCCATCTAAGCAGCCAGTTTGCTTATCTATCAGAAGGAGTAAACATGTTGCTATTATTCTTTTGCTTTTGAAAATGCATTGTGGGACTTCAACAATGTGGAATGTGGGAAAGTTACAACCTTGTGAGAAGTAATCTTACTTTCAAGGAGATAAGTTAGCTCCCTGCTGCACCAAATGGCTTCTTCAGTGCTCTTCTTTCTCTCAAGACTGTCCTTGCTGAGGTTTTGTGGTCTCACCTGTACTGCAGCGTGGTGCTTGGTCTGTCTGATTAAAAGAAATGGGGGGGTGGCTGATTGAAATGTGGTGTGAGCACCTACCAAACCTGCAGTGAGAGTAGTGGTGCTGGCAGGGATGCTTTTAAACTTGCAGATATCCAAGTGCCTTCCTTCAAATAGAAAGGCTTTTTGATGAAAAGGAATAACAATATGTGTATGTAACTGGTTTTTTGTTTTTCTTTTGTTTCCTATAAATGTTAGGCATTAAAGACGATGGAGAGGACAAGCTGCAAGGTGTAGAAGGCTGTGGTGCCCACAAGTTGCTGCAGTCAGAAACAAATTCTTTAAGTGGATTGACTCTGTGTGAGGAAGAAGGAAATGAAAATGATTCTCCTACCTTCTTCAGTGTCATGAGCAATAGGTAGTACAGATTTCAATTAAAAGGATTATTGCAACTTAATGTTAAGCCTTAAATTGACTTATTTTAAAGACTTTTCTGTCTGTAAAGCTGTATTTACTGAGATTATTTGACAAGACTGCCTTCAGCACAGTAATTGGAAGAAGGTATCTTTTGTAAAATTAGCTGTACAGAGTTAAGTGGGAGGTTTTTCCTTGTTTGTAATTGCAGGCCTTGCTTGCACACCACCCAGTGTGTGTTCTCTGCAGTCAATTCCTTTAACATAGTGAAACAAAAGCCATGTTGGTGTTTTCATGTCTATTAGTTCTACCTCTATGCAAATGACTTGGACAGGAAATCTAATTTTGCTTTTGGAAGTTACATAAAAAGAATAGTTAAGGTAACAATATTTTCTGCTTGTCCTGGACACCAGGTTCAGTGATATTGAGCTTCGGGAGGAAGAGGGCATACCAACAGAGGAGTTCCTGGAGTCATGTTATGCAATTGTGCCTGTTCTGGGTAAGCTGCTTCTTTTCTTCTGACCCCTTCTGACTGCTGCTAGCAGCAAGCAAAGGTGGAGCAGTTGGGTTGGAAAATCTGTTTCTTCACTTAAGTGATGTAGTAGAACCAGTATCAGCAGAATCAGTTTGACTGGTACCAGAACATGTTTCTGACCCCTTTGCTTTAAAGAGGACCCACTCTCATTTAGATGGGACCCACATATAAGCAGTTTGGCAGTCTAGGTGTCTGTATGGAACAGTGATTTCTCCCTCTCAGAAAAGCAGCATAGATGCTTTACAGTCTAGTACAGCTGACAGTACACCATCAGCTGTGCTCTCTATTTGATTTTTCCAAAGACATTGATCTTCACCTAGCACAGCCCCCCCCCAGTTTGACCCCTGCATCTAGTGGATGTGGTGGCCCTGTGAGCATGCAGCCTTTTGAAGACTTCTGAGCTGTAGGTCAGAGTATTTCAACACGTGTAGCAACTGGGATGGATTGGTCCTACTCCAGAGAAAAACATCAGTTTGTCATTCATTTAGTATTTTCCTGCCATTTAGAAGGATTGTTAGATGAGTAAATGAAATTATTTTTACTAAAACATGAGAACTGGAAGAAGACACAATTTTAAAATATGGCTCTTTTCTTTTCCCTAGACAAGCTGGGACCAACTGTTTTTGCTCCAGTTAAAATGGATTTTGTAGGCAACATCAAGGTAACAACTTATTTCTAGTACTGGTTTTCATTTTTTTAACAAAATATCTTTAGACACTAGGGCTCAGTAGTCTTTGTGGTAGGAGTCAATACTGGAAGGTTATTTAATATTTGATAATGTTACCATCTGTCAGATTAAAGCATTGAAATGCCCCTAATTCTGTTCTGACAGTACATGCTGTGTTTAATAAATCCACTTGTGTGCAAACTTATAAAATACTTGATTGACTGCCAGGTAAAACATCTGTTACACTTAATGAATATGACTTTGATCCTGAGCTGTATAGGTTATAAGTCATGATGTAATGTTAGCAATGTTGACTTTAACCTGTAAAACAAATGGAGGGGGTGAGGGGAAAACCCCTTTGCTCAAACAAGTAGGAGGAAGTTAATGCTTTAAGAAGCAGTTTCTCAGCAGACTGGGGCAGCCCATGCAGGCTTGGTTCTTGTTCTGGAAGTTCTTTCAGCTTCAAGTACCTTCTGAAGAACCTTCGAGAACCCTTGAAATACTGGTTATGAGACAAAATGTGTTCATAGCAAGACTTTTCATAGCATTTTCTTTCAAGAAAAATAAATAATAAAAGCAAAACATACCTTCTGAGTGTATGCTAAGGAATGTTGTATGCAATCAGATTTGTTTGGTTGCTTATCTTATAGAAGGTAGCCATTGGAAGACTGAAAACAGCAAGAGAAAAGAATGCCGTTTCAAAACCTAAAACATGGAATATTTATTGTCAAGTGATAGGCAGCTACTCCTTTAATGTAGAAGCAAAATCTGTTTGTATGCCCCTTATATATTGTCCCTTTTGTTTGTGTGAGGAGTTGTGTATAGAAACTGAATATAAATATATATAAATAAATATAATAGAAACTGGGAATAAACTGAAACCATGGGCATGCTGAGCACTGCTAAGTGTAATATTGAGAGTTTGCAGTGGTCAGAAGGTAAATTTGCTTGTAGTTGAAGTTCTGGGCAAATGGGACTTTTGCCCAGAGAAATTTGAAGAGCAGTTTGATTTAACTCCTTTCTTCCAGTTGGGAGAGTGTCATGGGAACATCAAGCTTTTTGTTGGACAGAAGTGGTAGGTCCCATGTAAATTTTTGACTGAGATGCTTTATTTTGGCTGTGCAGATGTGTCTGGGGTGTGCCCTGGGATGGCATGCCCAGCGTGTCAGAGCAGCCATGCCATGAGGAGTGTGTGACATCCTTGGGAATCTGTAATATCTCTTAGCAGGGAAGAGTCCTGGTAAACAGGTGGTGTTTGTAGGCCCTTGTTGAGCCTTAAAGGAGCTAAAGCTTTGCCTGTTATGCTCTTTCCAGAAAATAAACCAGAAATTTATAACCAACAAAGAAGAGTTTGATACCCTTCAGAAGATTGTGCTCCATGAAGTGAACGCAGGTGTAGCACAAGTTAGAAACTCTGCTACAGAGGCTCTCCTGTGGCTGAAAAGGTAATGGCTGCCTTGTAGCTGCCTTCACTGTGAACTGCTGGTGCCATGAGGGGCCTTTCACCAGTGCAGGCTTATGTACATGGGGCAGGCTGGTTACTTCCCACAGGCTCCATCAATCCAAACAGGCCACCTTCAAGGTTAATGTGCTTTCTGTGGTTGTATCACTGCAACTTTACCAAAAGGCCTGAAAAAAAACATTCCAGGCAAACTTTTTTCCAGTAAAAAGGGAAGTTACAGTGAATGACTGATCCTGCTTGGCTAGGACATCAAGCAGATGATTTCAAGCTGTAGCAGAAATGTTTAGCAAAGTGTTTTTCCCTTGGACTGGGAAAGAGGCTGGAGGAGGTGGCTGCAATTTTATTCAGATTGAAATTGGCTCCTTAATACTGAGTTTTATTGCACTTCAGAGTTGTATTGCAACTTTGGGGGCTTTGTTATACTTTGGATTACTTTCTTAGAAACATGGTCTCTTTTTATTTCATGGGTTCATCCTGGCAGAGGTTTAAAGTTCTTGAAAGGGTTTTTGACGGAAGTGAAGAATGGGGAAAAGAATATCCAAACAGCTCTGAGTAAGTGCCAGTTGCTTCGTTCTTCATATGCTCCTAAATTTACATACTTGGCTACTTTCCTCCTTTAGAACCTGTGTCTTCTTTTCTTCAGTGGCTGATGAGGCAAGTGATCTCTAAGACATAACATTTTTGAAAACTGCAGTTTTTTAAAATGGCTGCCTTGAGACGGGTTGCTAGATAATTGTTAATGTCGATTCTTTAGCAAATAAAGATTCCTTTAATTGGCATACTTTTGGCAGAGGAGACAGTCAAGTGCTTTGACTCATTCAAATTTTTTTACTGGTTTGCAGTGGGAGCTCTCCCAAATGTATAATTGCTGTTTTGTTAGTTTTCTAATTCCTTGTGTGATTGGCCATCATTCTTTGAAATCACCTCTTTGCCAATTTGGCTGTGAATTGCCTGCATGAATTAGAAGGGAGGTTGTAACAAAGAAGGATTTTTTCCAAGTACACAATTTCTGACACTTTCTTTGTCAGGCTACTGGCCACAGCAAGTACAAAACAAAACACAAACCCCCCTTAGACTTGACTTGGTTACTCCTGGGCAAGACCCTCTCCGTATGCATGCAGTATAATGTTGTAATAATCCTTTAAACCAACTTCAAAACAGTTTTTATTAAAAGCTTTTTATATTATTTTCTTTTATACAGTGAAGCAGTTGCCTCATAGGATTAGTAAGAAGAACTACTACACTGAAGTATATAGCAGCTCTTGGAAGTGAGGCTGTCAATACATTGCTACCAGATATGGGTGTTAAACACCATGGAAAATGGTTAGGCACTTATTTGACCTTCTGAGTCTGAAGGCTTCAGCACTGAACTGCTCCTTGAATTACTTTGTGTCTTCAGCAGAGTCATGCTGCTGGTTTTTTCTACTTTTTCATTCCCTTTCTTCCCCTGAAATGCTCTTCTATATCTATACCACCACTGCAGCTTTGGTTTACTGTTGGAATTTCACTCCAGACAGTGTTTTCTTAGACTTTGCATTAGTCTTCCTGTCTGTTAGAGCACTTACTTGCTGTGGATGAGTTGAAGGAGATTTGACAGGGGAGCTAAGACCCCAGTGCAGAAATCCCAAATCTGTCATCTCCTTTCAGTCATAACTTTGGTACTCAGAAACAGCCATTATTTACATTGACTGGCAGGAACATACCCTTGAGTAGTCATTTCTAAGCTCTGTGTTCTCTTTGTAATGCAAACTTAAGACTGCTATACATCTATCTCTTGATTTTTGTTTTTTTTTTCCTTTAAGACAATGCCTATGGGAAGACATTGCGGCAGCACCACGGCTGGGTTGTCCGCGGGGTCTTCGCGGTGAGTATTTATCTTGGCTGCTGATAGAGCTTGGGATTTTGTTCATGTGATCTTATATTGTGTGTAATTAATAAACTGTGTTAAAATTCCAAGTATTAAAATGAATAGATTCCTTTGCCAGACCTTATTTTCAAAGTGAGGATTGTGGCTTTCACTATGTTTAGTACTGGACTTTCAGGGTGGAGCCTTATTTCTAGAGATGAAACAGGCAGATTGCACTTGCATGCACAATTTTTTAATTATGTGCTTTTGAGCACAGTCTTGCAGAGCTATTAAATGAAGAAAAGAGGCTTTGAGGTTGCTTTTTTGAAGATTGATCTCTCTTTGAATATGATGAGCATTCAGACAGGGGTAGCACAGTGTATGGGGGGAGTTGAAGTAGAATATATTGGCTAGAGGAAATTTTTCGTCCAGTCTGGCAGCTCCCCCTTGTGTCTGTCACTGGAAAATTATCACTGAAATTACAAAAGGAAAAAGGAAAACCTCATCCAGGCAATCATGACTTTGAAAGAAGCAGAATTGTTGGAGAGAGCTTTCTAAAGAGCATGTTGAGAATTTGGTGATGGTGTGTAACACTGGCTTGGGAGCTCCCCTAGCAAACTATACTTTATCTGGGACTTGTATTTAATTAATTTCTGATGTGCTCAATTTATTTATACAAAATATGGTACACAGACACTTTCTAAAAGTCAGGCATCTCTGAAGATATCTTTAACTGAGGATCTACAAAAATAATAAAAAATAAATATTTTATAAAGTTAACCTCCCTTCTAGTGAAAATTCTCAATATATGCATGTACATGTGATTAAATTGAAGCTATGCAGTCTAAATGCAAAGAGGGAAGTCTTAGAAGTTTTTCATGGCTTTAGTTGTATTTCTTTTCCCATTCTGTGTTGCAAATCTAAAAGCTTTGTTTCCTTTCCCAGTTAGCTTTAAGGGCAGCTCCAACATATGAAGATTTTGTGGCAGCTCTGTCTGTAGATGAGTGTGATCCTCAGGAAGAAACATTTTACAAAGGAATGCAGAGGGACCTCAACATTTACTTACCAGCCATGGAAAAGCAGCTAAATATCTTGGACACTCTCTATGAAGTACATGGTTTGGAGTCAGATGAGGTGGTATAACTACAGCAAGACCACATCTTAAAAATTCAGGGACTGTGTCTGTTAACAAAGATTTCTTCCATTTTGGTTTTGGGACATCATTTCTGTTCATTGTATGTTTCCAGGTGGGAAGGGTGTTGAGTGTTTTGGGGGAAGGGTATGTGTGATTTTTATCTTTTCATTTTGCTCGTGTTGCATTTAAATGCAGAGGTACTGTCTCTCTTTGGATCGTAGCTATGTCTGTGATGAATGTTTTTGACTGTTTCTCTTCTGCCTGTGCACCTCCTCTTCTCTTCACCTCATAAAAGTAACAGAGCAGAATTTGGCCTTTGCTGCTGTACCTGAGGAGAGACCTGCTCATGCAGCATGGCACCCAGGCAGGTCCTGCTGCCTCTGACTCTCCCATTTCCCGTGCCCACTCCCTGCTGTGGTGTAGGAGGATAGTGAGAGTTATTGTTACCCTGGCAGCAGAAGAGGAGGACAGCTAAACACCAGCTTGTAATGGGGTGAGTTTGTCCCTCAATTTGGGTTGAAGCTCTTTAATGCAAATAATATATTTGCATGACATAAATATTTATTAAATTAATTAAACATTTAAAACCAAATATTACAGAGATCTTCACCGCAGGTATATGTGGCTGGTGGTCTGAGTGGCCCCAAGGCCTAGCCTTTGAAACAGGATGTTGTGATCCCTGACTAGCTCCCAGTACATGCTGTGGCTTTCCTGCCATATAAACCTTTTAGGTTTTAGGGGTTTCTTGAATCAAATTCATGCAAAACTTGTAATACTTGCTTTAAGTTGAGTACAGCTATCAGTTTGAAAAGCAGATATCATTAAAATCCTTCCTAGACTGTCATTATGGGCAGAAACTTCATGCAAATGAAGTATAGGGGAAGCTAAAATTTGTGATGGAGCTATTAAACATGGGACCAATTACAAATCACGAATTTTGAAATTATTTAGAAGTGACTAAAAATTAAGAAAGATTTCCCCTTTTTCCCATTTTGCTGAAACAGATAAAAATGTGTCTGTTAGCATTGCTGCTATTAAGAATAGTGAAGAACTCCTTTTAGCTGGTGATATGGTTAGCAACAAAATTTCTAGTTGTGTTGATGACCAACCAGAAGGCTGTCTGTGAATTACTGACTCCAATTCAAGGCATAAGCAGGTCTCTCTGTGTTGATCAGATGGCTTTGTACAAAGAGCTGAGTTTAACTCCTATGCAGGAGTTCTAGTACCTCTGCTAGTGAGGTACTTAGAATTAATAAGTCTTTATAAATAGAGAAGGCAGTGTTGCCATACTCACAGAAATAGTGCTGGCTTTTGCTAGGCTAAAACCAGTGTTAGTAAAATGAATGTACTGCAGACCTGCTGCCCTGCATTGCTCTGTGAAAGGAGCCTCTGCACACTGAATACTTGATCCTTTCTAAAGAGCCTAGCATTCTGAGCTTTAAGAAAAGCATGTGATACTTGAAGAAAAGGCCAACATCAAACTTACTGTATAAAGAAAAATACCAGGACTCTGATTAGGCATTCATAGAGTCATAGAATATACTGTGCTGGAAGAGACCCAAGGGGTCAGGATCATCAGGCCCAACTCCTGGCCCTGCAGAGGACACCCCAAGAATCCCACCATGTGCCTGAGAGCATTGTCCAAAAGCTACTTGAACTCAGATGGGCTCGGTGCTGCGACCATTTTCCTGGGGAGCCTGTTCCAGTGTCCAGTCACCCTCAAGGGAATCTCAGTTTAGCTCCTCCCCATTTGGTGTTGTTGGCAAACTTACTTAACATCTTTTCCAGTCCTGTGTCCAAGTCATTTTTGAAGATGTTGAAAAGCACTGGGCCAAGGATGGGGCTATGTGGAACTCCCCTAGGGACAGGACATCAGCCTGATGAGTCACTACAACCGTTTGTGCCCAGCCTATGAGCCAGTTGCTCACTGATCATGTAACGTGGTTCTTGAGCTGTGTGCTGGTCATCTTGTTCAGAAGGATACTGTGAGAGACAGTGTTGAAAGCTTTGCTGAAGTCAAAAAGATGACATCAGCTGGCTTTCCTAGATAGCTAAGTGGGTTACCCTGTTGCAGAAGGAAATCAGTTTGACAATCAGGACTTCCCTCTCATGAGGCTGTGCTGGCTGTGACCAATGACTGCATTGTCTTTCTGATGTTTTTCAGTACCTCCCAGAACAGTCCTTCCCCTGATTTTACCTGGCACTGAAGTGAGACTGACAGGCCTGTAATTTCCAGGGCCCTTCTTCTTCCCCTTCTTGAAAATCAGGACAATGCTTGCCAGCTTCCAGTCAGCTGTGACCTCTCCAGATTCCCAAGAGACTGTTAAAATAGTGTGACTTCTTGCTCTGTCATCTTCTCTGGGTTTTACCCATCTGTAGTTCCAAGGTACTCGAGAGGGATCAGAAAGAATCAGGTTTTAGTTTTGTGGATTTTCTTAAGTTAAGTATGTGTGTGAGTACATAGTCAAAACTTTTGACCAAAGCTCTGTTCAATTATGTCACTACTCTCAGTGCTAAAAATGAAGCTGAGAGCTTTTGGAATTTGGTTGTCTGTGCTTCTAAGCATGAATCCAAAGAGACCATCCCTGTAGAAGAACAACCAACTTTCCACCCTGTGTGGTTTCCCCATGGTTTTCAGCTGTTCTGTAGGAAACTTCACTGTAACAGTTTTTAGCTGAATGGTCTGGAAAAATAATGGAGACCACATTTCCACAAAATATCACCTAGGTTATGGGAAGACCAGGAGGAGATCCCTCTTCTCTAGAAATTGACTGACAGATCACAAAAAAAAAAATTAATTCCTTTTTGTTCTTAAGTTTTTGCAGTAGTAGGAAAGTATATTCAGCTCAGAGTATTTGGAGATATTTTTGAGGTTTCTGTTTTGTTTTGATTTGTTTTTTAACTAGCAGGAGAACCACTAGTTTGTTGGGTGTGCATCAGATGCAAAATTTGTTTCAAAAAGTCAGGAGGCTTTGTTTTGTAGGCAAAGAACAGCTTCATTGGGCCACTAGCTCCAAAGTTACTAAGTTCTACCATTCTTCTGTCGTCCCAACAAGCAAGGAGAGTGTTCCACATTACATATTCTCTAATCAGCATGGCATCCTGCTTCAGAGCAGGCTTTCTCATCTTGCTCTTCTGTGTAAAGTTGTTTTTTCTGAATTCTGGAATTGGTGCTTGAGAACGTTTTTAGGAGACTGTGGCTCCAGGAGAACCCTCTGTGCTTGTTGTTAAACAGGGGCCTTGCAGAGAATGAATTTGAGCAAGGTCTCCTTGCCTTCAAAACTTGCACTTCTCCATGCACTGCTCTTGCAGGGCATTGAGCACTGCTGAGACTTCTGAATGCTATCTTTGCAGTCAAACCACTGCTGAGAAAGAAACCCGTGCAGCATGTTGCAGAGCTGAACTCCCAAGTTACACCTCTCAGGATGCAGTAGACCAGATGACCAAGTGGAAGCAAATGCACTGATAGAAACTCACTGTCTTTTTCTGTGGTGTCAGTTTGGCAAGCAGAGAGGATGGCATTCGAATAATTGTAGAGAACAAGCAACTAATTTTTGGCCTTCAAATTTAGAATTGGAGAGAAGGTCAGTGTTTTCTGTTTCATCTGTTTGGTTTGTTGATTAGTTAGGGTTGTTTTCTTTGTTGTGTTTTTTTTTTAATGGCTGACATTTATGGACAACTGACCTGCACACTGATAGAGATCCACATGGCTCTCAGATAACAGCACCCTGGCTCTCTATACTTCACATGAACTGCTTTGGTTTCTTAAGTTGTCTAGTCTGAAGTTTTGCGTCCCTTTCCTTTGGAAATGCTTTTGGCTGTTTCCTTCAATGTCTAACAGTTGCAAATTCTCAGGGATTTTACTTACCCAAGGTGAAATGAGAGTAATCACAGCCTTGCCCTAGGGGGGAGTAAGGCTGCTTTTTGTGAAGTTAGTATAGCTGAGCGTAGAAGTCTGATACAGCATACGAGACAGGCAGTGTCTGTGCAGTGTGCATCCTTGCTGAGACATGGTAAATCCCAAAGCAACCTGATAGAAATGCTATCTGGTACTGAATAATTGCAGTCAGCATATTTGAATAGAGATCATGAACACATCTTTGTCATATAATGTCATTGGCATTAGAGCAGAACTCTCACTTTCAGTCGAGTTCTGCTTAGCAATCAGATACTTGTATTTATTTTATTTATTTTGTGATTTTTTTATGGGTGTTTTTTTAAACAAACTGTGTTCTGGAGTCCCCTCTGCTATTTAAAGACACCATACTCAGTTCCATATTGAAGTTTTGTGACATTACAATTGTAGAATATGAACTGCATACTTGAGTGCTTTAGTGTAAACATAACGAGTCATTGAAGCATCCCATCTTGACACTGTTGTGCTGTGGATCTCCCTTTGACAGATGCATTTAAAGCTAAAGGCCATGTACCTTCACTTACAAGCTTTTTGTAAAGCATCACCAGGATTTGAGTTACAGCTGTTTGCTTTTAAAATCTTTCCTAGTTTGAAAAGTGCTGCTTAGTTGGTTGGACTTGTAAAAAGTATGCCCAAAATCTCCCCCAGGTGTTTGCAGCCTGCTTTGGCAAAGGGGTGTGGGCCATTTTGGAAAAAGTGCTACATATGTCCATATGCTTCTACCTTCTAACCCTTTCTTTTCATTGTCACTTCAGCTTTTGTGGAAACCTTTAGGGAAGCTTAAACTGCCTTTCAGACACCAGGAAAGATCATTAGCATGTTCCTACCTGGCTGTCTTGACCTTTTTCCCCACCTGATCCTTCCTTTCTATCCATTGTCATCTGCTTTGCTATGAAAGCTGTTGCTGTCAGAGCAAAGCAGGATGTTCTATAAGGCATGCAAATATAAACTCACATATTCAGAAATGAATTCTTTGGCAGGCAGTGTAAATTGGGTCATTTTAGACTTGGGTGTTCTGCCTCACAGGAATTAAAGCACAAGGCTTTTTGATTTGTTGTTTTATTATGTTGTTTTTATTTATTTCTCTTCCTTTGCCTGCATAGCAAAGATAGCAAAAAAAAAAAAAAAAAAAAAAAAACAAAAAAACAAAAAAAAACAAAAAAGCAGTGTGGAAATAACTGAATTCATGCCTTGTTGGTACCTTCTGTAGCCCCCTGGTGAACAAACCCTGCAAACTTCTACTTGCTCCAAGCAATATAAAACCTCCCTGGTGCAGTAGGGGTGTCATAGTGCACTTACTGGCTCTGAGCAGGCCATAGCTGATCCTGCTCACAGTTGACACAAGGATTTAAGCACTTGCTTTGAAGTTATGACATAGGCATATGCTTCACTTACACACACACATGTGCACCGTCCCACTGGCGTGCAGTTCTTCAAAATGCAGTCACAGATCGTCACTTTTAATATCCCTTTCTTGGTGTAAGATTTCTCCCCCACATACTTCAGATGTGCTAAAGCTGGATTTTTTAAATATGAAACTTCCTTGTTTTCATTTCCTTATTTTATCTGCTTAACACTAAGTATGTCAACTTTCTTTTGCATTTCAGCATTCAAGGGATCCAAAAGTTACTGATTCCTTTATTTAAATCCATGTTGAAAGTTTGAGAGTTATGTCTACTTGAAACTATATGAGTAAATTGCATTCCAGAATACAATAATTAAACTGAAAACAAGGTGGCTTGCATTTATGGTTTCCTTTCCTATTTTCTTTTTTTCAAGCAAGTTTTGGGCATACATTTTTATTAATGTCAAGCTAAGCTTAATGTAAGCCTTACTTTGCATACTAAAGTAATTACATACTGGAATACATTTAAAGACAAAGAGAAGGTATATTGCCTCACACTTTAAATTTACTGAATTCTAAGGGCTTGTTCGTGCCCCCCAAATCACCTCTCTCAGTGTAAGCTTTGCACAAAGTGTGCTGTCACAAGCAGTTCAGTCTGAGATGTTCTGAAGTTTCCAGTCTGCATCATCTCTCAAATCATACAGTGTCTGTCTCTTCTTTTCAAGCATTTTTAAGACTTTGACGGACTTTTATATTATTTAATTATAATAAACTTATTTTAAATAAGCATGTTTTTTAATCTTATTTTCTCCTTGCATGGATTTTGTTTCTTTTATTACAATATAGGGCCTAAAGTGCTCTTCAGGACTCCATTTGTTATGGTTACTGTGTGAACAGTTGAAACCAGTATGTTTCTGGTTGACAGAAACTGCCTGTATGTATCTTTGTATGAAGAATGTTAACACACATGAAGCCTGTTCAGACTGTGAGAATAAAAGCTGTGTCTGGCACATGGTTGTGGATCCTTGGCCACTGTAAATATGGGAAGATTGTTGTTACAAAACCCAGCTGGGCAGTGTGAGAGCAATTTGTATTTTCAAGTTTCATGTATTATTTGTCCTTGGACTTGAATCTCTTCCATAAGGATTTCAAAGACTTCAGCAACTCCTGTGTGGTCATCTCAAGATGTAGGTAAGGACTGGTGCTCCTTAATGTGACTGGAACATATCCCTTTCCTCTTCCTTTTTATTTCTCCATCTGAAGACAGCATGGATCTGACAGCAGATGTGTTACCCTGTTGTGTCTCTCTAGCAAGGGCAAGTCCCTCTGTTAAATGGCAACAGGGGCATTTCCTGCAGCTGGGCTGTGGCAGAGGCATTTTCTCAGCTGCAGAAGAGCCCTTGCCTAACCAGCCCCGTGGCAGGGGTGGGATGGGCTGCACATATCCCATTGCAGCAGCACTGCTCAGCCAGAGCTGCTGTCTCCCTTGGGATACAGGAGATTCTGAACCCTTTTAATTGCAGTTGGCCCCAGGGCATCATCCTTGCAAAGGCCAGGAGTTGTATTTGCCTCAGTGAGGGCTGAGCATGAGTGGTCAGTCCCCTCTGCAAACTGCCTCATTCTCCTGAACAGCCAAACACAGACCAGCAGCCCTGCACAGACACGTTCTGGTAGAAATCCCATGCACAAAAAGATACCTTCCAGGCAAGTGTCACCTCACTGCAACTTCTCCTGATTAGAAAAGTGAATCTGTTGCCACTGCAGGGTCCCAGATGAACTGTGGAAAAAGCCCTAGCTTTGACAGTTAGCCATATTTGTTAGTAAAGGTCAGGGCATGTGATGCTGGCTGCTAAATTCCTGTCCCTGCAGGAATCTATGGTTCAAAACAAGAAATTGGTGTGCTGAGCATGTAGGGTTTGTAGGAACACACAGGTGCTGCTGTTAAAATGGGAAGGTCAAAGAGGACACGTTAGATTCTGTAATAACCAAAATATCCTTAAATATTCTTTTTCTTTAGGATTCATCTGTATGGAAAAAAAACCATGTTTTCTGATTTTAAGAGGGAAAGACAGAGCAAGCTCACAGCACCAAAACTATGACCAATGCCACGAGGCAGAGTGCAGCCTTCAGTGGGCTGGTTTCCTTTTAGCCCAGCTGGAAACTCTGCCTACTCTGTGGGGAGCATGGGGCTGGCATGCAGTTTTGCTGACCTCTAGGAAATAAAAAGCTATTGCAATGCAGAATATGGGACCATAGTTCAGCACTACAGCAAAACCTGGAGTACAAGTTTTAAACATCAGTTTAACACATTCATGCAAGTTGTTCCCTGAATTTTAGCCATGGAAAGAAAAGATTTATCATTTGAGAACTGGTAGAGTAAGAATCAAGGACAAATACGAAGACTGAGAAGAGGAATTGCAGGAGATGCTGCAGTACACCAGACATTTCCAGACATTGGTGCAACCAAGTTGTGTCTGTATGTCCATTTGAATGCTTTTGTCCAAGATGTCACCATGTGTTTTTTCCTAGTATTTCAGTATATTTACCCAAAGATATTTATTAAGGAACAGATATTTATTCCACTCCCCCTGTGTCTAACACAGGTTTTAGATTTGGTTTTTTGTGTGTTGCCAAAAAAAACCCCAAAAAAGCAGCCTTAGAAAGCTTCTAGCTTCCCTGCCATGCCCCTGTGAGGGGATGGTTCCCCGAGAAGCTGCACTGATGGCTCTACAGGCTCAACCCTCAAGTCTGGGGATTAGGGGAAAAGGCTTTTCCAGTTTTTATTTTGTTCTGGCATTCCCCTAGCCTTCACCTTTTACCAGCCTGTATTTCTTTGTTGGTGTCCCGGCTTGCCAGGTCTGGTAAAATTTCTCCAGGGTCTTTCATTGTTTACCCATGACTCCAGGGAGGAGTCCCTGAGTGCAGGAGTTCTGCCTGCAGCAGGAGGAGCTGAAGTTGGTGATGCAGCCTTGCAGAGCTGTCAGCCAAGGAGCCTCACTAAGATGCTGCTTCCCCGGTGGGTGCTGGTGCCAGCCAGCAGCGTTTGGCTGCTTTCTCTGCCTGTACCTCACGGCTTGCAGCAAGATGCACTGGTGTGTGGCCTGAGCAAAGCCCTACAGCAATGCCAAAGAGAGAACAGCTCCCTGTTTTCCTAAAATCAAACAGATCTGAGACTCCGAAATGCATTTTGCATCAATTTGTTTGCACCAGGGCTCCTGCTCCAGCTATGGCTTTCTGCCAAAATAACTTCCAATCAGTTTAGCCTGTTTCCAGTGCTGGTATGACCAGCTCATCTGTAGACTCCAGAGACCAGACGTGTCTCACGTAGTTCCCTGTAAGTCATAGCTCTGCCCTGCTGCCCTGCTCTGCAGCGCGTTCCCAGCCCCTTCCCGCCGGCGGGAGCAGCGGGGCCGCCCCCCTCGCCCTCTCCCAGATGTGACATCCATCCGTGGCCTCAGGGGCTGAGCCCAGTGCTCCGAGCAGCCTGCCAGCTTTCCCAAACCAACCGAGCAGCTCTGCCCCACCAGCACGACATGGCTGGCTGCAGCAGGGGCGGTGGGTGTGTGAAACCTGCGCCTCTCCGAGCCCCGGCGCAGCTGGGAGAGGCTTTCTTGCCAAAACCCCCTCACCGGGAGCAAGAGGCCTGCTCTCCCTCACAGCCTTGTTCTGTGCTCCTGGCCAGGATGTGAGGCACTGATAGTTCTGCCTCAGCAGATGTGCACCTGGGCACGGGAACCCTCTCGCACGTGCTCCTCTCCTTGTTGGGATGTACTGAGCATCCCAGTCACTCAGTGGACCATGCCAGGACATTTCATTATTTATTTTCTTCAGTCCAGCTTACTAAGTTCCCTTTCCTTCCACACGTGTCTTTTAAGGGTCTGTGTTCTGTCACCTTCCATCTACAGTGCACTCTCAGAGTATGAACAGTCACTGTTACTTATCCCCACCTCACACTTCATCAGTCACCTTGAGCAGGCTGCTCTCCCCTGGGGCTCAATCCAGCCCCTGGGCAGAATCTGGGGAAAACCCTGGGCTATTTCCAAGCACTTGGACATGCTTCTTTCTTGTCAGCCAGCCCAGAAGTTTCTTCACATAGCACTTTGTTTACTTATGTAAGTCTTGTGTGGAGAGTTCATATATCCAGACTACATGCCTTCTGAAATAGGACTCCCTCCTGACAAAGCTCTTCCGCTTTGGATAAAGTAATTAAATATTAATTCACATTTTCTTAACCCTTTATCATCCAGCAATGTTCCCAGCAATGTTCCCAGTGAGTATAAAGCTGTTATCCATCCAGGGAGAGGATTTATCTGTCCACATTCATTTTTTTATCTACCGACCATCTGCAATGGAGCTCTCCTTTCTTTTCGATTGACGGAGATGTCTAAGAACGCATAAAACCAGGATATTCCTACTCCAATAGAACTTTTCAAAACTAGCTATTTGTTATCACCTTTTTATTAAAACAGAAAGAGACAAAAAAATAGGGAGGGAGGGAGTCTTGCCTTAAAGGAGTTTCTTACAGGCTTCAAAGTTTGGTGGAACCAAGGCAGGGTCTGGAAAGCTCTGTTTATATCCCTAAATAAATATAAAACACATATAATCACATTGGTAAATTACAGCTGTGTCCCTCAGCCTCAGTTGAGCCACAGGTGTTGAGGTTGTGGGAGGAACTCCTTCCACTCCCAAACCCCAATGCAATTCATCTGCTGTGGTTACAGCAGAAATTAAGAAGTTATCAGCCTTCACATAAAGATGTGCTCACCAAGCAGACCACCCTGCCAAGAAACGTGGAGGTTTCTTGGTGAGTGTTGCAAGCACAGAGAAACTGGAGCCACCGGGCATCACCCCCAGCGTGCTGCAGAACCGCCCCCCCCACGGCCTTTTGGGGGCTTTGGCAGGAGGCTTTAGCTCTCTGTACCCTGCAGCTGGAGCCCTGCCATCCTCAGGGCTGCAAAATACAGGGGCAGTACTGGTAGAGAGAGCAGGGGAGTCCCCTTGTGAATGTCCTGACAGATACTTGATTGCTGAATGCAGGGGGAACAAACAAGTTATTTACATGTCCTTAGGGCTCTCTTCTTCTTTGCCAGTACCCAGTACAAACTCTTTGATGTCAAGCTATTTATTCCATTTATTCCATAGGCAGTTTAATCATCCCTGCCACATGGTTTCTCCCTGACAAACCTAGAGGACATAATTGCTCATCAAATAATGTGATAGTGTGGAGCAGAGGACAAATATTTGACATCTTAAGTTAGCATAACAGCTCAGTCTCAGGCAGCATAAGGCAGAGCTTGACCCCAGGCAGCAACAGGTACAGCTCTCAGAGCTTTATTTAGAAGCTGTAATCCTGCAGCCTTTCACACCAGATATTGTCTTGCTCAAAAAGTCCTGGCCCAGAGCGAGCCTCTCTGCCCTTCACTGCACCCTCACCAAGACCAGTGAGATTGCCAGCTTTTCCCACTGGTCCCACACTTCAGCTTTGGGGCTGTGCTGGGGCTGGTTTGACAACCAACCTCTGCTCAAATGACACAAAACAGTAACTTGTCACTACAGCCACCACTTGTGGTTTGTGATGGTTTATCTGAATGTACTGGGGCATCACAGTTTAAACCCAGCATTTCACTGTATTTCACAACCAGTCCCTGTAGATCCTGGCCCATAACACACACATTTCAACAAGCCAGTTCTGTACACTTCAATGCCTGAACTATTCTGTTTCTCACCTCTCATCAGTCATCCTTCCCTTTAAATCTGCTAACAACTCAAAACCTGAGCAGTCTTCAATGTTCTCTTTCTTGGCACATCCTGTCCTCAGAGCAGTAATAGTGCCAGGCAGGTAAAATGTCAAACCCAGCGGAAATGTGTAAAAGAAATTTACATTGCTGTGAAGCATCGGGGCTGCCAGGCTCCTCTACGTCCCCATTTGTCCATCAAATAACCTCTGAGAGGAAAGCATGGGAAGCACCAAACATAACCTGCCCCAAATGTTTGACTGGCTCAGCACAGCCTCTCCCAACTCATGTGTGATGAGTTTCATGGGGCTAATTGAAATGGGCAAGGCAGGGAGCAATGGTAGCTCTTCTCTTCCAAACAAAATTAGTCACTTAAGAGTTTCTGGGATCCCACAAAGGGTGTGGGAAACAGATGGGGTTCTCAAGTGGTTGTCTCCTTACTCCACCAAATTGGGGGTGTTCTGGTTAGGAGAGCAAAGGAAAGTAAATGTTACATGCCTGCATTTCCATGGTAAGTCACCACTCTGAGGTGGCTCCGTGGGAAATTCCACTGGGTGTCTCTTCCTCCCAGGAGAGTGACAGTGAATAACCATCAACACTCACTCCCCTGTTTACCCTGCAGAGGTTGCTACGGACCCTGACTGCTCTTCAAGCTGAGTTCTGAAAGCTTCCTCCACACCTGGCACAAGGGTCAAAGACACATTGCTATGGGCTTGAATTTAATGCTGATGTCAGTTTATTCCCTCATTGAATGGTGACACTTTAGACCAGCTAAGAGAGGGTGATCAGTTGCCAAGTTGCTAAATATACTAAACATGCTGCTGTATGAGTAGGGTAATGTTACCTCCTCTTCCTCCTGACTGATTTATTGTGCCATTAACTCAGATTCCTGCTCTGTCAAACCTCTGTGTTCGTGTTATCACAGACCAGCCAGGCAGGCTCCCAGCTGCACCTGCAGAACAGCTCAGGGAGTGCTTTGTCCTTCCCTGTGTCCTGCAGGAGATACCACCAGCATCTATAGCCCTGGGGACAGCACTGCAGACAGCTTTTCCTGAAGGACATGAGATGCCCTGGTGCACATGTGGCAGCATGAGGCCCCTTCCCAGCCCAGCCACACTGGCCAGAGTGGCTCCTGCCCCATGCAATGCCCTGCTGCATCCCTTGGCTTTGCTGTCAGTGGCTTTGAGGGATTCAGCTCCATCATTCTCCTTCCCACTCCTTTCCAAAGAAAATCCTGAGCAGCACTCCATGAGGAGGGCCACTTGCTCAGGAGTGTGTGGGAAGGCTGCAGTAAAATATGTCTGTTTAAACCCTCTTCTCTATCACTGGAGAAGATTATGCATCCAAACTGGACCCTCCCTCAGATGCTCGGGGAAACTGTCAGAGTGAATTAAAAGCTGTAAAAGGCCAGGGCTATAACTCACTGCCTTTTAAGTGCCAAGATTTTGTCAGGGATGGAGGGAGGGAAGTAGCCACTAATGTAATTTCCATCAGGAGTACACTCCTCTAATATAATTTGGCCTGGCCATCCTTTCAAATGCAGCCTTCCCTGGCTGGGCTGGTTCAGGGCCATCCTCCTAAATGCCCCAATAATTACTGATGCAATGAAAACATGTGCCCAGGCTTTGCTCTGGCCTTTTCCACCCTGGAGTGACACCAGCTTTCTGCATAGAGCACATTGCTGGACATGTAACTGGACATATTAGTATTGAGGGGGTTTTTCACTGACTATTTCCATTAAAGATACAAATGGCTCATTTACTTAGGCTTTGTTCCTTTTCTCCCTTTGGTTAAGGCCTGACAGTGCTCTAATGGTCTACAAGTTGTATGGTCTCTTACCAGATTAATAAGCATCAGTTACTCTGATCCAAATTCCTGATCTAAATTTTACATTCACCAGTTGTCTCTCCTTTTGCCAATGCCTTATGCTGCCTGTAGCAGAGTTCAATAGCCCATTATTCTGTGCTTTCCTTGCAAGGGAATGGTTTCCAGGGAAGGGACCCTCGCTTTGCCATTTCCATCTCCTTAGGCAAAAGCTTTCAGAGAAAGAACTTGAAAGCCTTTTAGAAAGTGCTCTCATTGCCTCACCTTTTGTGAATTAAAATGTCATTTTTCCAACAGCTCTTTAAACATCTCCTTGCAGCATTGTGCATGATAGCCTTAAATATCAGCAAAGAACCACAGCACAGCACTGATTTCCTTCTCTTGGGTTTATTTTGCTCATCTTTTTAGAATACATCTCCTGATTGTGTGCTGCAGCCAAGTGTATTGAATTGTCCCCAAATGCAGCTAACTGGGAACTTACTACTGTTATTCCTCATAAACAGCTGGTGCTCAAGGACAGTTCTTGGGGACTCACAGTTTAAGGATAACCACCAATCCCCTCTCTCCTTGTACAAATGGGTGGGGCTGAATGCATCCTACATCCTACAAATGGGGGGAAATACATTCTACAATTTTTAGAAGGTAAGGACCATGACCAAGGGGCTTTGCTGTGACCCACAGCAGGGCTATCACAAGCAGAAGATGTTAGAAAAGGGATGGTGTGAGAGACTGAAAGAGAAGCTGATGAAACCCAGCAGAGCAGCAAGGGCATTGCAGAGTTTTCAAGAAGCTACAAAGGATATAAACTTCGGTGTCTTTAGAGGAAATAAGAAGAAAGAAAGAAGGAGAAGAGGTGCTGGCCAGACTTATGGGCAAGGACAGCCTTGACAGCTACAATTTTGAACAATTTGAAGGGAGAAATGATGCAGGCATTTGGGTGCCAGAGAGGTGAGTGTCACAGAAGCTGAGTTTTTAGAAAGGGAAGGCAGAAAACAGGCTCACTTATTCTCTGTCGGTCAATACACTTCCTTTTCCCCTGGGGACAGGCAGGACTGCCCTTCCCTGCAACTCCCTTTGGTTATACACTAAAGCCTTGGGACAATAGACTCCCAGGTTGCTACTGCAAGGCAGGACCCCCTTCTTGAAGCCTGGGTGCCAGTTTCCAGGAGTGTCCAACATCACCATTCCCACTGTCCATCAGCACCCGAGGCTGTTGCTTTCTGTTTCACAGCCATCAGCTCAGCCTCTGATAGAGAGTTACAAAGCAGCCAGTAAATGCATTACCAGGTAGCAGGAGGAGATAACCCCCAAACCACAGCCCAAAGCCTTATTAAAAACAAGTACATTACAGATTCCAATCAGAAATCAATGGAAGGGGAGCTGTTCTGCCCATGGTGTGTTGCAGGGGTCAGTCTGGGGATGAGACAGTGGCCAGCCCAGGAGCAGGGATGCACAGTCACACTCCCAGGCTGCGCGCACGTCACTGCGCCCACGCAGAACCGGATCCCACGGCAGGCAGGGAGAGGCAGCAGGCATGGGAAAAGAGGTGTTTTTTCCCTCCACAGCATCTTAAACTAGGTAATTATATTTAAAAACTGTGCTGTTAAATCCAAAATTAAATAAGTGAAAGTAAGGACGTAGGGGAACTAAGGTAGCATGATTTATTGACATGAGCTGCTAATATACGCAGTAGACAATTACATATATTTAATCATATATTAAGTGCAAGCCAGATTTTTTTGTATGCATTAATACAGTGCATGGCATAATGTTTTGTACTTGCCTAGAGTTGCATACTAATCATTAGAAAACTCTCCCACAAGTGTATGCTGCTACAAAAGTCCAATGAACTGAAATATTCCAATTAACTTTTTGAACCACTCTTGGCACAATGTTTTAAGTTCCCAAACTCAGAGAAGGAGGGAAGAGAATTTGCAGCAGATCAGGCATCACCCAGCTGAAGAATACCCAATTGATGCTAAATCAGGTATGTCAGTAATGAGGGCAAAGGATTTCCTTTGCAGCATTTTAAATCATATATACTTTTCACCTTCCCAGGTGTCTTTCTCATGCTTTGTCTTCTGAGGCGAGAAAGACAGTAATGGTAGTATGAAACTTTTTTTTTTGTTTTCTTATATTCCACATTACTTTGTCCATTTAAAATCCATGCTGTGCAAGTGTTCCCAGACTGACCAGGCTGATAGGCCCCTTTCTGAACATGAGCAGCAGTAAAACTCAGTTTTACCTGGGTGATCACATCTCCTGTTTATGTATTCTATGATCCATGCACATAGCTTTGCTATTTCAATGTCCTTAGGAGGTAGGAGCTTTTAATGAAAAGTGATCCAACTAAAAACTGAAGATGAAAGGCCACTGGAATTACCAACTTCTCAGAGGCTCCAGTCTTTTGAGAGGTTGAGATTAATTCCTTGGAGAGGTGAGTAGTTCAGATGGAGTGTCTTCACCCCAGGATGGTAACACCAGGAGATCTGCCAGGGGTTCAGCTGGAGGGATGGCCAGCAGGATGTGCTTCTGGGAGCGTGTTTGTCCTCGAGAGCCTCCCAAGAGCCAGAAGCTGCTCCTTGTGGTGTGATGCTGCTGGAACCTGCTGCTTGCACTAGCACAGGAAACATAAAAGGCAGCTGTGCTAGTGCCCAGATTTCCAGAGTTTGTGGCAATTTTCTTGTCCCAGTGGTTCCTGGACCTTTTATTAAGACCTCAGTTAAGGAAAAAAAAAAAAAAACCCAACCAAAAAAACTGTTGAACTGGGCTACAAATGCTGGTGACTTGGCTTCATAGCAACATAAATAGCCCAGGTAAGTGATAGTCATGAAGAGTACACGAATTTTCTTTTGTTGTTGCTAATTGGTGATTTCCAATATCACTTTATACATGCATAGTTAAAGTCTTCTAGGTGGATGGTAAAAGTTGCATGTGTTTCTTCATTGCTTTAATGCATTATCATTATAACACAACGTCCACCTTTATGTAACCTCTACAGAAATGCCAGTGTCAGTGCAGCTGTTGCAGCGCTGTCACTGACACAGATAACTCTCACATTTCACACAGTCCTGTACAACATTTATCACAAAGCAGGAAAGAGTGGCTTGTATGAAAACAATGCCTAGTTTTAAGGCTTTTAGTCCTGAATTCTGCACATTCTTGGTTTCATTTTCTGTTATAGACTCTTTTTCATGTAACATTTAATATGCTTTCCATGTGAAATTTGCTCTTTACTACTTGCTAATAAATAAGTATGTAATTGCCCTGACTCCAAGTAGAGCTGATATAGTTGAGAGACCTTCCCAAAAACCAAAACCCCACATGTACATTGCACAGCATGACTAAGCATCCATCAACATGCTACTCTGCAGTCTGATTTATGGCGATACAAAAGGGAGCACAGACACTGGGGCACACGCTGGCAGAAACAGCCAGTGGCAGAGGGGGAGGGAGCACAGGGGATAACTGGGAACTGAGTGATGGTTGGGTTGCGTGGACAAGGGGTTGCAAATGCAAAGATCTTCCAGTGTGGACACCAGAGAGAAGATAATGTGTACATGGCTGTGGTTTCAGGCAGGGAACCTATACTGTCCCAGCCCCTTGGGGTCAGGCAGAGCCAGCTCAGCACAGAGGAGAAAAATACAGAAATATGTTCTTTCTTTATCTTCCCTCCATGTCTGATTTTCTCCGGGGAGAGAACTTCTTGGCTATTTCACAGTTTATTTGTCCAGTTTATCCTTTTGTGGTGTGTTTTGCCAGCCTCCTGTGACTGCTTGTAGTGCACAGACACACACAGACAACGCCTTTGCCTGAAGGTGATGTTAACCAGCTTATTTGACCTTTTTGCTGATTCTGAAAGAGCTTTAACTCCTTTGACCAGTGAAGGAGCAGTGGTAACCTTACAGTTGCTGAAGTCATCTCTTGTGGATACAACTCTCGCTAAGTTCACATTGTAATAAAAGAGAAAGTCCCTCTAAACACCGCATCCAAGATATGCTTTGTGTTTATGCAGAGAAGGGTCAAAGACAAAACCCCTGAAGAGATTATATGTGGGTTTAACAGTGCTAAGTCGAGGTAATTGTTACATGACATTCCTGGTTAATGAAAATCAGCTTCCAGTAGTTTAATGTTGCTTTTGTGATGGAGAGCAAGTTGCCATCCGCAGCCGCATGGAAGTCTCACTGGCACACACTGTTTGACATTTATTTCTCTATTAAGACAGGATGCAGTGGTCCTATTTTTCCCTATCTGACAAATTTATATTAAAAAAAAAAATCTCAGAATGGCCATCAGCAGCATGTGTTTGTTTTCCCAGAGGTGGGTGGTTTTTTTTTTGTCCCAGTCCTTCTTGGATAGGTGATAGTGTAGCACCTAGCACCCGCTGCCAGTGGGATGCTACCCGCCTCCGCTCCCCTCATGTGAAGTATCGACACTGTGTGGAGTCAATGTAGCAGTAAGAAGTGCAGCGCAATTTCCCGTAAGACCTAGAATAAAAGAGAATAGCTCAGTTTCAAAGCATGGTATGGTTCACTTACACGGTTCCTGGATGTTACTCTCTGTAGGAGTGAAGAATCTCAGAATATACATATGCAGCAACATATGGGAAACAAAACAGGAGGGCAGTTTTCATCAGTGCTCGACTGTGTTCTCCTCTGTCAGCAAAACAGGCATCCGGGAGAAACAATGAGTGAAGACTTAACTCCCAGCAATGTCAATGAAAAAAAATAAAATCCCTGTTGGCATCAGGACTAGAACATTTCATGGGGGTGGATGCAAAAGGCCCTGGCTCTCACCCATGGGAGCTGTGGAACAAAATATCTGAGGCTCTGAGTTAAGTGTGTTTCCAGTTACTCCCAATAGTTTCAGCAGGCGTGACTGTGCCTGTCCTTTAATTTCTTTTTCATGTACATGAAATAATGAGATTGACACATTCCCACATTAGAAATAATTTTAAAAACAGTGAATTGAAGAGTCCTTGCAAAATAAGGAAAAACAGAGATTTTGTCTTTCTACTGACTTAAATTGAGCAGTGACTCTACCTACTGAAGACCTGACCAGAATTGTTAACAAGAATTTAAATGAGTTTTTATTGCTGGAATGTCTAAGTGAATAACCCATCCACAACATCAAGCCATGGACTAAGCAGCTTTAAAACTACGTCCTAGGATAACCCACATTCTCAGAGTAATATAAAATCTGAAGAGAAGGTGTGTGAAACAGGAGGAGGGAATCTGTGGGCTGGAAAGAGTAAAAAAAGGGAAAATCAGTTGCAGCAGAGCTCTTGGAGGAAAGGTTACTTCGGGGAAAAACTCCCATGGGAGTGTCATACTCACATACTCAGCCCACTTTCTCATGATTCACAGCTTTTTCTTTAGTTTGACAGATAATTTGCAGACTACACACAAAAATAAAAGATCTCAGTTGCTCTTCACAACTTGAATATACAAGCAAAGTGAAATTTATGAAGTTTTCCTCAAGCTTTTGTGGTACTATGTTGGGCAACAAATTTCAGACTCTTAGAAAGGAATAGTTTTCACAGTAGAGAACAACTCCACACTGTCTGAAGATGAGGTCTCTGTAAAATGTTTCAGTTTTGTCAGGTTGACTGGCTTGGATTTTAGTAATCTCTTATACCAAAAGTGTTCCAACAATTACAGTGGAAGGATTAGCACAGCACTAGTTTTACAAAGACATCCTGTGGTTTCTTATTCCTGTCAATTAGCACATTATTGTTCCCTGAATGATGAGGGCTCTGCAAGTAATTTAATTTGCAAATTAAATATTTCCTGTTAGCCAGTAACAATACCTGACAGCTAAATAGAGGTGCTGCTGTTGGAGGCAAAACGCTGACCAGAGGAAGCTGCCTAAACAAAGGCAGAGAAGTCAAGTCAACAGTAAGCAGATGTTTTAAATGGAGGACTTTGCTACACAGATGCATGGCTTTGCATCTGCTGGTGAATGAATTTCCTGCACCTTGGAAAAGCTGACAGATGACTGCTTGATTCAAAACAAACACATCCCCAGAGTACCCATTAGTGGGAAGGGCAGCAAGAGGTCGGTTCAAGCCTGTCGTTTGGATGTTGTGGTTTTTTTCCTTCAGTGTGATCATCTTCTCATGGTCTTTCCTACTCTTCTTATGTTATGGCTGGACTTTAATGTGACCAGATAAGGAAATCTTGGCAAGAAATGGGAAAACATAGGTCTATGTGACCTTCATTCATTTTGTACAGTAAGAGGCAGGTACTTGTTACTGTGAAATGAGATTTAGCCCTTAATGATATACAGAAATAATTTGATAGATTCTTTCTTCCCTGCTATTTGCAGTGGTCCCAGTGGAACAAGGTTTAAGTGGGTGAAACTCCTCTGTTTTAAAACTGGAAAAGAGAAAAAAGAAAGGGAAAACACACACAAAACCGCTCTCCATAAACAAACCAAAAAAACCAAAGTGAAGACCTCCTCTTACATACCCAGGAAGGTATGTTCTACATGTCAAATATCCAAAATCCATCCCATCGCAGTCTTCAACCCCCTCGTGCTTGTAGCCATCTCCGCAGTAAGCACGGCGGCACCCTAGTGAAAAAGAAAGACATAAATACCTTCCAGGCACTTCACATGTAAAAGAAACAGCCAAAGTGGAACTAGATTTTTAAGGGATAAGCATAAAGCAAGATATTTTGGGGGAGGCATTCTGTAAGGACTGTCTTAGGAGGAGCAGTACTCTTCACTACAAAGAATGTACTTTTTTTAGCCTAATTTAAGTGACGTAGGGAAAGAATGGATAAATACTAGAAATAATTACTACAGAATCACTAATTTCAACAGCACTAATTTGAAACTTATTATTATAGATAATTACCATCAAAACAAGTTAAGGGAAATATAAAATACAGTTAACATAAATGATTCACAATCTCAAAAAATAACCTTATGTGGTTAACTGGTTTGAAATTCCCAGCCTAGACTTTTACTCAATTCTGCGCAATATCTCTGTTTGTCTGCCGTGAGTTTCCACATATGAACGGGATTATTCAGCCTGTCTGTAAAAAAATAAAATATGTAAAGGTTGCCAAAACCATGTTTTTCCCACTGCTGACTCCTACTGACTTGAGCGTGAGTGGGACTTGTCACATTTTTTCATGGTGACTGACATGTAGGCTGCAGTAATTTGTGGGTTTGTTTGCCATTTTAGCAATTGGACTTTGATTTTAATATCTTCAGCATATTGAGAACAACTTTATAACATGAACAAATTTACTTAAAATCCCTTTGACATCTTCTGGGAGAATCCATTGGTGTTAAGCAAAGGATTAAACAGACACTCAGGAGCAGGGAGTTTATAAGAGACTATAGTAGGTTATTTACAAATAGAAATGATTAATTAATTGCACCAAGGATGTGTTTGTCAGAAATTGATGCTTCTAAGACCAACAAGCCTTTTTTACAGTAAAATCCATTTAACATTCGGGTAGCCTTTTCCTTTTGGTTCAGTTACAGGAGAAGAATGATGACAATGTGCTCATTTCCAAGTAACTCAAGGATGGGTCACATCAGTGTCAGAAATCTGTGTGCTGCAAGGCCTCCATTGAGGCTTTGCCCAATGCATAGCACAGAGAACACAATGTGCCCTCAGACACAGAGTGCAGCACTAGAACTAATTTTGCAGGCACTAGAACTAATGAACACTATCTTGCCACATGGTTGTTCCCCACGGCTGATTGCAAATTCTAATTTAATCGTTTTCTCATGTCTGGAAGCAGGAGAGATCCTGCTGTCTCTCTGGAGTGCTCTACAGTCAGGCAAGCTTAGCAGGGCTTTTATTTATATGTCTCCCTAGACCTGTTGAGATGAATTGCCTTTGAAATCTCTTTCCTGTTGTCATCAAGAAGCTGGCTGGGATTCCTAAGTCATAAGGGGAAGGGTGGTGATGGACAGGTGGATGGAGAAACTTGCAGGGCATGGCTGCATACACCCCATTTTCAAAGTCAGGCTGAAAAATTGAGTGACATATAAACAAAAAAATTGCATCTTTCAGTGTTGGGTGATACTGTTCTGAAATGTGAAGAAGCATCCCTTTGCTGGGAACAACAGAGCACCAAACCTACTATATGGAGATGGTGTAGGGCTGTGCTCTGGGGAAGGATTCAAGATGTAAAAGTAACTGAGAGGGGGAAGTGAAGGTTACCACAGCTGCTCAAATGTTTATATGCTCTTTGCTATCCACAATCAGCAAAATGGGAGGAAGATGGAGTTGACATGAATTAAATGTTATATAAACCTGATAGTGAAGGTAGTGGGCTGACACCTTCCCTATGTAAGTGAATAACAAAATCCAAAGTGCTGTTTCTGGACTCAAGATCTATTTTATCATAAGAAACAGCCATCTTCAGTGTCTATCCCAAGGGCTGTTCTGCACTGCAAAGGTGTGCTATAGCTTTTAGACAGAGAGCGGGCAGCCCCCAGGAAAGGTGTGTGTGTAAACCAGCTGCTGGCTGTGTCCCTGAAATGCAGTGTCTCTGACTCAGCAAGGATGCAGAGAAGTGCTGTTGTCACCTGTGTCCTGTGCTGGTGTGTGCCATCCACATGCATGGAAACCTCAGTTCTCACCCTGTGGCCATCGTGCCTCCCTTTCCCCAGGCCTGCACTTGATCCACAAACCACACAAGCTCTCCTACACACAAGCAGTGCACCCTGTGGTACAAGGAATGCACCTTCCCTGGCAGGAGGAAGCCCCTGCTGCTGTGCTGTAACTTACTTATGCAGTCATCAGTCACAACTGCATTGCCGTCGTCGCACTCCTCCCCATCCTGCACGATGCCATCTCCACAGGTACCCCCCTCCTGGAAGCGGTAATCCACAGGGTACAAAGGGGTGAGCTGGCCAGGCAAACACACAGTGGTTACTCAACCAGACCAGCAGCAGCCTGGATAGCAAGCAGAGGAGAAGGGCTCTGGGGGACAGCTCCCACAACCAGGTTTTTATGTCTTGTTATTTGTTGGTCAGGGTTTATACAGAGTCTGATCCAAAGTCCAGTAGACACAAGAAGGATCCTGTTGCTAATTTCAGCAGGACTCAGCTCCTTGAAGCAATAAGGAAATATGTCAGTTTGGTTTGCAGGGTTTTAGTTCTGCAAATCTGTACCCTGGTGAGTTTTGCCTTATTTTGTATTAAATAAAAACTCTTTTTACCACCATAATTCCCTGAATTCTGCTCCAGTTTGTTCACCAGTGGTTCACAGAGAGGTTAGCAAAACCTGCAACACTGCTGAGTTAATTCCACAGTAATTAAGACTCCTGTGAACAAAATTCACAGAATTATGTACAGTTGTGGCAGTGTTCAAAAATGAGCTTTCCCCCATTTGCTTAAGTGATTCTGTATCACACCTTAAGTATAGAAGTATGTTCTGAATTTCAAAATGAAACATACACTCACGGGTTTTCTGAGACCACAGTCATATTTTCACCTGGACTGGGAGCCATCCAAAGGTATCCTTGAAATACAAAGATCTCTGATCTCTTCTAAATGCTAATGCATTTTCGGTGTTTAACCGGTCCAATTCTTCTTGATTATTCACCACAAAAATCTGGGGCACAGAAAAAGAGGTGATTGGTAACCTTCTCAAGAAGTTCTTTGGATTATCACAGAATCTAGTTTGGCATATGTATCTTCAAGTAGGTAAATAATATGCAAGAAAATGGTTCAGTTGTTTTCAGAAAGAGAGGAGGTGAGAACCTACACCCATGGAAAGAATGGTGGTTCCTGGGCCCCTATTTTGAAATGTACATTTTTGAAAAGTAAAAATCATACAAATAGTGGTGCACAAGCACTGCTGAGAAGAACTTTCTGATGCTCAAATGGTTTGAAGCAATTGCAAAATCCAAATGGGCATAAGTGCTTTTTGTGGATTGACTATAACTTTTTTAGGCATGTTTGTGGCTACAAAATAAATAATGCATGGTAAAATACAACCTTCACTTCACTTTTACCTCTTTGTGCTTTCTTTGGATTTAATTGGCACTAAAATGCATATTTCTTTATATGCATATACTATGGTCTAAAGCCAAGACTTCAATTACACTGAAAAAAAAAATGTTCAAAATGGAAAAATTAGGACAAGCTGCTCTCTTACCCATTTCTCTAATGTCTCAGTCACTGAAATTGGATGCAAAAGGCATTAGGAAATAATCTCTTCCTTCAGCAGCTTAATCAATTTAATTTTTGTAAGATTCAAGCCATTTTTAAATTAAGAAAAAGCAAATGGAGTGCTTCTGGGCAAAATAGATTTAGGTCTGAGTCTGATTCTCACCAGCAGAAACATAATTGGCTCTTTTAAAAACAAGTTACCTTGAAATTTTTACATAGCAGAACATTCCCATAACCCTGGACAAAGGCCAATTTCATTAAAGAAGCATTGAATAAAAATGCCTTCAGCTTGAATGAAGGGAAGCAAAGAAATAGGAAGCCAGCACAGAACTGATTCTGTAATTGTGTTCAGGAGCTCAGGGCCCAGCCCCAGAGCCCGAATTTCTCGTGAAATCAATAACAAAACTGTGCTGTCTCAAACCATTACAGACATCAGCCTTTAAAATTGCACAAGATTTAAAAATTTGAATGAATCTAAGCCAGTGACAGAAAAACAGCAGTTTGTTTCCCAGCCTCTGCCCTCCTCTGGAGGAGCTGCTGGGTGCATGGGTGGTGGCACTGAGGATGTGTTGCTTTGGCAAACCTCAGGGCCAGGGCACAGAGCACCATCTCTGGATCTTTTCCATGAGCAGCTATAGTACCCTGACAAGAGCTTTCAAGTGGCCCAAGACAGACTCCAAAGCTGCTACATGGGGAATCTGAACAGAATAAACAATAGTGATGTTTAAGCTCTAGTTTAAGTTAAAGTGTTCTTTACACTCGAGGGAATAAAACAAATGGGGTGGACAGGAAAACAAGGAATGCTGCTCTGGAAGTGACTCATTTCCAGAGCTAAGTTTTGCCTTTTTGCCTTCCCACATTCCTGGCAACAAAATGGCACTTGGGGGCTCATAGTGATAGTGTATGGTATTTTAGATATTTACACTTTAAATAGATATTTACTCTTACTTATAATAGATGTTTAGATATTTACACTCTTACTATCTAAATATTTTAGATATTTACACTCTCATTACTATATTTTTGAGATCTGATAGGAAACTGTGCCTGATGGAGAAGGAGGGTAATGAGACCTCTACATTATATTGAGAGCCTTAAAGCTTTTCCAGCCTGAGTTCTCCAGGCTGCAAAGTACATGATGGTCTTTTTTGCATGCAGTGTGGTGTGATATGCACCCTTTTTTCAGGACATTCATCTCTCACCATTATGTTTTCAGAACAACAGGAGGGTTTTTTCTACTGCAACACAGCCAGGGATGAGTGAGCAGCTGGCACAGCTGACAAACTTGAAAAACACTGGTGCAAAAGGCTGAGCTCAATGACCCATTTTAATGGTGTTGTGAGTGTGTCCCTTCCACACACTGAGACAGCTCTCTGACAGTGTGACAGGTGGGGCTTTAACAAAGCTAATTGCTGCTCATTGGCATTCAGAGACAACCAGACACCACACCATTTCCACTTGCATGGCTGGAGTGGCTGAGCTATGCTGGCACACAGCAGCAAGGGAGCATCTTCATTGCTGACTAAGTGCTACACTGCACAGAATAATAAGGCAGGGCCCAGCACAAGGAGAAGGACATATACAGTAGTTACAAAGCCCAAAGAAATCGGTGATGAAAAATTACTAGGTCATATTTCACCAATGCCTTGTCCTTTAAAGTATTTTGTCCAATTTTCTCATAAAAATGCTTTCAAGGCTAGAGATGGAAATCAGCTATATAATGTGTATGTCTGCAGACTGGAGCCCAGGCACCTGATTCTCACAGTCTGTGGAAACTCTTGTTATTGAGGGTCTGTGCTTTGGGAGAAAGCTCTATTGCATATGTGAAATGCTTGATCCCAATGTTCAATTCTGAAATCACTCTCTTAAAAAGGTCCCAAACAAACAAGAAAGATATGCTTACTTTACTGATCAATCTGAAATGTATTTTGATTCAATTTTATGAAATAAAAAGGACAGATTACATATGTACAGTAGTAGATGAAAGAGTGCACCCTTGGGCTTGAAAAACATTTCCAGCCTTACTGATGTTTTGGAACAGCTGCATTTCAGCACATCAATCACGCAACAAGTTACGACTGAACTCTTCAGCACCTCTGGATCTCAGAGGTTTTGGGTACCAGAAATCACACATTGCCTATATATCTTCCTATTAAACAAAAAATATTAGTGAGTACAAGACCTCTCATAACAAAAGCACTTCAGAACTGCTCACATCCCCTCCCAGAAAACCTGCTTACCGCGGGAACTTTTGGGTAGCTGTGTCCAAACACAGATTGCTCATATGATGGGTTGCTCATATGCTGTGGGGTTCTGCAGAGACATCTCCCTGGAGGCCCTGGAAGTCCTCTTTCTCCCTTTGGTCCCATTGCAAATTGCCCTGGGAAGCAGAGTACCAGCTTGCCTTGTTATGAGGTTACTACACAGCACACACACAGAGCCTTAGGGGGGAAAGTACAGGTCAGGTGGATATATGCATTTACCCACATCTTCACATAGGGACAGCTCCCACCAATTCCACTGGGAACTGAAGGGAGGCACTAATTCCAGTATTTCAGGAGAGAGATTCCAGTTTTTTACCAGTCTTATTATTTCAGATCACCTTTTGAATTTTTCTACCAGTTTTACAGAGGAAGAGAGAGACCATTTGCTTAGAGTAAATGTCAGCCTGTTTGAAGCTGCAGAAATTCAGGACAGGATGAGCACACAGATCTCTCCACAGCACCAGTGCACCAAGTTTTGTAGAGTCAGTCTCTGTATACACCCACAACACATTGGACTTGGGCCTTTGTACAACCACTTGAGCAATGCTGTTTCTATACAGCAAACAGGTTTCTATACAGCAAAAACCCACCTAAAAATATAGGAGCTTTTTAATGTTTTAATTAAACATTAATTTTAAAAAAATACTGCTTTTTGACTTTCAAACTTTGGCAAGGATGCCCTGCTCTGCAGATTTAGATTATGAGCCAATATGGTCATACTGCAAGCAGTGGCATCATTACAGAAATGTCTTTTAGAATCAGAATTTATATTCTAGAGGAAAAAGATTAATAACCCTGACACATAAACTTTCTGTGGATGGAATAAAGCCTTGAAAAAGTAATCTCAAGGTCTTGGCTGCCTTCCCATCAGCATGGTGAAAATTCTGCTTTCTGAAAGCTGCCAGCTAATTTACTCAAGCAAAGATGCTTCTTAATGGGAGGTGTGAGATATATGAAGATTCTGAAGCTGTGCCCAGCTTTACACATGTTCCATTTCCATACCACCACAAGAAGAGACCTCCTGTCTGCTAATGCAAGCAAGGGAAGGAAAAGGGAAAGCAAAATGCAAGGGGACATTGTGTATTGTGGGTCATGTATTGTCCTTCATGTCCGTGTTGGGACCCAGAAGCTGACCAGGGTTCATGTGCATGCACAGCTCTGAGGATGTACAGGTATGTTATTACAAGGTTTTTCTCATAATTTCCATAACACACACAATTGCAGTGAGCATAGGTCTCAAACACTTAATTATATAGACAGTTTTTCTCCACTGCTCTTTTTTTTCCCTGACTCCTATCCCTTTCCATTCTCTTCCCTTCTTTCCTTAATGACACTGCAATTTGAATCTCATCTATTTTTCCCTTGCAGGGCAAACATGTCCTGGCTGATTGGAAATCACAGTTTTTCACTGTAAGCCAGGATATCTGGAGAAGCAGACCTTTGATGATGGAGATTACCTAGTCTCTCCAAGGCTGCCAGATGGCTTTTCATTGTCCCCATCTACAAAAGTCCCTCAGGGACCACATAGGATTTAGCTTTGGTTTTATCTGAAACATCAGAAGCCATAAAGTAGGTTTTAAAGTAATGGACAAGGATGACATGACCTGCCTCCAGGAAAAATCCTCTCCTTGCCATTGATGGAGAAGCAAACAAAGCCCTGCAGCACTTTGTGCAGAGGGGCCTGATGAGTCAGGAGGGGCTGGGGAGCAGGGATGCTCTTGGGGAGGTCACCTCCTTTTCAGCTTACCTAGTCCTGATGGTCCAGGGGGGCCTGGCTGGCCAACGGGGCCGGGCCTACCAGGTGGGCCCATGATGCCCGCCGGTCCAATGTCTCCCTTGAGTCCCTAGAAGAGAAGTGACATCCATTCCTTGGCTAAGCTATTAGCAACAATCAACCTCTTCCAGCCAGCACTGGCTTCCCATTTAAGAAAGCCAAGACATTTGCCAGGGGAAACATGAGCTTCATGGACACCATCCCAGGGAACAGGGGCTCTCCTCTTCTATGTGGAGGCAGAAAGGCATGCCCAAACAGGACTTCTGCTCCGAAATGAGAATGGTCACAGGGATCTGCCCTGTGAGCAGTCAGGAATCACCCTGCTCTGACTTCAATCATTTGATAGCCATTCTTTAAGGATGCCTTTTTAACCCCTGTAACTCTCTAGAAGTGAGTGCCACTGAGAAAGAAAGGGGAAATTGGACTTGGGCCTTTGTACAACCACTTGAGCAATGCTGTTTCACAGGTTTCTATACAGCAAAAACCAAACTAAAAATATAGGAGCTTTTTAATGTTTTAATTAAACATTAATTTTAAAAAATACTGCTTTTTGACTTTCAAACTTTGGCAAGGATGCCCTGCTCTGCAGATTTAGATTATGAGCCAATATGGTCATACTGCAAGCAGGGTATCATTACAGAAATGGCTTTTAGAATCAGAATTTATATTCTAGAGGAAAAAGATTAATAACCCTGACACATAAACTTTCTGNATGAGCTTCATGGACACCATCCCAGGGAACAGGGGCTCTCCTCTTCTATGTGGAGGCAGAAAGGCATGCCCAAACAGGACTTCTGCTCCCAAATGAGAATGGTCACAGGGATCTGCCCTGTGAGCAGTCAGGAATCACCCTGCTCTGACTTCAATCATTTGATAGCCATTCTTTAAGGATGCCTTTTTAACCCCTGTAACTCTCTAGAAGTGAGTGCCACTGAGAAAGAAAGGGGAAATTGGACTTGGGCCTTTGTACAACCACTTGAGCAATGCTGTTTCACAGGTTTCTATACAGCAAAAACCAAACTAAAAATATAGGAGCTTTTTAATGTTTTAATTAAACATTAATTTTAAAAAATACTGCTTTTTGACTTTCAAACTTTGGCAAGGATGCCCTGCTCTGCAGATTTAGATTATGAGCCAATATGGTCATACTGCAAGCAGGGTATCATTACAGAAATGTCTTTTAGAATCAGAATTTATATTCTAGAGGAAAAAGATTAATAACCCTGACACATAAACTTTCTGTGGATGGAATAAAGCCTTGAAAATTGACACTGAGGAATTGTCAAGGGCTTCCACAGTGCCATTTCCCAGTTTTAGGGTTCAGCCTTTCAGAAGCTCACTGATGACTTTGACACTCACACTATTTTCAGAGTGTTTGAGGTGCCTGGATTCCTGTATCTCCTCGACTTTCACCATGGGTATAGCTGTGATAACAAATCATCACAAGCCAAGCCAGGGCTTGGCCTTACAAGTGCAGCTTAATGTTTAGCAACACCATGCTGAGAAATGGTGTCCCTCTGGCAGCAGTAGCAAATGCTGCAAAATTACCTGTGGGAGAGGGGCTTACACACAGTTAACATACAATAGCTAATATTCTCTAAAATCAGCCCTAATCTGCCTCATGGGAGCTTGTTTGTGCAGCCATACCCTAAGGCATTTGGAAGTTTCAACCTAGAACTGTTTGGCACCTTCTCATTTTTTGCTCCTGAATTTAATACAGTGACACTAATTAAAAATAACTATATTTACCTTCCTGCTCATACACTCTCCAAGGCTTGGATTTCTCAGCTTTATATTTCAGAAGTGTTTTCTTCTGAAATAGCTTAAAGTTTAAATATCTGACTTGATTTTTATGTAACAGCAAACATTATTTAGGATAATAAAAATTATGTGTGCTATGTAAGATTTCTTTTAATGAAAAAGGAGATTATTTCCTTGAAGATGGTGCAATTCCAGGTTGATGTGCATTCAGAATCATGCAATGAATGGTTGCATGTCTAATTTAAGGGTAGCAAAGCATATATATTAATATATGCTGAAACAATTGTTGTTATATAATATGTTACATCCCATGGATACGTTTGAATGTCACTTGCACCGTTTCAGCAGAGGAAGGCTCATTTTGCCATGGCCTATAAAGAACTAATTGAATATTTGCTTTGTTTAATCCTATTAGGTAAGCTCTGAGCCATAAAAATATTTCAGGATTTATGTGAATGTCAGTGATGCTGATCTCTAATTACTTCTAACATTATGCAACACAGAACTAGCAGACCAGGATTTTGTAGCCCCAAAGAAGACTGTGGGAAATCTCCTTCCCCCACACAACATCAATTTGACAGAGGCAAGGCAGTGCCAGTCAGACGTGTACTGACTGAAAACGAGCTGTTTTCTGTGTCCCTTGCTTGGAGGGATGATTGCTTAATGCTCTCCTGCTTAGCATTGATGCATTAAATAATAATAGCAAGGCTGGATGTTTAATGTTTTTGCCTTGTTTATCTTTCACATGTGCCCACGGCACTGGGAGAAACTTTTCCCATTGACAGTATTTGTGATCATGCCCTTTCTTCCAAAGTGGCATTACCTAAAGCCCTAAGTCATTCCTCCTTCTCAAGACTGAAACCCTAAACTTGGGTTTGCTTGGGGTCAGTTCCCAAGTTGAAAAGCTTTGGGTGCTGTATCTCGGTCAGCTGCGTAAGGCTGTGACTTGTGACTCCCAGCTCCTGGCCACGTTTCAGGAAGAGCCTGTCCCAGAGGCAGGGAGACTTGAAGAAGTCAGGGAGCTAATCAAGACATATCTGGAAATGGAAGTGGAAGTGACACCTGCTTAATTTAGCTGCTTTTATCTAGGCATGTCAGCTGGATCAAGAGACAGGAAATGGCCCCATGCTGGTGGAAACTATCCTGTCAGCTGAACAAACAGCCAGACAACTACAGCCCTGGAAGGTGGCAGCCAGACCCACAGAGCCTTAAAATGCCACTCCCCAGTTTTTTCAAAGGATTAGAAAAGAAGAAAGGAAATAGCAGGTTCACTAATTACAGAGAGGGCACTCTCACTTTTTCATGCTGAATCAGTGCTAAGATTGCTTTCAGGGCAACAGAAAGGGGTTTGTGTACTGAGCCTTGAGACTGGAGACATCAATCTAGAGGCAGGCTATAGGTCTTTTAGTTGCACTGATTGTTGTCTTAAATTATGACATGCTTATGTCATGACTTTTTTATTAAGCTGCTGTGTAACATGACAAAATGTCTAAGATCAAATAAGGAGTGCACGATGTTCAAGTTGATCTGCAGGCACTGCATCTTCTCTTGTCTTATGCTGTGGAAAGATATTCCACAGCAAATAGGTAGGACAGTTAAACAGGGTTTACAAAAAAGAAAAAAAAAAAAAAAAAAAAAAAAAAAAAAAAAAAAAAAAAAAAAAAGCAAACCCCTCAAAACCAGCAAAGAGCACACACCAGCTTTTAAAACATGACAAATCTAGGACAGAAAAGTGTTTCTTGTGGGTCATCTAGGAGTCTTACATTGCTCCACCAGCCTTACTTGGGGATTTATTACTTCCTCCCTAACACCCAACTCTTCTTTTTTCCCACATTGGCTACTTTATCACTTCAGATATTACCTGTTTTCATCAGAGCAACAGTGAAGCAGGGATGTGCCTCTCCTTGCCATGCTGGGCATAACAAGACTGCAAATAAACTACTTCCAGCTAAGCCCCTACCACTGAAATGCTGTATTGGTGGAGTCAGTATCCAATTTACACACAATTCCAAGTCTTTACAATTCACCTGAAACTCTAAAAATGTAGCTCTGCTAGCATAATTTTGAGCTCTCTAGCTGTCAGGTGGGGCTGGGACCATAGCTCTGTGTTGCTTGGGATTCAAAGGAAGCCTTCAAGATCTGTTTGAATTGTATCAAATGAGTTCATTACCGATCCAGGATAAAAACAACTTCTCCCATGCTGCCTGGGCAGGGAGCTGAATGCTGCAGACAAGACTCCAGCCCTAAAGCTGAGGCTTTAACTCCTGTGTAGCCTGTGCATGCCTGTGAGGTGTTCTAGGGCTTCTCTTCACTCCCTCTGCAACACAGTGCATGGTACCAGAGCTTAGACCACACAGTCACACAGATGCCATGTGTCACAGGAAGAGGAAACATCATGGTCCTACTTGTTTGCCTCGTTTTCCAGGTCTTCCTATAGGTCCTCTGTGTCCTGGTACTCCAGACTGTCCCTTGGGGCCCATCTCTCCCTTGGTGGTTGCAGAGGGAAGGAAGAAGGAGTTAAGTACATGGTTTTACCTGCCTCGAGCAAGACAGCAGATGCACATGGTTTTCATTCACATGATTCCTCTAGATAATGCTGGCAGGTTTCTTTCTTAGAAATCCAAAATTATAATGAAATAGTTTAAAACAAACGTAGAGTAAAAAGAAGCTCATACAATTTACCCACATACCCCTGAAAAATCCTTTCCTAAGGAAGAGGCCACATGAGATCAGAAACACACTTAGGGACTTGGAGAGGTCAAGGCTAGGAAAGCTCTCTGACCCCTTTGCAATGTCTTGCTTTGTTGTTAATATACCCATGTGATGAAAATACATAGGGAAAGGAAGGTGAATTCATTCATCTTCTAATCTCTCTAGAAGCAACTATTAATTCCTTTTCTAATTTCAGAGGCATGGTTTGATTATGTAATGAAATTATCTACCTCTGGTTTTCCATAAGCCAGCACCTGAATTTTGATTGTTTTTCCAGTACAGAATAATAATGACTTAAAAACTGGTCAGGGTTATCACTGCTATATACAGTAGTGCCATTTTGTTTCAGAGTATCAAGAAGGAAATATTTATTAGTTTCAAGTGAATAAAACCCTAGCAATTAGGGCAGTTAAATAGGAGGAAGATTATAACTAAAGAAATAATCTGGGGAAAAAAGAGAAACAGCACCAAAGGGCTAAATCTGAGTTTTCTCTTAAGATAAAATTCCTAAAGAATTTGATAAGTCCAGGCAGTGCTGGTTTCTGAGTCAAGCAAGACCTTCAATGTCTCACACCATCTGGGAAGTCCCTGAATCCACTCATTGACTCTGTCTCAGCATTTAACACAACTCCCAACATATCACACCCACTTACTTTTTGTCCCAGCATTCCAGGAAAGCCTATTTCTCCCTACAAAGTCAAAGGAGAAAAATAATCAGAAAATGTGTAGTGATCTTTGACAAAGCAGCATCTTCCTTGGAGGGAAAAAAATAAGTGCCACATGTGGCTATCAGTTAAAAACCCCTGCACTGACTCAGCACTGCAGGTAATGCAGTAGTGGAGATTTATATGCAAAATTTTACTATAAAGCTCCTTGTCCATTACTCCTCTGTCTGATCCTCTGCTGCCAGTTTCTGCTTCTCTGGCAAAATCATCCTGATTGTTCTCTTATCTACAGGCAGCTCTGCTATCTGGGCAACTCCCAAAGCCTACCTGGGAATGGCATTTCTCCATTTGCACCAAAAGTAGTTTATTTTTCCTTTCTTAGTCCAAAGAACCCCCAAGCCACGAATCTCTCCCCCTGTTCCCCTCCTGGTATAATCATATTATCAGCTGAAAGCATTTGGGGAAGGTGCTGTGGTTCTGGGCTGCACAGCCCAGGAGGGGCTGGGGTGATCTCCAGGGAAATTCTCCTGTGACTCATTAACCCCCTGTGCACTGGGCTGGGGGCACAGGGACATGGAGCTGCCCACTGCCCCCCCAGCAGATGGGACCACTGCTTTCCCTCACCACTCCTGCCCTCCCTGGAAGATGCTTTCAGCCTCCTTTCCTCCATGCCCCTCCTATTTTCCCCAGTCAGATCCTCAGATGCACATTCACAGACATCTGGAAAAGAAAATTACCGGGTCTCCTTTGACTCCTTTGTCGCCTCTGTCACCTCTGGATCCCTGAAAAGAGATAACAGTGGAACAACAGTTTAATTACTACCATTTCATGAAGAAGGAAAAAATATTTTTCCTATACAATGCATTTTTGAAGTCAAAAGAATGCAGTGATATCTTCTTAGTGAGGGATATGCTTCATTACTGATAATGTAACAGAATTAATGCTGAGGACTGTAGGAAAAGGGACTCATTCTCTCCAGATAATTACTTTAAATATGTGTTTTCCTGGACATAATACTTTAATTTTTATTTTTTTTTTCCTCAGTTGGCTTCTTTCCCCAGTTCAGGTCCCACTGTAAGATCCTAGAGTACAAAGTGTCCCAGTGCCAAAGTGCATGTCACCTAACTAAACCAGACCAACAATTCAGGATTATTTTACCCATGCTGCAGATGGGGAGCCTGTAGTGATTTTCACTGTAGCAACTTGTTCATGAGGATACAGGGGGTAAAACTCACTTCTTCAGCACCCCAACCCAAGCCACAAGACTGTACTCCTTCTCAATACGTGTTTTTATTCCTCAGTGGGACTTTTAGACTTCATCAAAATTCAACCTCATTTCTACAGTTGCATTTTTTTTTTTAAATGAGTTTCCAAATGTTAAAGTCTACGTTATTCTGTTGTCACACTGACCTTTTCTCCTCTAGTTCCAGGAAAACCCTAAAGGGAATGATAGATATTTTAATGCTTCTCGCTTTCAAGATCACCCAAGAAGCCGGACTTTCAAACTTTGAAGTGAAGAAAAAGAACGAAGCACAAATAATTAATTGCATCGACATATAAAGGCAAATGAATATTTACAGCTCCTAAAGTTGCACTGAAACAGAACTGTGAAATATGAGTTAAAGGCAAGACAGCTCAGCCCAAAAGCCATTATGTAAAAGCCAGGTAAAGCCAGCAGCTTTGATTGTGCTTTGAAATTTAAAAAAATGAAATAAATTGTAACTGAGAGTAAATAAAGCATTAGATGACAAAATTAATAATCCGAAATAATTTTAACTATATTCTTCCTCTTCTGTTTAATTTGTTTGTTTGTAGTTTTTTCCCCCATGGAACATACTTAAGTTATACTTAAGTAATCTAGAGTGATCATTGACATAAAACTGAGTTTCTCTTGAAGAAACATAGAATAAACAAAGGTGTTCAGTTCTTCTTTCCAACCTTTTATTTGGAAAAACTAATTGCATAATTTATTTCAAATGTCAGTACACATGCCTGGTTCTAGTAGGGGACCAAAATGATCTCCACAGTCTTATGAGGTGGGTGGAAAGCATTGCAGACATGATTTAATGCTGCAGATATGTTTAAGAACTCCATTTTTCCAGCGGGGTACAATTATATCTGAGCTTGCTTTTAAAATAAATTACAAAAATTTATACCAAAGCATTTTTATGAAAAGCCAAAAACACAGCCAAGCCCAAACAGACAACATAACCTTGCTTGACATAGAAAATATTTTTTATCTGTATTAGAAACATATATCTTGATAAATGGTTTCCAGAAAATTCATGAGGGAAGCAGCTGTCAGCAGAGCATTAGAAACCAATGTCTGAAAATGCAGTTTGGTTAACAAACCTTGGAGCCCATTGGTCCTCTTGTACCTGGCAATCCCATCACACCCAACTCTCCCTTTTCACCCTAAAGGGTTCAATAAAGAGAGTTATTGAATGCAGCTCTCCCATATTTGAATGTCCCATATTTGACAGTTCAGTGGGTCAGGTTTTATGTCAAATAGTTAAGCCTGACCTTGGTGCAGCGTTGTGGACAGGGGTTTATACTGCAATTGTATTCTGCCTGAGCCCTCACATGTCATCTTGCTCTTCTAGTTGCATTTTCTTATGTGGGTAACTTTTGCTTCAGTTTTCCCAGATGTTATTAAAGGACATGAAAGCAAACCACCATCAGCAGTGCATCCTTTTCTGCATGAAGGTGCATTGTCTCTACAAAGCATTACCTCCACTGAGCTGCAGAAAAGAAAGGCATTTTGCTGCTGCCTCACAGCTTCTGGGGGCATAGGGACTGCTTTTATTGTACTTCTGAGGCACCATGTGCTGAGCAGTCATTTGGAGCCAGTAAGTCATGAAAAAGTTTTCTTCTTTTTCATGAAGAAAAAGTGGAAGAAAAACCACTTCTCTGGCTGACATCAACTAATTATATCTAGCATGAAAGAGAGAGTAGATAGACCCCCAGATGTGCAGCAGTGCTACCAGCAGAATACATCTGGCTTTTACTCTCCTTTGGCTTTCACTGTCCCAGAAATGGAGAGGATTTTCCTGTTGGCTGCTGCCCCTGCAGAAGTTCAGAGAAGACTTGAAGGAATGAAGTAGGAGAAATAGGGACAAAAGTAAGGCTGTGTCAACATAAGAGAAGACAAGAAGACCCAGTTGAAGAAATGGCAAATATCCACAGAGGTGGATATGAGTTTAAAAAAATGGAAACAGCAGCTTACTGGAGATTTACAGCAAGATGGGGATGCAGCAAATATTTATGGTGAAGAAGAATATTGTAAGTTGGTGAAGATCAGAGATGGGGTGAAAGGAGAGACACAACCAACTGAAATTACCACAGAGATCTTCTGCACTGTATTCAACTGGAGCCTTCACTGACCAGCAGGAAAATTAAATTTATAAAGACCAGAAGAAATGGAACTGTGAAGCTACCTAAAGCACAGAGGAGACCAGTATCAGAAGAGACAATAAAAGCAGAAGAATCATCATCAAACAGCAAGGAGGACTTTCAGTTAAAGTGTAGGAGAAAATATTTCTTCTGAATATGGGGGATGCTTCTAGGAGTGTGATGCAAAAGCACAGTAATAGACTAATCTAGACTAATGAGACAAAGGAGATGAATCAAAGTTAGGAAGACTACATAAATAAAACTAACAAGACCTATACAAGAAGAAGACTGAGTGTATGAGTTTTCTGTCTGCTTTCCTCTCTTCCTTCACTAAGACTATGAAGGAAGGAGTTGATTGAACCTTTCCTCTGCCCTCTCTGCTCCTGCTGTGGGAAATCATAGCACACAATGTGTTTGTGGGAGGAACCATTTCCCATCTGACAGTTCAAAGTGAACATTGATTTCTTTTAAGTACATACTCTCTTGCTGCATGCCTAGATTCCCACATACTATAATATGATGCCCTTCATCTAACATGGCTGGAAAGATCTTGAAATTCTGCTTCCCAGATGTGGCTTAAATTCACAAGTCACCTCCTACTATTCTTGCAGCACCAAGAGCTAATGCATCACATCCTCTGACGTGGGGGCAGCAACCTTCATAGAGTAAATGAAGAGTCAAAGGTTTACTGGAAAAAGCAGTTTCAAACCGGGCATTGTGGGCAGTCCTCTAGCCTAATGCATCCTGGATTGAAGAAAAGCAAGTTGTCTCCAAAGTCCCAGTAGAAGCTCCATAAACCACAGCTCCTATGAAGAGCTGTTATACCTTTTGCATAAGCCAGTGCTTACTAGAGGACTATCCTGAAGCTTTTTTTATAACAAATGCAGGTGGAGCAGCCATTTTGCTGTAGCAAAGCTCATACTGTCATTTCTTCTGCTGTTGGTTAATAAAAATAAGAGGAATTAATGTTTGTTTGTATGGGAATGAACTTCATAGATGTGATCAGCCATTCTCATGGTTCTCATGGTTGTCATCTCTTTCCCTTGATATTGGCCTGGTATTTTCCCTCTGATCACGAGCTCACAGTACATCTTCTGGCAAAGGGATCCTCATAAAGAATAGTCATAACAATGGCAATCACTTTAGAAACACTGATTTGTGTGATTGTGAGACATCAGTGAGTCTTCATTGTAATAATTTTCCATTTCCCTTTGACATGTTTAATCCATGTAAGAAGTGCTACAGGGTCTGGACTGAAGGTGGAGTAACCTCACCCTAGACTTTGCAGAGCAGTGTAAGAGAGGGGACAAGCACAGAATATCCTTGCACTGCTACAGCTTCCCAGCCTCCTGCAAGTAGCTGTTTAGGGATTTCCCAAGACAACTCTTCTGTTCAGATTGTGGTGTTGAGCAGTTTGTTCCATGTGAATTTTAGTCTTACCTTCGGTCCTGCAGGTCCAGGCCATCCTACAGGTCCTGGCATCCCAGGGACGCCCGGGGGACCTGGTCTGCCCTTGAACGGAAAACATTGATTACAATGGTTCATAAAAACACCATTCCTCCACAGGTCACTGCTGCAGACAGGGCATGGAAAGACCTGTGTGTGCTTCTATCCATACAAATCCAATTTATGTTGAGAGCAGGAACAAATCTTTAACTAACTGTTCCTGTTCCTATGGTCCTTATTCTGAATAATCCTACATTGCTTGCTATAATTGCTCTTTATTAACTACTATATGATTACTAATAACTACATATGTACATACAGTTATCTGTTTCAATTGCTGCTTATAAATCACTCTTTGTATATCTCCTAAAATGCTGCAGATTAGTGCTCTTCCACTGCATTACGCTGCTTGACAATGTGATCTCAGAAATGGCATCATGACATTCAGGGCCAAGAGTGAACTCTCATGGGCCAGACAGCTTTTAACAAGAGTTGTACAGTTTTATTTCCAACCTGAGCAACTTCTCTTTCAGAGCCTACTTGTATTTGTCAGAAGAGTAAGTGTTGATATACTGTGTTTAAAGTCTAGCACTTTTTTGTAGGTTGGTGTGTTACTCTCTCGAAGACATGGCTGTTTTGAACCCTTGAATTTATGTTAATAATATTTTTGTTTACTGTAGGGCATTTGAAAATAGATTAAAGAAAATTACCTCTTCTGTTTATATGTTTTATATTTATTTGAATTACTGATTGGTAGCTGGTGTCAAAATCCTTGGTATATTATTAGAAAGGTGTCAAAATCCTTGGTATATTTTTAGAGGGGTACTTCTTTTCCTAGTTAGTGACCACCCCCTGCATATCTCTGATTTCATCCTGCATTTCTGTCTTCTTTAAAGTTAATTACATTAAATGGATGTACTAAGTGACTGAGATAACATATTCTGTTTCATCACATGTAGGGGCACATATTTTTGACAATATATCACGGCTCATGTGTCCCCAAGCATAGGATTGTAGTCAGCATATTGCATTGGTGCCAGAGCTCTGGAAGGGTAATCATTAATGGTTGTTCCTCCTTCAGGGGTATCTAGCTGAGCCTTGTTTAGACTTTGGAGGAGTATAAAGTTTGATTTTGCTTTGGGGTTTTTTGGTTCATCTTTTATAATAACTCCCATAATCTGCTTCCCCTTGTCCACGTGGACACTTCAGGTAATGTCCCATTCTTTGGCTTCTCTCCGTGCTTTTACTGAGGGAATTTGTCAAATTCAAGCCAGCTGGGGCAGCTCTCCAGCCCTGCAGCCAGAGATCCCTACCATCCACTCTGGGTGAGGGAAACACTAATGGGCTAAACTTCAACATTAGCTAAATTTTATTGAACTGTTGTCTGCACCCCTCTCTGGCAGCTGCTCTTAAATATTAGATTTAAGATTGGTTTCTGAGACAGCACCTTTATTCATACCTTTCTTCCAGGCCTGCCAATCTCCCCCTGCCAGAGAAAGGAATATGTCAGTCTTGCAGTCACCACAGGAAGCACAGTGGCTCTTAAGTGGCTCAATGCATCAATGCATTTCTATTAAAAAACAAACAAAGAAACCTGCAAACCCACAACCCCCTCCCCAAACAAACAAACACCACCAAACAAAACACTGTGAATATCTTCGTGCTCAAAACTGTGCTTACAGAGGTAAAATGAGAAGAATTTCTTCTTCTGTATGAGAGCTCCTTGGTCTTTCCTGTGTCCTCAGCCCTAAATCTACAGTCAACTCCTTGTATAACAAATCACACAATTAGCTGCTCAGCTTCAGCTGTAAGGCTCTTTATGAATCATTATGGAACAAATCTCTGCACATCTGAAAACATAACTTAACATATAGGCCAGCTTTAATACCTGAGCTGTCCCATACAATTCACACTGCATGGGAGAGCTCTGCTCCTCATGTTCTCCAGGAGGGACAGGGAGCTCAAAGGCCTTTCTGTCAGTAAGATTGCTGAGTTTTGCACCTGAGATGCTTTCTCAAAGCATACTCTAAGCATAGGTCACAAAAGAAGACATAAAATACACTTCAAGACTGAAAATGAACACAGAAAGTCTAAGTTTTAAATTATAGCTTCAAACCCATTCATAGCTTTTCATTCAAATTAAAGCTAAACCCTCCATTCATAAGGCCCACCATTCACTAAACAGACAATGAAAAAAGTGAACACCCTCCCCTGCTTCTTTGCTCCTCAAAACCACATCAAACTCCATAACAATCGATACTTACTTTCTCCCCTTTTGGTCCCATTATACCAGGAATTCCTTGTGGACCCTAGGGAGGAACATGCACACTATCATTAAACTGCATTAATGCTGTGCTTGTTTGCCATCAGCCCTAGACCCTGTGTGGGTCTCCTGGGATCTGAGGTGTTGGGTGTTGGGTTTGAATGTGGCCTTCAATCACCAGGTCTGTGCCAGTGCTGAACAGCAGGATGGAGAGATGGACTGACACGGGGAGGGCAGGGGAATCTCATAAATGAGGAGAACATGCAAGAAAAACAAGCCTGGGGCAAATGAAAGATGAGAAGTTATCAGAGTCCTGAAGAATTAGCAACCAGGCCAGGGAGACACCACATCAGCTGGCAAAAGAGGTCAGCCCAAGGGGTGGTAAGGGAAATAGCATACAACATGTGGGATGGGCTCTGCAGGATGGCATGGACATGGAAGATTGTTGCCATTTCTGAATTCTGAAAATATCTCTCTCTGTCAAACAAGGCCGATTCTCTTTTCAGGAGACTTCTTAATCCAGGGAGATTAAACACCTTTCTCAGAAGAAAAAACCCGCCAGGAAACAGATTTGTTTCTGGAAGGCTTTGGTTCACAGTTCACATTTTACTTTTAAATGACAAAGGAAAATAATCCCATGGGTGTGCATCAAAGAAGCATTTGATTCACTGTAAAAATCGCTTACTCCGGGTTTGGATCCTGCCCATCTTATACTGTCCAAAATGTGATCAAATTGTACATGAATAGGAGCAAAATCTAGCCTCAGACACAAATTACTCCGACTATTTTAGTCAGTAGAGTTATTTTAGGTTTTCAGTAGTGAAAATCAATGCACCCTATTAGAGTCAGATACAAACTTTATCTTATTTATTTCTTTTTACCTTAGGATACACATGGGAGGAATTACACTCAAAGTTATATCATTACAAATCTAATTCTCCTTCTTATGAAAATGTATTAAAATTCAGCTATGAGTCAACAGTATGAGCTTTTGCAACTCGTCTGAAAGCCCTGCAAGCTACAGAAGAATTCAGAAATAATTACTAGATGTCTTTGTAATGGTACTATTTCTTTGCAGGTGGCCAAAGTATTTCCCAAAAGACTGCTGGTTCTAACATTGTCCCTGTACAAGGCACAGTCCTGTAATTTGTAATTAAAAATTCCAAAGCCATGTTATACCCATCCTACTGTCTGCTGTTATGATAAAACCTGCCAGCCTGCTCTATTTAAAAATGTTCTTGGAGGCATCATAGGTCATTTGGTAGCAAGATTAATATTATTTATAGCAATGGACTTTGTAGAACAATAGAATTAAAATTACTTTCTTGCAATTTAAGTCAGAGAGACTATCAAGAGGATGGTTTTTTAAAGACAGTCTAGCAAAGACTGAAATAACAGGTGTTTTTTTCATATGAACAGCAACTCTGGATCATGGCCAATCACACTGCAAGGCTGCTTCATAATGCAGAGAAGACTTTCCTCAAGACAGAACTAGGCAAACACTAGGCATCACTTCTGACCACATTTTTCCAGTCTCATGAACTAAATGAATCTTCTTCACCCTGCATCTCAGCAAAGACAAAATGGCAAAACAATAAAGACAAAGTACATGGGGATTTGGAACTAGATGATCTCTAAAGTCTCTTCCAAACCAAACCATTCTATGATTCTATAAAAAGACTTTGTGGCTTTCACCTTGAAACTTCTAGACTCTCAAATTATCTTCTGAAGTACTGACTTATAAATAATTAAAACTAGGCTTTTTGATACATAACTGAGCCTTTACTTTGATGTGTTGTCCATGCTTTTTAAATAGTGTTTGTTTGCTTGTTACCTTCTCAGGCTGCCAAAGCTTCAGCCACAGCTTTGCTGAGCACAGGCCCTGAGCTGTGTCTGGGCTGTATGGCATCAAACTGGCACCTAGGGGGCTTGGGGAAGATCATTGTCCCAAGGCACCAGGCACAGCACACAGACTGGGACTGCCTGTGCCCCAGCAGGAACTGGAAGTGCCTCTGCACAAAAACTCTCCATTTTCTTTGGAGGGAACTGGAATGGAATGGTAAATGGATGATCCTCTTGACAGTACAGAGATGTTCATAAAAAACTTCCCTCTAGAGGTGGTTCATTTCCTCAGAAGAAGAAGGCCAGGTTGGATGGGATTCTGAGCAACCTGGTATAGTTGCATTGTCCCTGTTCATTGTAGGGAGGTTGTACTTCTTGACCTTTAAAGATCCCTTCCAACTCAAACTGCTACGTGACTCTAAGATCTCTGACCTTCCTCTGAAGATTTCTGAAGGAACAAATTGTGGAAAACGAGGTGTGAGGTCAAACAGACTGGTCTGAGCTTATCCAGCAAGTCAGAGGCAGAAATGTTGCAGGTCAAGCTAGGAGACCCTGCACCTTCTGAATCCCACCCCACTGCCCTGCTAAGCCCCTCCTTGTCCCTGATTTTGCTGTAGATGTTTGCCTTCTCAGGGATGCACTCTGCTAACATCCCACTCTATTTTATGCCTTGTGCATCCACTCCACAGGCTCTTGTCTTCACAAAAAAGAGGAGGACAGAGTCTAAAGCAAAGAAAAAACTGACATGAAGCATCTGAAGGAAGTGATGACACATCTGTGATTTTTGATGGGTGCTACCCACTGTAAAACTCCACAAAAATCAAGGGTGAACTTGAAACAGAATGAAGTGTGTAAGGCAGGGGTGAGAATATAGGGTAAAAAGCCTACATGATTTATGCAAAGTCATATCAAAATGAAATTTAGCCAGAGCTTGGCATGCTTATTGGGTGGTAAAAAGCATTTTCATGTGTTTCACAGCTCTGTAAGGACTTTGGAGCAAATGAGAGAATGATGTGGTTTCATCACATATGCATCACTCACCTGGGGGCCAGGAGGCCCTGCAGAACAGTGCAATTCAGGCAGAGAGGAAGCCTGTATTATCTGGAGCTCATGACACAACTCTTCCATATCCAGCTTCTATGAAACATCAAACATATGAGTGAACATGCAGCCACATGTAGCCTGTTGGAGAAATGCATAAAATTCCAGCCACCACACAGTACAGCCTCAAAAGAGTTTATTTGCTCCCTTTGGGAGAAGTCTGGGGCTTTTCTCAAGGTTATCTTCATGGATGCTTGAACATTAGCACTTCAGCATAGCCTCCTGCCCCATGCTTCCTTCCCCTCCTCCTCTTCCTCCTCTTCCTCTCACAGAGGCTCATCACAGCCGGGCTGCCCCTCTGAGCCAGCATGGAACCCTGGCCTCTCTGTCCTACTTTGCCAGCAGCAGCTCCTCTCCAGGAATAGCATCTTTGCTCTAAAAATAGAGACTTCACCCAGGGAGGGCACAGGCAGGGTGAACTTCGCTCCAGAAGGTACTAACCTGGAGGCATTCATCCACTGCAGATCAGAGCCAGTGCCTCCAATGATCAATGAATGTCTGATCTTTTGACTTCAATATTAAGCTTTTGTGAGTGAAATGCCTTATTTATGTCCTGTGACAAAAGTGATCTCCCCTGGAAACACAGATGAACACTGAGCCGGAAACACTGGACCAAAACAACTGATCTTCAGCTTCCAAGAGAAAAGGCCATTTTCCAGTAAAGCTCTGACTACAGGCTCTGAAGAACAAACTGCTCGTAGTTTAATTCACATGGCTCCCACCCTGTGTGTAACTGCTTATGTTCATATCATGTTTTTATGGAGAGATGGTGTGAAGGGTGATTTTAGGCTCAGATTACTCTCTAAGCTGCTTGAAGGAATCTCAGAGGTCCCAGTCTCATTCTTACTGAAGGAGTACACAACATTCCTAAAGAGATCTTGTCTTTAGATCTCCTTTCTGTGGAAATCAAGGCACAGGCAGGGGAGGTGATGAGGAAGGCAAGTATATTTTGGTCTGGAGAGAACAGCACCCTGAGTTCTGTCCTGATCAATCAGAAGGCAATGGAGGATTTTACACCATACTTTTTCTTGGGTTACTTCTTGCCTGACATCTTACTAATAATTATTTACTATTATTGTTATTTACGTTATTTACAATTTATATTATTTACATTATTATTTACATTCATTATTACATTATTATTTACATTATTTCTATTATTTACATTATTTACTATCTAATCATAATTTATTTAGAACACTAGCAATAATTGCAGTATTTGCATATGGTAAATGAATATTAAAATTAAGGAATAGGAATTCCTGAGTAGGTAGAAAAATCCTTTATGCTGGGATGGAGAACATGTTGCAGTTAGCAGAACCTGCAGTAAGAGTACTTGGGCAAACTGCTATGTCATATTCCCATTGTATCCTGCACATGCTTATGTCAGCACATGTGTATGGACATTTATCACATTTGGCAAGTTTGAGCATAGGTGAGTGAGTGAAAACTGATACCAGCATCTCAAACATATATGTGTTTCTGCAAAATGAAATGGTGGGGGTTAGATTCCACAGGAGGATTTCAGGACCTTCATTTCACCCACTGGGTAAGGAAAACGTGATGCAGAACAGGACATATATCCAGAAATCATTGTGCAGGATGGAAAATTGCATTTCTGTCCTTACTGGTTTACTGCATTGCCATTTCCTCTGGTTCAGGATTGCCTCACTCTAAGAAGGTTTCAATATAGAGTAATGAAAATATTTAAAGTTAATTGAATTAACTGCTGGAACAAATATGGCCTCATTTCATTCCTTGATCCATTTGATATTTACTTCAAGCCCCAGTCTGGGATGCTGTGTGATTGTCCTCACAGAGCCAGATCAGCACAGCCAGGCAGGTTTGCTGAGTGGCACCATGAAGCAGTGCTTGAGAGGATGCTTCATTCTTTGCCATTAAAACTCGTGTAAAAGAAGCAAAAGCCACACTTACAGTGCTCCAGCTGTGCCTGAAGTACGGTGGTGGGAACAGGGGTGGTGGAGGAGGGCCAAGGAGGCAGCATGCTCTGCAGTTGAGCTGCTTCTTCTGTTCCAGACAAGGGAGATCTGTTCAATACAAACACTCATCTGTGGTCTTGAACAGCACAATAATTTCTTACAGAATAAGAGAAGTTGCCATTTCACAGTGTTGTCCTACATCCTGTATTACAGCATTACAATGCTGTAATCCAAGCAGGGATTTAAGAAACCTGGTGGACCCTTAAGTCTCTAAGTTCCTTTTTGTGCCAAAGGCTATGCATTGTTCTAAGCTTTAAGTGTGGCTCTGACACAGGCAGAATCTCAAAAACTCCAGATTGGTGACATTAGAAAATGAATCAAGCATTTATTGTTTTCTCTACCCTCTGTTCCAAAAGTCTGTTACAAATAGCATCTTCTGGTCCCTGCTACAGCCCACTTGCCACCAGGAAAGCACTCAGTGCTGCTGGCCATCACCTTCCCTGTGAACTGAATCACTTTAGGCACTTCTGTGCTAAGTGGGAAGTGTGAAGCTGTTCCACAACACATTTACTTGTATTTCCTCTGGAACTGCAACCAGGTTGCTGTATTTCTGATTTGTGCATCAGCCCTAAGAATAAATACCCCCCAACACAAACTTAGTTGATTGCTTTACAGTCACTGACTGACTGGTAAGACAGGACCTCAGCTGTGTTTGGCAGTGTATTTAACATTTTCTGAGAGGTAAACTTCCATCCAAAAGAAGAAGCTGTGACCAAAATTCACATAGGAAGATATTAAGATGGTGCATTTATACACTGTATTTTTTTTTCCCTGAATCTTACTTACTTCTTGGGAAATACATCTCTGATCAGAGTAAGAGCTTTCTTCAAAGGTTTTTCCAAGGATAGCAAATATTTATTTATGCCTGTTGGTTTCTTCCTCTGGCTAGTGGCAGCTGGAATGGGTGTCTGTGAATTGAAGGGTGGCAGGGAGCCAAGAAGAAAAGCCTATGGTGAAGTATCTGGTATTAATAGAAAATCTCTAAATTAAGTTTCTGGGAAGACAAACCTGATGAAATTGCTAGATTTGTGTGCAAATCAATTGCAGGCTGGATATTAGTCACATCTCAAGGTAAGGGAAGAACAGAGTTACTTCTAGTTTTTCAAATGTCTCAGAAAATATATTACCTCAGCTCCACCATCCCATGTTAATAGGGACGGCGTTTTCTCAGTCCTGATGCACAGAAAAGAGCTGCCCAGAGGAGTGGGATTCAGCAGCATTCTGGGGTAGTTCATGTCATCCAGAATTTTTTTTTTTCTCTATTAAAACACTATTTATGATGATATCTTTGAGACCTGAGTCAATTTAATTCTGGAAGGGTCCATAATGAAGTCTCTTTCTCAGCTTTTCCTCACAAGTTTGAAACTCAGTCAAAAACTTCAATTGAAGAGAAAGGCAGAAGATTTATTTTAAAAAAAATATAGGTATATTTTTCATTTTAAAGCTTTAAATATGTACTGAAATTCCAATGTCCTTTAAAAAGTAACAGAGGTATGAGTCACCTGTCTCCAGCACTTACTTGTAATAAAATACAAATATATGAAGAGTTGAGTTTTATATTGGCTTAACCTGAATTCAGTCACTGTTATACAGCTGTAAACAAGTTTTTCAATTTTTAACACACAACTTCTGCGGTTGTCTGAGTTTCAGGATTGAATTTGCACATATTGCTTTGGGACAAAATAGCGTAGTATTAAGGTAATGGACAGCTTGTAATTTAACAGGGTCTAAAGTGTGATTATTACTTTATTTTAGGCCACATTCCAATATATTCTTTCTTAGTATCACCTAATTTCATGGTCTGGTTAAAATTTCAGTGGGATTATTATCATTCAATGAGAATAAGAATATCAAAATTAGCCTGATGTGGCTTAGTTGCTAAGAGATCTCTGCCAACAACTCCTTTTCTTCAGAAAAAAGGCTTACACTACTGCAGTTGTACTGATACTTAAAAAAAACAAACAAACAAACAAACAAAAAAGACTGTTGTTCTTTAAATATTTTGCAAATACAAGATTAAATATAGATGCACAGCTATAGTTCTATTATGATATAGTTCTGATATGATAGTTCTGATATGATTACATAGTTCTAATATGATATATAATACTTATCACATCCTCATGAGTAAATTCCAGTCCTGGGTTATAAAAAATTTGGATTCTCCTTTTGAAAATCTGTGGAACAGCTTTATTGTGAAAAATACAATACCTAAGTGAGGTGTCAAAAAAAAAACCAACCCGATTTCAGTCTTTATGCTACTGTAACACAAGTTAGGTTGAAGCCCACTCTGGGTTTGCTGGTATGAACAGTGATAGCATGTACTGATCTCAATGAGGAGACAAGCAAAATCTAACTACCAGTAACAGCAATAGATAGTATTACTATAGATATTATTAGACACTATTACTAATAGATGCTATTCCTATATATAGATACTAAATTGTAATAGACTCTATTATTATATACCAAGTAATTTATACCATTAATAGTAAAGATATTGCTATATAGGACAGGTATCAATTATGTAATGACTTGGGTAGTTAATATTTCAGGCCCTCCATCAGTAACCCTGGCTTTGCTCTGGAAGGTGCATTTGTCAAGCAAATATTTAAGAAAAGACTGATTCTAGACCCAAGAACCTTCCCCACTCGGGTATGACAGGTGATATGTCAGCAGAAGGAGGAAAAAAACCAATGATTCCCAAAGGGACTGCAGGTAGGACTGCTGTAATCTGATCTTCCAGTAAGCACCATATTTCTTTGGTATGGATTTTATCAGTGACTGCAACAGGTCCAAGATGTACAACTATTACAGTATTGCCTTGATTTATATCACAAAAGGGTTACCTTGGCAGGCTTACAGGCTCTTTGCAAATGCAATGCGTATTTTTAGCCTCCAGGTTAGCTTTGTTTGCTAAACACAGCTTCAGAATACTCCAGTCCCATCAGTGGAAAAAATCCCAGCCCAAGAATAGGACTGTCATAGTTTTCTGTGAAATATGAAGAGCCTGCCCACACAGAGCATGCGTTTACGTATCTCATGTGGAAGCTGCTCTTTCAACAGCTCCAACGCCAAAGAACATCTTCAACAAGAAAAAAAAAAAGACAAAATGAAAAAAATCCTTTTAGGACTTGTCCAAGAGGCAGTTGTTTTCAAAGAACATAAAAATTAAAATAATCACCTTTGAAATAGAATGTGTTTACATTCTCAGGTTATTTTTATGGGCAGGGCTATAAGTTAATCCAGTTTGAGAAGGTGACTTTATAAATCTATGGGTGTACTGCCAACGGTAGCTTCAGAAATAAGCAAAGTACTTTAGATAAGGTGTGATGTTTCATCTTGCTGCTGCAGATTTCTTGTGACAATAGCTGGGATTTGGGAACTCTTATTCAAGACGGTACAACACAGAGCCAGAGAGAAGCCTTCACCCAGGCTGAGTCCCCTGGAGTGGGGCTCATATGAGGTTTATGAGGCCTCCTAGGGCAGATCCTAGAGGAATCTTTAACCCCACAGCTGCAACAGAAATACCAGAGATATTCTGCTGGATTCAGGTCAGATTTACAAGATTTCACTGAAAAAAAAAATCATAAATAAACCATGAAAGTAGCTTTCATCCTAAAATCACAAAGCTGTAGGCTGAACGCCAGGAGGAAAGGACAAGAAAGGAAAAGGATACTTAACATGTGTTTCCCTTCCTATTTATGACCACATTGATCCAGCAAGCCCTGATGGGAAGCTGAGCTATTATCCAAAGTCTCACCCTGACAGCAGGGCTGGTGGCTTGCCCAGCTTGTGACAGGCAGGGCTCTGCTGGATGGAGCCCTCTGACGGCTGACACCCATCACAGATGCTTCACCCATCACTCGGATGGCACTCAGAATTAATAATAAACCAGCTGGGCAGACCAGCCAGTTAATGAATGTGGGCTTGTCCAGCTGAAACTGAGCCTTTCATCTGCTTTGTTGTCATTCATTCAGGCTCCTCTCAGCCTCCTTGCAAGGACAGCAGAGCGCCACAGGCTGCAGCCACCAGCTCCAGTCTGGACATCTACTGCAAGTGACAAGGGCATATTTTCCTCTTTAATTAGGAGAGCTTAAGAGCTTGTTAAAGCTGCCTTTATTTACAGAGCAGATGCAGGTATTAAGCTCTCCTTCAAAAATGCCAAAGATAAGTGCCAGCATTAGCAATGTATGCTTCTTTAGAGTGTGTTTTATGAAACTTTTTGAGCCACAGTGTGCTTTAAGGATGTATAAGCAGAGATGAGAGTACAGCTTGTGTTTGGAGCTGTTAGTCAAGTCAAGTTAGTGAATTGTCTGCAACTCTTAGTACATTTTTGAACTTGAACCTTATAGTTGATGGCCTCAATATATCTTTTCCTATAAACCAGATTAAATATGGCAAAGAAATATATCAAGCTTAGGTAATGATATCTGTGTGGAGGAGATGGTGACCTGTGAAATTCCCATGGGAGTCACAAGATGAGACACAGAGCTGCAGCTCTCCCCTGCTACTAATTTCCCTTTGCTTAAGATGGACTTCAGACTCTTTAATAAACAGAACAAAGCGGATTGGAAATTATTTCAATTAATTTTAGAAAATGAAGAAATCCAGATGAAACCTTGCAAGTTTCTTTTAATAGAACCATAGCATTCTTTAGGCTGAAAAAGACCACTAAGTTCTAAATGTTAATCTAGTGCAGTCAAGAAAATCTCATAAAAATGTGAAAGTGCTCCATTTTCAATCTCTGAAGAACCACAGGCTGTGGCAGCAGTACTTTGCTAGCGGATGCACACTCAGAAACTGTCATAAATAAATGTCTTTAAAAATCAGTCAGTGTTCCCAAAGCTTGACAATAGCATGATCCCTGGCATGCTGCCTGGACAGTGGGTCTGGATATTCACCTGGCCACAGGAGCAAGGACACTCTGTCCTCCATCCCCACCTAAAATTTAGCCCACGTCCCTCAGCAGCTCTGGCAGCCTGGCTGGGGAGAGAGGGGTGGCTGCATCTCTGAGGTCAGCCCTAAAAAACACTGCAGACATGGCAAGATGTGGGAGAGCAAGGGGGCCTGTGAGATTTTTTAGCAAAGGAAAGGCCTTTTACTCTCTGTATGTAAACATTTTGGACATTTTATCTGTGTGTATGTGCACGCATGAGGACAACACATATGCCAGAAGGTTATACAGAGTCTGTTCTCTCAGTCTGATTGCAGAAGGAAAATTCTGGGATCAGTACAGGGAGAGAGAGAGAGAGGAGGATTTGCTTGTGTTGGCTCTGCATTCTGTTTCACAAAACAATGAAAAATCCCGGTGAAATCTAACGGGTGTAACACTTCAGTGGGTTATAAAACGCGTTTGAAAAAAAACCCCATGTCTTATAAATCCCAATAACCATGACAGGATAATTCTGTGCAATTTTCCTTCTATTGCATTTCACTTGCAGAGCTCCAGATCTCTAGGCACTGCTCAACAATGTTGACAATTCTGTGCACTCCCCATCAGTGCATGAGAAACTGAGGCACAGAGAAGTTAAGCAAGTCCCCCAAGTCCAGGGAAAACTCAATTATAGTACCATCTGGTGAATTACAATATCTCATCCCAATCATTTTATGAGCCAGATCATAAAATTCAACTGCTCTTCACACCAGAGCAATAGTATAAATACCCTGAGTGTTAAAGCCTAAGAATTTACTGTAATCTGTAGAAGAGCCTGAAGCCCAAAAGATTAAAGCAGGATGGCCTGAAAGACTTCTGCATGTCATTCACTGCCACACGGTCCTTTCCCACTTTGTGTAAGATCAGTAGCAACAAAGCTGAGAGACACCAGTTCCACCCTTCTGCAAGTGCAAGATCATAATCTGTCAGTGCTGGCATAGATCAAACATGTGCTTGACTTTGATGTTGCTCCACCATATGCTCACACAGTCCCAGACAATCCCTATGAGACTGTGGGTGTTGCTGTGTGCTCAAAAAGACTTCAGAGAAAACCCTCTCAATTCTTCATTGAAAGCTTGTTGCCACCAACTAGATTAATTCCTCATGACTCCCTAGCTGCAACAGAGTCCCAGGCCAGCTGACTTTGTTCTTCTGCCTTTGACCAAAAAAACACAACTATGTATTGATTTTGTATTGTAAAGAATTGTAAACTTTATAGTTTCAAGAAGCTGGTAAAAATACTCCATAATCACTTCCCTGGGTAGAAGAAAACTGAAATTGTAGCACTGCCTTTACTTGTGTGCATTCCCCAGAAGCCTGTATTTATCCATACCTTCCTGCTAGTTCCTGAGGAAAATGGTCAACTTCATTTCCCCTCAATGTTTCAGTTCTCTCCTGTAGTTTTCCTACACCCATCTTCCCAAATGTTCTTTTACCATCACAGCTGTGTGACTACAGAAAGAGTCCCCACAATTTCCTTCCCATTAAAGGGGTGATTCCTTGGAGAGGAGAAGGGAAGAAATAGAACACCTCGGTTGGGGTCTGTTAATACCTGTGGAGTTTTTCCTCTCTTGTTTATTTCTGATCTTCCTCAAACAATTCCCTCTAGATTTGAAGGTCTTGTCCTGTTCTTTTATATCTTCTAAGCTACAGCATGAGACAGATCTTTTAGCTGTGTCCTGGCTGAGTGTTGGGCTGCACCACAGCTGAATCTGCAACCACACATCACACTAGCACCAGGAGCTAAAGACTGCAGGGATACAGGATCTATTGTGACAACAAATGTCCTCCTGTCAGAACACAACTGATATTTTCTATGGTTTTAACTAAGATTAGCATTTCTTTTGCTGCAGTCACACTGCTGTGCCAATAGCCCACCCATGGGAAGCCTCAGTGTCTGACAGGAAATAGATCAAATGCAAGGAGGCTAAAATGTGAAGTCACAGACTGTTCCCCTCCTGTGCAGGGGTTTGGTAATACTGACATACCCACAAATGAACTGTCTGTACTAAAGGCAGAGGCTTACAAGCACCATCTGTCTACAGCTACATGGGGACTAAGCTGATTTTGCAGCACTTTGGATTGCTTGTTGGTGGAGCATCTATCCTGTCAGAGAAAACATCTGATTTTGAAACAGCTTGCTTTGCTGTGCTGGAATTTAAGCCTCCACCTTTCAGTCTGCTCATAACAAAAATGTAGTATTCACCAGCATATCCAATACCCATGGACCACAGACAGTGCTAGCCTCATTCATGGCCATGGTACAGCGTGGACAACTTGGACCAGGTGGATCTCCACGTCAGCTGCGGATCACTTTCAGCTGAGGTTCCCGTTTGGGAAACGCTGCCTGGCGGAAGCATTCGTAGGTTATAGAGAAACCTCCAGATCAGTTACTGCTTCCTTTGCTGGAAAGCCAAGCAAGCACTGCCTCAGCTCCTGTACTGACCTCTCCCTGGCAGCTGGAGGACTTCTTCACAACCCAACGAGTGAATGTCATGATATTCAACTTCAACAGCATTTCACGGAACCCTTTCCCTTTACCTGCATTATCACTGAACCCTTTTTGACAAGACAAGCACCTTGTCAACCAGTAATGCCATAAACACGTCAGAAGCCTCTTCCTTCTCCTGCATGCAAGACCAGGGCTGTACTTAGGGAGCTTTGCTGCAAACAGGTTCCAGCTTGCTCACTAGAGGCTATGTCCTTGTCTGATTTTTATTTACTGCTGCAAGGGAAATGCCCAACCTCCTGAACTGCTTCTGATGTCCTTTCCTTGTCCCTTACCCACAGGATCAACTGGGTTCCTACTCACTGGTTTACTGTGAATTTCAGAGCATCTCAGGGGGACCTTGGCTACTGAGGATGACATCAGTGTTCCCTTCCTGTGCCCTTGCTGACGAGAAGGTGGATGCAGGCACGGAGTCACGGACAGGCTGTGCACCAGAGTGGCTGCTCTGCTCTCACCTTACTCAGCACAGGTGTTGCAGCATACACCACCAGAGAAGGTGGTGTATCCAAAGGTGACCTCTTTCCTGAGTATCATCTACATTGACCTGAGCAGGACACCCAGTCTGGGATTTTCACAGGTCATATCTACCAGGAGAGAATATACAGATAAAGTCAAATCAGGTGGTTTTTTAACTCTGCTTATTTAAAGATCCATTTACCTGAAGCAACAGTAACCACACCATACTAGGCTGTTAATTTGCTACCAGTTCAAGCCTTTCCCTATAGGCTGCTCAGGAACTGTCTTCTTTATCAGTTTAGAAGGGTAGCCACTACGCCTTCCTTCTTTTGGCTTATCTTTCCAGCTACCCATTTGGGCTATCAAGTTAAACCAGCCAATCCCAAGCTTATTTTCTTCTCTGAAGCTGAACAGAGAATCTACTGAAAGAATATTTTGTTTCCCTTTCAGGCTTGTATGAATCACAAACAAGACAGAAAGCTCTCAAATATCCTGCCCCAAGACCTTTGGCAGCTCAGCTCCACAGCTAGGTGAATGCCCTCTCATGGCCAATGATACTTTGCTTTCCTTCTTCTAATGAAGCTGTAGCCTTTGCCAGTGGGTCGTTTCCATCAGGAATTTTAATCTAACCCCAGCTTTCCTACTTATGTTTGTTCCATGAGAAACCCACTAAGCAATGGCACCAGGATGCTCAGCACCTACTGGGCCCATACTGACTTTACAGAGCAGAGCCAAGCTTCCTTCCCTGGTCTGATATTTTTGCTCGGTAGTCACCCTTTGGGCTATTTTCCCAGCAGGCTCTGGCTGCTGCCTTTTGAGAGTCTTCAAGCTTTTACTTTTCATCTTGTTTTAAATTCCTTCTGCAACTTTCTTTCTCTTGCAAACACTCTGATAAGTCATTCTCTTGTGATTTTACATAAATAAATATTTACAATTACTCTCTTTAGAAACAAAATACATCCACCTGACATCTTTGCTGTCCATTATGACAATAGTTCAGGTTCCTGCAGGGAAAAGAAAACCAAACTCTGATGATGAGGTCAGAGATATTCCTTTTATAGAAAGACAGCCCTGATCCCAACTCCCCCACTGTCAGGAATCATCCCTTGCTTCTTGTCCTTTCTCTCCTGCTGTTTCTCTCACAGATGCACAATGCCCTCTGCCCACAGCACAGCACCACAGTGGCTCCCAAGGTCCCTTCTCTGTGCTGCCCAGCCATGGCTGTCACCCCACACAGCTCCTCTGCCCAGCCCACCTTGCCCATCACCACGGCTCCAGCAGAGTCAGTCCACAAGAAAACTGAATTCTTTTCTGCAGCTCTGCCACGTGAAGTCTGGTTGCAAATATTACACCTTCCTGACTCAAAGAGGATGAACCTAATGCCCAGTGAGATATAACGTTCCTTTTCTTCAGGAAAATAATAGGACAAAGGCAAAGAAAGTGTGAGGAATACTGCCAATAGTGCTCTGATATCCCATTGAGTTCTTTTAAACTGATCCACCATAATATTTCCAAAGGACTATGAATCAGTATTGACTGTAGGAGCCAACAGAATCAAGGTACTTGTGGCATGCATAGAAGGCCAGAAGAAGCATTGAGATGCAGTTCTTTTTCTTTGGATGCTGCTGGTAATTTAAATACTGTCCCATCTTTCTGCTAAACCTTGGGCCTGGGTGAGCAGCAAAGGGGAGGAGAAGGAAGGAGGAGGAGAGAAAGAGAGTCTTTCTACCACCTGAATTTGGAAGGTGGCTTCCTTCAGGTTGGTTCTTACAAGGTGCAGACTGGTTCATATAGCCCTACTAAAAATGAATACAGAACTCATGCCTTCATCATGTGAGTGCAGCAGTTCAGGAAACTCAGCAGGGTAGAGCTCTGAAAAATAGATGTAAATGATGCCACAAACACAAGTGGTAGGATATGGGTGGGATATGACAGGTTACCCTGAAAATAACCTGCTGTCTCCAGGGGCTGACCTACCCTGGGAGTTTTCACTGCCATGTGGCACCACAGCTAGATGCTGTTATATTATAATATTATTCCCTGGAACATTTTCTCCAGAAATGATGCTTCAGCGCCTTGAAACCCAACACTTTGCAGCTGAGATGACATTCAAAATACTTTTAGAAACAAGGATACACTGTTGCTTGAGGCTGATGGGACTCTAAGGTGGAGTTGGCAGAAAACAAAGAACCAGATTATTCCTCTTTCCTCTATTATTGTACAAACATTTTCCACCCTACAAGCTGTTTCCCCTTTGCATTCTAGTTACTGCTTTGTGACCTGTAAGCCTTTTTATTTGTGACCTGTTCCTATGCAAAAATGTGTGAGATCAGAAATAAAAGTACTTTTAGGCTAGAAGTTTCCAGACACACCTGGAAAATACCCAAATGTTTTTTTCCCAACTACAGGAAAGATAAGCAATCTCTTAAGAACACTCTCTCTGCTAAATGGGATTAGTTTCAGAATTTGAAAGTGCACTGCTGAAATTCATTCTTTAAATGTGAAATTGCATCCTGGTGCCGAATACAAATAATTGACTCAGCTGACAGTCAGAGAATATTTGAGAAATCACTAAAGTAACTGAGAATGTAAGTGGAATTAATTCACCTTCAGTGTAAATGGAATTAATTCATCTTCTGTGCCCACTGTCATCTTTCTACCAGAAAAATCAGAACTTACTACTTTTTTCTTAGAAGTTTCTTAAAATGCAGATGCAATCAAATCACTAAAGGAATTCCTTATTATATATATTTTTAATACCAAATAGCCCTGATTAACAAGTTATAAAGACACATAGTTATGTCTCAATCCAGCCCTGGGGCTGTGGGATTATGACAGAATCTTGGCCAACTGCTATTTTTTCCACATATTATCAGGCAAACATTGACAATACATACATGGCAGGAGTTTCACTAAGAGCTTGCTGGGTATAAAGGTGATTTTCAGTGTCTTGGCCAGAAAAACAGAGCGTGGGACTTTGCCATGGAGCAGACTGTGGGGTGGGGTCTGCCCAATGGGGTCTTGCAGACAAGACCCCAGGACTGCCCTGCGGAAAATGCTTCACTACAAGGAGCAGGCTCTGGCATTTTCCCTCATGTTTACCTCTTCTACTATGGTTTCAGCAGAGATGACAAGTCTTGCCTCTTTTTAGGGGCAGGTTATTTGTTGAATTGTTATTTAACAGGACAGCTCAAATGTCTTCTGTAGACATGCAAGTGTGTGGCACAGGAGAAGGCAATGGAAACATCACATTCTTGTTTGCCTGTGTGTCATCTACAAGTGTCAAAGAAACACAAAGTTCTTTAAAACAAGTTTAGAGTTTGATGTTATTACAAAGCAATTTGGAGTTTATCAGGGGAAATAAATCCAGGTGATATCTGTACCTCACTGTTAACTAACCTCAACATAATGGAAAAACCACATCCCAATTGAAAGTAAATGGTAACAAATTTAAAGGCTATTTAGCATCTTAGAGAGCTTGAATGTAAACCATTTGGCTCTGTGAGTACAGCAGAAGGATTTGAGAGCAAGAAAGGCTATGTGCCTTTAAGTCCATGTCTAGGGCTGATTTTATGTACAGACTTAAAATATGCACCCCTTTGGTTACTGTGAAAGCCATGGGGAGGATCTGTGGGTATAGCAGGCCCTGACCTGCCAACCTCAGCTGAACCATCTCAAATCTGACACTGAAGGAGCACAGGACATTAGTTAGAAGCATCTGCATTGATACAGAATAACAGACAGAAGGTGGGAGGCAGCAATTTGCCATAAACTGGTGAAAGTTCCTCAAAGAAGATGGAGTCAGAGCTCTGGCCACCTTTCCCCTTCCTTTGCACAGAACGTGACTGAAGGGAAGTCTTGCTGCTGAAACCGTAAAATCTATTAAGAGGGATTTCCAGTGCCCTGGCTCAGCTGACAACTAATTTGTTTTGTCTTTGCCTAGCAGGGATTTTCCATGCAGTGGACCCTTGTTTGCTATGTAAGTCATCCGAGTATTTGTTAGTGTCATAGCCAGAGCCAGATGATGTTTATTCTGCTAACATCCAGTCGGGCTCCGGCAGCACTCATTGAGGTCAGGGCTTTATTTATAGAAGCAGATATACATTGAGATTCATTTTCATTCCCTTGTTGTATTCTACCTAAACTCCTCCAAAATAGAAAGAAGCATGCAGACATGCAAGTAACAAACTAATTGGGCCAGATCCATGCATTAGCACAGCACCACAGAGGCCAATGGAAAAAAAGCATTTTTGAACAGCTGAGGATCTTGCCCATTATTTCTCATGGGGAAGGGAAGGGAGTGGTTTAAAACTAGAAATTATAAAGCAAAAAGCAAAACCGACCAAGCAACAAAATGTCCTGACTTGTGGCAGAGCAGATCTGCAATGCAAAATCCCTCAGCCGAGATCTGCAATTCGAAGTTGGTTTTTTTCCTCCTGTGCTCCCAATCACCAGAAAGTGCAAGAATCAGAATGCAGAGTGCTCCAAGCGAGGAAAAGTAATGACTTAAAGCAATTTACCTGCTGAAAGTGAGAAGACATTGTCAGCGTACGCAGTCTGAGACAAAGCAAAGCAGAAGAAAAGCAGCAGGTAAGATCCCCGGACAAGCGGGCTGAGGACCAACATGCTGGCTCTGCCCTGGCAGATCCCAGCTCAGAGGCACAAGGCTGCTTTGGGGCTCTCTCTCTCCCCTCTCTCCCTCTCTGCCTTGCCTGCTCTCTGCCTCTGCCCTCACTATGGGATGCGTGTGTGTCTGTCTGTGTACGTCTCCCTCTCTCTCTCTCTTCCCCCTCCCTCTCCGTGCCTTTAGGAAGAAAGAATGCCAACCATTTCCCATTAAATCTTCTCCTTACACTAGACACAGTTATATTTAACTCCTCTGCTGGATCAGTTGCCCCTATTGTGGACATTAGCTGCTAAAACTGAGGCATGGGGGATTCTGGTTTTGCTAACAGAAGCAAAAAGGCTCTTTGGATAATAATAATGATGAGCAGGAATCTGAGAAATTAAGAACTGGACTGACTGTAAACAGAATCCTTCGGTACAGGCAACCAGACACGGGTGTCGAGATGGATAAAATCCCTGATTGATCATCTCCTACAGGTCACTAATTGCCCTAATGAGAGATGAGCAGTGACCTACCATCTGCTCATCCCTGGTTGCTACGCATGTTGCATTTGTGAATAGAGTGCAGCTCAAGGTGAGGGATGCCACAAAGGCTTCACGAACCAACAAACACATTATTATTTTGGATTTAAGTGAAAATGACACTGTCACTGACAGTGCCAGACATTGCAGGATTGCAGAGTTCACTGATGGGGTGCAACAGGGGCAAGAAACAATACAAGTGCCATGATGGGGTGAATTAAACACTATCAGCTCTGGGGGTGGAGATGGACAACACACTACACAGCACCATGTCAAGAAAATAAACCTCCCAGATTTCAGAGAATTCAGAAATTCTCTGAAAAGCAGCAGGTACCCTTGCTACCTGTACAAAAATTTGGGGTTTCTGTGCCTTATTGCAACATGCAGGGCTTTACAGACTAATTTGTGCCCTCTGAATAAGTAGCAGAGAGATGTTTCTCTCTGCCTGGAATCTGACAGTGGTTTCCATGAAAATCAGAGGTACATCCTTTGCTGTGAAAAACATTACTCTCTCCCAGATGGAGATGGTTTTCTTTGCCCACTGTTTATAATTTCTCCCAAGAAAAATGTGAAAATACTTTGGATTAATTATAGAATTTATTTTTTTTTCCCATTTGAGAACAGTTCTCACTGACAGAAATGGTGACATGTCCCCCTGGGCATTAATTCCACTGAAGAACAAATTCCACAATTCTGGTTAAACAGACTTGGCTGTTACCTTCAACACACTGCAAACATATTGACAAAATTTTTCTAAATGTAATGGCTAGATGGGAAGAATCACATCTGCCTTATACATTTTTATCCCTAAAGGACATGCTTAATATAACCATAATGCTTTCTAAAATCTCTTTCCAGTACTGCAATATTCTGGATAACATATTTTCTACTTTAATTTAATCTTATCTACTTTATTCCACTGTCTGTTACTTTTTAGTATTTGGATTTTCTTTGTGAAGATAGTAATTTGGTCTCTTTCTTCTCTGACCAAGATAACCATGGATTAAGTGAGTGCCATTAGTTCTCTTGGCATGCTACATCTCAGTGGGAAAGGAATAAATCTTGGGAAGTTTATCATGACAAGCTTGCAAGATAAACGTCCAGCTACAATCCCCATGTTAGAAGTCTGCATGGAGGCTGGAAGAAATTGCTAAAAAGTTAAAATGTCAAATTTTTAAAAATATTCACCTCTGAAAATAGGTGACCAACACAATAGTTAATGAAAGTACAAGTGAATAATTTCAAATCCTGCTGAAAACCTCCTGCAGCCTTTTAGCAATTGAAAATTCAGTAGAAATTTCCAGAACAACACACGTTATACTTGATAAGAAAATAATTAATCCAATAATACTAGAAAGAACTAAGATCATGCAGTAGGACTTATATCTTTCCCCTCCTTCTATGATTCTATATCAGAGGTAGCCAGAAGTGATACAGAAAGCCAGGGCTGGTTCACAGTTACAAAAAAAAAAAAAAATTAGCTTTGCAGCCAATTCTTAAATAGAGACTTTTAAATCCACTTATTGCAGTGGAAAACCCTGATTAAAATGGAGGTTTTGTCAATGTTCTCCTTTCTTTCAGCATAGCAGCTCCACCACTCTGAGCCTGTTTGACCTGAAATGGCTCTCAGAAAATGAGAGAAGAAAGCTCTCTCAATTTCTCTCTCATAGAAGAGGGGCACACCCTCTTCTGTGGAAAACACACCATCTCCCACAAAAACTAAAATGAGATGCTTGGACTTATGTTAGTTTGAGGAGACCTCTTCTTCATGATGCAGTTCCATTCCCTCTTTAGATTTTATTGGAGAGCTCTCATTACAGGGCAGCGAGCCAGCCCATGTCAGAGTGCAAGTCCTGTGTTCTGTTTCCTCTCATTTTGAGGTGTTGGCCTTACCAGCTGAGACTGCTGGCAAGCTTGGTGGAGGCTTCACGAGAGAAGAACAAAGTCCATTGGAAATCAAATGGACAATAGCTGTGGCCTTACTGATTGGACTTAGGCAGGTGGCAGCGCAGCAGACTGACATTCCCTGCTCCAGGCTGGATGACAAGGCTGTACACCTGGTTACACAGCTTCTTTCTGACCTCCATGGCAGCAGTGCCCATGGCAGAGAGAATCCTGGGGAGGGAATGTGTCACGTAGCAGGAGGAGTCTGGCATGAGAGATTTGACAAACATGTGCTTTCCAGGCCCTGAGCCTGGAGAACTTGCTCAGCCAAGCAATGCATTTCTCCAGCTATTCCTTATTTTTTTAAAATTTGTGGTAGATGCCACAGCAACTGAAAACGCCAAAAGCCAACCAACACATAATGAAAACAATAGCCTGGAAAGTTTCTCTTTTCAAGGAGCTGTTGCTTGACCTTTTCAGCCCAAACTTCAACTTTTAGAAGCATGTGGAGGAATCTGCTGATGACACTGCCATGTAAACAGAATTTATGAACCTTTTTCTATGCAAGAATTAATGAATACTTGTTAAAAAGAAAGCTTCTTCCCAGCCCTGTTCGATTTTGGTTGGCAGGTACTGCATCAACGAGACAAGGTAAAATGAATATAGTTAAAATACCATCAATCTCAAATTCTTTCACGAACACCATTCTAGTTAGAAGGACAAAGATAATCATGGAATAATTTGGGTCAGATAGGTCATCTAGTCCAAACCCCTGCAATAAGCAGGGACATTTCAACTAGCCCAGATTGCTCAGAGCTCCACCCAACCTGAACTTGAATGTTTATAGGGAAGGGGCATCCACAGTTTCTTGGGGCAAACTGTTCCACTGTCTCACCATCCTCACCACAAAGATTTTCTTCCTTTTATCTAGCCTAGATCTACCCTCTTTTAGTTTAAAACCATTCCCCCTTGTCCTGTTGAGATACTCAATATATAATTGAGACTTTCTAGTTCAAAAGTCTGAAAGCTCTTTTGCTGAGTGGGGCAAAGGTAAAACAGAAACCCCAAGTTAATGCAGTAATTCAATAACAGCTTGTGTCTGCAAAGCAGTACAGAAGAATCCTGTTCATTCAATTAGAGCAGGAGCTGGAAAAGAATCTTTATAATTACATTTTCCTTGTGAGGTAGTTATTTAGCAACAATTGTTTTTCACAATAAAAATGCATGTTCAGTTTTGCACACTTGAATCAGTTATGTCCAACACTTAGATTTCGTGCTATGACAACACAGCTAACATCACCTTGGAAGATGGTGTTACCTAAAGTACAAAATGATAATTAGTGCAGAAAGCCAGTGAGTGGCTTCACCATTTCCTTGCTAGTGTATTTAAATTTAATTCAGAAGCCCATGCTGGAACAGACCCACTAACTGTGATGAAGTAAACCCAAGCACAACATTCCCACTTGATGGAGCTCTGGCTTACCCACAGCTCCAGCCATGCCAGTCTCCCAGTGGGTATCAGGGCAGGAGCAGGTGCTTGGCTAAAGGCAAGCCAGCACTAGTCAGTCTTCACACCACCACCCACAGCATCAACAGGGTGAAGGAGGACATTGATGGCAGGACATTCGTGACTAGCAATTTCCAAAAGCAACTCCTTTTTGCAAATTAGCCACTTAATGGATGTTATACATTTCACAACAAGCAGTAGCCTTCTGGCCCCCTCTTTTCTCTGGACTCTATGGTTCACAGAAATGCAAAAGTGACTAGGGAAGCCAATTTATCTTTACACTCTTCAGTGCATATTTGTCTACAGAGCAGCCCAGCTTTATTCCATATTTAGAAAGTTCATCTTGAAAGGTTAACTTTTAGACTTAATTGAAAGGCTCAGTCCTTCAATTTTTTTTTTAAACTCCAATGAGTAATCCCCATGCATGCATTTCTTTTTCTGCTGAAGACTATAGAACAAAAGAGTTAAGGATATGATTAAAGTTTATGGGATAATTCAAAGTGACTTCCATGAAAGCTACCAAAACCACCTCACTTGTGGCCTTGTAATGTTGAAGAGCACAACAAAATAGAACAACTTTAAAACAATAATTCAGGTGTTGACCTCTATAAAAGTGCTCTTCTTCCTCTTTTTCACTTCATTTTTCTTTTAAACCTTGCCTTTCAAACAGAAAGAACATGCAATGCTTCTTGGATGAGATGCACTCATCATACATGTTCACACATATGCAGAGAATAAAGACGTATGTCCAGGATTGCCAGGCTTTGAAAATCTGGGGCAAACATGCAAAATCTCAGAATGAGTCATAGAAAAATGTCCTGTAAGACAAAGAAGATGGCCTTGACAGTTGCAGTCCCAGCCAACTGAGGTCTCCAGTCACCAATATCTAAGTAGATAAATTATCTTCAATATCCTCAGATGGTGAATCACAAACTAGTCACAGCTATAACCTGGTCTGGTCTTGGTACTTGCAACTAGAGGAGATGGAAATAGTGTGCAGGGTAATTTTTTTCATCTTCTTTTCATTTGGATTGTCTACTGCTATTTACTTCTATTAGTAAATGTCTGCAGAACTCACTGCCTGTACCAGTATTGCTGCCATGCTGCTGGAGGCACAGAACAAAGGAATATCTGGCAGTAATTGGCTCCCACAACTCCTAATTTAAGTGATTTATCATGAATCCTGCCAAAGAGCCCAATGAATTAAACACCACAAAGCAAAATTTTCTTTTTTCTCTGTCAACAGAGAATTTTTTTTTTTTTCTCAGAAAAAAAAAATTATTAATGTCATTATTTTAATGCTCACACTAAACTCAGGACTTTTGATTCCAGAGAGCTTCATGGATGCCTGGCAATGCAGCATTCTGTTCCTGACTTTCATACTGCAGTACCCATTACACCACTGAGATGCAAACAAACGTGGATCCAAACACCAGTGCATACATGCCTAGGAGAATGCCCCCAGACACAGGGATCCTCTCCAGAAGGTTTTAGTGCCCTTCAGATGAGTGGCCAAAGTACCACTAATTCAGGAAAATACTGAATCATGAGTGTAACTGCAGGCCTGCAAGCAAAAGCAAGGGAGGTGCTCCTGAAATGAAGCATTTGCACAGGTGCCTTGCCAAATCAGGGCCTGAAAAAGCTGCAGACACCTTGTCTTTTAAATAACATGAAGCCTCATTTTCCCATGGCTCATTTTTCTCTCTCCTGGATACCTCTGGGCACTAAATGTTTTGGGATCCTGTGACTTACAGAATGCAAAACTAGGAGCAGAGCTGCTAAACCCACTTGGGAAGCAGTAGTAGAGGACAACATCCAAGGGTTTACCCAAAGATTTGGCAGAAGAACCAACATTATAAAGCTGGGGTTTTTCTCAGAAATAGGTCACAGAAATAGTCAATAGTAGAATAGCAAGAAGAAATAGCAGAATACTTTTGATTTTTAGGATGTTTTAAGCAAAGGGATGGTTACAAGTGCTGACTATGACACTACAGCAAGCAGGACTCAGTGAGAGTCCTCTGGCACCATAGCTGCTGGGCAAACCACATCCATGTTGGAAAACTGCCCTGTTTTTCTAAGCTGATAATGAATTTCAGGCTGATTTAAAAAGATGCTGGTTCAAGCTAAAGGTGGAAAGGATTTCTCTTTTTACAGTGGTTCAAATTTTGAAGCCCAGCTCCACTGTTACCACGGCAGCCACAGAAAATGCCTGGGCACTGCCTGTTGCCCAGTCATTCTGGGATGCCAGGGTTGTCATCTTCCAAACACAGGGTAACTGAACCTAATCAAATTAGACAAGTGCATTTCCCCAGCACCCTTTGCAGAACCAGGGAACTGTAATTAAGGCTGCATTCAAATTTCCATCATAAAGTCCTACTTTTGAAGCTTCACTAATTTGTATTTAAGACATCCTTACCAAATGGTAATTTGGCACACAGAGATGAAAACTTAGAGAAAAAACAGCTTTTCCACCAAAATCATTAGTAAGGTCTCACTAATTTCAACTACATTAAATGAGACACAGCAGTAGCAGCTTAGGTGGGGTAGATTTAAATTCCTGGCAGGGCTGAAATATTAATTTTACCTAACATACTTTTTACTTATTTTATGGGCACTTGAGTGATACCCCTGTTTTGCAGAGAAAGCAGGTGATTTATGGCCTGGCTAAGGCCTAGCTTTGGCTGGAACCTGAAGTATGCCTGTACATCCACCAGTTCTGGTACCAGCACTTCCCAGCACCAAGGCTTACAAAATGCCATACATGCATGTTATCTTAATGACAATGCCAAGGAGACAGAAGACAAATCCTTCAAACACTTAGGAAAGGGCAAATTAAAAAAAAAAAATTAATGTGAAGATTTCATTAAAGAGACATAAATTAAGATTTCATACATCCAGACACTGTGGAGCTCTAGCTTGGATAACTGAGGGTGTGTGTTGATATCACATCACCTCTAGAGCTGCAAGGTATGCAGAGGTAGGCAAACCCACAGAGGAGAACTGAATGGCCTCTCTGTATGTAGGCCTGCAGGTCATGACAGGTTTCATGCTACAACAGCTACAGGTAGTCACTGCACAAAATTCACGCCCAGGAACAGCGACTGCTTTCTGGAATCAAGAGCCACAAAACCTCAGATTGCTGTACAGGCTGGAGATGCAAAAAGGCTTATGTGAGTCTTCCACTATCTTCCTCATGTGGTAACATTACCAGCACTAAGCACTAGAGGAAATCTCCCATCACTTGTGTGCAAAGCTGTTCTAAGCTGCTTACATTTGTGTGATCACGGCCATTTATACAATCCTAGATAAGATGCTAATCCATTTCTCCAAATCTCAAGTACAGCAATTCCTATCCTGTCTTCAAAAGCATCCCTTCTCTTCATCCAGTTTAGAATTTGATCCAAGGTATTACACAAACAATTGCTAGTTAGATTGCTCAGACATTCTATGAATGTCTGACATAAGCTGACCAAAAAAAAAAAAAAAATTCCAGATTAAACTATGCAACATTTTCAGTAGCATCCTTCCTTGCTTTTTCTATCACCCCCTTGAGAAGATTGACAAAACCCAAAATTTCTTAATCATATTGACTCAAGCAAGCAGGCTGTCATTTTATTAACTTTTCTTACTTATTGCATCACTATTTCAGGCATCTTAGAGATTCCTGGAAAGAACCAACACTGAAATAACTCCCATTTATATTAGCATGTGCCATAATTACCTGGAAGAGTCTGCTTTACTAAGAGCCTCTTTAAAGCTTGTCTGTCTGGTTTCAATTACCTCATCAAAAGACAGAGCAAATGTCTCCTTCAGAATAGCTGTTTTTTACTCAATTCAATATTCAGTCATAAGTCAATAAATCAACAGAAGCCACATTCCCAGTTTGCCATACAGAAGAGCAGCTCTGACACCTGGTCTGACCACAGAATATTACTAAGTAGAGGAGTGCCAAGCACTCTTTCTTCTAACCACAACCACCAAATTCTCTAAACAGCCTAAAAAGAGCTGCAGGGGGGATTTTGATTACAACACATAAGAGGTAGTCAGTGCAGAGGACGTATTTCTTAATAAGACTTTCACCATAGCTTCCAGCCAGAGCGAGCTTGTTGTTTGTGGGTCCAAAGTGGCAGAGCTGAAGATGCATTGCTGCTTGCTTTATGTGTACTTGGGCTTTTGAAGGAGTGCTTCAAATCAAATCTGGCCAGACCAAACCTACACCTGATTACTCATCACAATGGATATGTGCCACGTGGCCATAACAGCTGAAGGCAAGCAGACACACCGTACCCCCAAATGCTCACAGGGCAGAGCCCGCAGAAGTCACTGCAGACTGAAGGTGGAACACAACTACTGTGCAGTTTGGAATTGTTGTAAACTAAACCTGTTAGCAAGCTGAGCACACAAGGGGCTGCAGGAACACATTAACTAAACACCTTATGCTATTCTGTGAGGTGCTGAGACAGTAACAAACCTGACCTCCGACCTCAGGTGGCTGGAGCATGGTGCTAACAATGCCAAGGCTGGGGGCTTGATCCCTGTGGGCCACCCACTTAAAGAGCTGGACTGGGTGATCCTTCTGGGTCCCTTCCAACTCAGAATATCCTGTGATTCCATGGTTCTTATTTCTCATGTCAGGCCATTTTTTTGTGGCTCCTAATGGTTTCACCTCTGTCCCATAATGAAATTACCCACTGGGTTTTGGACATCTCTGTAATACTTATCCTGTACCACTTGTTGGTCCCAAGTTTCAACCCCTTTCATGTGTCTTTGAAGAGGACAAGTGCTGCTGGACTGAACTTTGGGCTTCCTAACCCCAAGAACTGAGCAGGCCCCTGTTAGAAAAGTTTTCACAGGCACTGGACTAATGATTAATAGAGGACACCCATGACACGTACAGCAAGTGTTTCAAGTATTCCTGATTTACCTGAAAACCATAAGAGACTCAGAACTGCATCTTATTTAAACACTAACTTCTCCTGGAATGTCCCAGTAAATTACACTCACTACCTCTTCCCTCAGCTGAGGCCCAGACATTTTCTTCCTCTTGAGTCTGTTCAATACCTTTAATTCCAGGTTCTGGCGTTGAAGGAAAACTTCCAATTGGGTAAACCCACATGGGTCACAGCATTCTCCAAGCTTAGAACATCTGTAATTTTTTTCTCCTTTTAATAAAATTAGGACATTTCAGAGACAGCTTGTTTCTGGTCTCATCTTTGAAACTGCTCTCTTTCATGCAATTTCATCTGCCTAACACTCCTCTTAGATCAGTTCCATGGTGTAAAACAATACCAAGCAGGTAAGCTCTATAAACAAAGCAGCAGAGATTTCACTCTCCTTGTTTTTACATGGAAATTGTGCCCTCTCCCATCTCAAAACCCCTAATCATTACAACTTAAGAAATTATATTGTATAATGGTATTATGTCTATTTTAAAGCAGTAAAAAATGCAGTGTTAATTCTTTCTTAAGCTTTTTAAAAGCTTAGTTAAATCCAAACTGATGTTATCAATTATGTTATCACCTCCCCAGAGTTTCAAATTCTTTGCTTTCCATTTTCCACATCCTGACTTACTAAAATAAATTGTACATGTTATTGTAGTTATTCAACCACATTTTAGGAAATCAAATGTAAGCCAATTTCCAACAGTTGACACAAAATGCTGACATAATTCAAATACTCTCATTAAAGAAGAAACAGCATGAAAATCACTTTTTATTAATTTTCAAGTGTAAAACAGTATTTTCTACATTTGCTTATCCATTGCAAATGATCTCCCCTGTGGTCAGCTCCAGCATTAACTCTTAGAGATATTTTACACCATAATAATGGATTGCATTTAATCACAGAAACATATCAAAATGAATTTGTGAGACAAGAAAAATGAAACGAAATTAATGTCAAGATTCAACATTGTTCCACTTTCCTTGCAGAGTACCCCTGAGAACACAGCAACCCAGCAGCCTTACATTTTTTTGTGAGCTGTATCTATTCTAGGATTTTATCCCTTTGCATTTCAGATTATTTGATATTATTTCTTTCAGACAATATCTCTCTGTACTATGCAGAGACATTCCTACATTCCTAACAGTAATCCATGGCTTTGGGCCAGACCCAATAAGCCAAGCCTTTTGCAACAAACCTGATTGCAGGCCACAACCCCCTGCCACCCCAGTCCTCTCCTCAGGTCATCAAGTGCCTTCCACTAGATAACTAACACTTACTGACAATGGAATAATAGAAAATAAAGCAAGCAAAACCCAAAGCATAGATAGAATATTCCCTTTTGTGCATGTAACAACAAAGAACCTGTGCATTTAAGAACAGATGTAAATATAAAGTAAAGTAATCTCTTTAGAGTATCCTGCATAGTACCTGTTGTAGGTCATGACAGAAGCATAGACAAAGAGCTACTTCAATTTTTAAAATCTGAGCTCTAAGTCAGATTGTCAGATGCAGCAACAAATGATAACACAGTAGACAGAACATCAGGCAGGCCAAATACCTGCTTTAAATGTCACCTCTGCATCACAGTGTAGGTGGGACTCTAGGTCTCTATAGAGTTACACAAAGAACCTTTGTTGTACAATTAGCCAGCCACAGCACAAACACTGGTGGTTGCTTTGTGATGCCAGCCAAAATGAACATTATGCTGCAGTCTAATAGTTTTTATTGCTGTTGCTCTGGTGAGGGATTATTTTAAATTTTTTTTCATTTGGGGTTTTTTTGTGGTCTTTTTGTTGGTGTCACTGTTGATATTGTGGTGATAGTGGTGGTAATGTTTTATTTAAAATGCTTATGATTATAAAGATTTACAATCTATTAATACTGAAAATCTCACTAATAAATATGGCCATGTTTTCAGCCTACAGACATGGTGGTGTTTGTGAAGACCTAAGCTTCAAATAAAAATCCAGGATTTTCTTTTCCTACAAACACATAAGTTCCAGCTAGTAAAAACAAATTCAGTAGACAGAAGCTTAGCCCTTGAGTAAGTCTGCATTTTTAATACACTACTCCTACATTCAGAAGAAGCTGAAAAATCAATCTGTAAAATTAGGAAGCCACTACCAAAGCAACAGGCTTCAATGGTATAATGAAGCCAACTGGTAATTATTTACAACAAGACGCTTTGGATTGGTCCTTAAAGGACAAAGGTTTTACCAAGTAGAATGGTGTTGTGGTTGGTTAAAAATCAAGCTACTCTAATTGCAGACTGGCAAACACTTCTATGTTTCACACAGCATAAAACCCTCACCTTATTCTGTTCATCCAGAACATTCAAGATTTTAATTCACAAATAATGGGTGTTACTCAGAGTAAAAGAAAAAGTATATAATTTTATCATCAGTGTTTGTGTGCAATCTGTTAGAAGGCCTGGTATACATTCATATGTGTCTCTCATTTTACAATTACCTAATTTCAGCATTTAAAAATTCCTTTAACAGCAGTTCTGAAATCCCACTTTGTTCCAATGCCTATGCAAAATATAGTTGTATCAGTTCCACTTCCAGAAAACAACTCAGTTTTGTTTAACATGCTGCCTTGCACCACCATCATCTTCCTCTTCTACTACAGGTTAGAACGAGTCAGCCAGGGAAATTCCTGGAAGCAAAAAAAACAAACCAACACAGAATAAAAATCACATCAGAATGGGCAAATAGTAAGAGGGAATCCACAGGATATAAAGACTGCTCAAAAATGTTTCATCTCCTTTGGTCTAGAATGAAAAGAAATAACCCTAAATTCTGGAAACAGTCATTAAGGACACTATACATTAAAAACACCCAAACAAGCAGATAGCAAGGAAGGCAGATGGCATGGTGTAAAAGGAACTACTTCTCTATCTCCCAAATCTAAGAACAATCTTCCTGCCTTGCAACCATCTCTGCCTCCTCTTTGGTTTAAGTGATAGTCCCTAAGGTTTTCAGAAGCTTACCACCACGAAGCTTGCAGAAAAAAAAAAAAAGGAAAACACATACAAACCTGTTTCTTTCTCTCAGACTGTGGATCAATCATTACATTTATAAGAGAAGGTGTTTGCTTGTCAGTCACACTTGCTTTCAGAGCATTCTGCAGTTCTTCTGGTGTTTTAACAAAGTATCCTTTACCTCCAAAGGCAGACATAATTTTCTCATAGTGTGCATTTGGCAGGAGAGAAACAGGAGGTACACTGTAACAGAATGGAAAACATGACTAATGGCATGGGAAGATTGCCAGGCTGACTAATTTAATTACTTTAGCACCAATTTTAAAGAGCAAGATGATTATTGTGCTGGCCTGATAAATTCTTCTGGGCTGAAAGAACTATGGTTCCTGTATCAGGTACCTAAGATGTGTTTATAGGGTACTGTACTCGTTTTTATCTTGTGGAGTCATTTCTCAGCTAAGCTTTAGCCTAGTTCTCTTTGTACAGAGATCTCAGCTCAGAAGCAGAAGTTCTGTGTAAACTGAGAACTCAGGCCTCAGGTAATTTTGGAGAGTATCAAGATTTTGAAAGTTAGCTCACTATGAACTCTGTACTGTGTGGGCTGAACTGCTGCAGGAACCTGAGAAATCGAATAGAGAATCATCACTCTGCTGCACAGTTGTGCAAACAGTAGGCTGGAATTAGGTTGGCTCTTTGCTTTTGGTAACTGGTTCTTACTCACATGAACTTAGCCTGGGTCTAAAATGATTTTATAAATGTAATTTTAATCTGGATCATAAAGCATTAAAAATTAAGAGAATGATCATTTTGGTCACTTCTTCCATAGTTACAAAGGACATTGAAGATGCTTACCATGTAGCAGGGTCACCAAACTTTGACATTTGCTCCCAGGAATTTGCATCCAAACCAGTGTAAATTCCATTGTTGTTTACTACGATAATCAGGATTGGCAAGTTGTATCTATAAAAAGACACATTTGGAAGAATTCTGAAATACTTGCCCCCTTCTGCAAGACGCTAAGAGTGTAATTTTCCTTACAAGTAAAATGAAAAAAAAAAAAAACCTACTTACACCTGAAATACGATTCAACTATCACTAGTAAAGTACTACATCACAACAACATAAAAAATGAGCATGTATGTTTTCTGGCTTGTTTTCATGTGTTTCATGGATACCCCACCTAGCAGCAGTTAAATTCTTCTAGTTAGTGACCCTGAAGACCACCTTCTTGAGCCAAAAAAAAAAAAAGTTACCTGCAGATAGTCTCCACCTCCATTCCAGAAAATCCAAAAGCACTATCCCCTTCTATGCAGACAACTCGCCTTCCGGGTGTGCGGTCCCTGGCTACCATTGCAGCTGCTATGGCAAAACCCAGCCCCACTCCCATGGTTCCAAAAGTACCTGCATCAAGCCTAAAGGGAGAATACAGAATTACTATGCCTTTATTTCTACTCAATCTCTTTAATTAATTCATGGTGCCTTACTTTTAATACTTTGCCATATAGTATGCAAATATTGTTTTATAAACAATTGGTATAAAGAGATACCAGAAGTAGAGATTGTTATAGTCAGCCAAATATTTGATAAAAATTGCAAATGTTTTAAGTGATATAAACATACTGGAACTCAAAATTAAGAACTCTTGTACACTAGTGCTACAATAAAGAACTATTCTCATATGCTTTTAGCTCGCATAGTAAAAGTATTTCAAAAACACTCAATTACTGTAGAGACAGACAACATGAAATACTTCTATATTTAATTCCTTGAAAATATAACTATTAGTCTGAAAGCCATTGATTAAATACTGCTGTTCAAATTTTAGTCTTCTGTTCAACCATTTGAAATCAAATTGAAAGCTATAATTTAGTTATACCATTTCCATCAGAAGCACATAATGGATACAGAAGTACATAAAGTACTAGATTATTCTAGGGTTAACTGCTCGAATTTCCTTTCAGATATGTGCAGTGCAGTCTGAAGATACAACCAGTAACATTACTGTGTACTTATTTTAAATAAGGGAGGAAAATACACCCTCTTTCCCCAACTCTACTGGAAGTACATGGGTATTGTTGGTTGTTTTGTTCACAAAGCAGTATTTTTAGTACCCACACATTAGGCAGGTTTACATGAAAGCATGCCCAATATATAATCAAATTTTCAAGTTTTCCCTGTTTTGAAGTGTTCCAAAGAAAAACTCTTCATGTGAATTCTTTTCAACATAAGAATCCCAATGATTGTTTTTATTTTTCATTGATATTTACCACAGACTCTGAACACAGAAACAAACATCAAGGTCAGGGCATTGAAAACAATGCTCATCACTCACTTTCCACAAGAGAGAGAGCAACTATCACCATTCTGCTGCAGAGCATGCAGAGAATTGTTAAAATCTATGACAGGACATCAGTATGGGAATGGAAAACCTTCCTTAATCCCTCTCCCAACATACTATACTTATGTTTTCCAGACCATTATTTTTCTTAGCTAAATGAAAACACTTTTGCAGAAATATAGCATGTTGAGTCAGAACAAAAGATATCACACCTTTGACGGGGATAGAAGTTTGGAAGCATAGTTCGTCCAATGTCCATGGTGTTTGCTCCCTCACTTACTAAAATGCAGTCCTTGGGTATCAGTTCTCTGATGTGATGAAAGACTGTATAATAATTCATAGGCAGAGATTTCTGTAATGCTAATCCCTTAAAAAAAAAAGATATTAGTAACTCCCATGAATAGAATTTAAGGTGCAAAACAGAGACACAAATAATAATGACAGAAATAAAAATACACTCTGCTAGGTAAGGCTGGAGTATTTGGTTTTTCACGCACCGCATCAAGGTCACTCCTTTATCTACCCTGGTGACACAACATATCTATCAGAGGCTCAACAAGCCTAGCAACCCTTCAATGGCCTATCATTAGCAGAAGCTATTAAAACTTCAGTTTAACCCAAGAGAAACATGAAATTTTTCTGCACCCGGGTTTGACTATTGACAATCCTAAGTGAGCTGTCATCTGTGTGCTGGGAGGTAATTCAGAAGAGAATCTGCTAGAAAGAATTTATTTCAGATCCCAGTCTTGGGAACATGCATCTGAAGTTGCAGAAAAGTTAGGTATATACCAAGCATTTGTGGTCTCTTGGCCTTAACAGCCACTTGCTTTTAACATAGATTAAACCTAGACCAGAATTGCTAAACTGCACAATTACAAACAATGATTACAATGAGAAGAAAACTAAGAATGCATCTTCACCTAAGCCAATTTCCACTTGGAGTACTTGGAGTATCTGTCCATTCTTTACAAGTCACTGCCCAGCAGCTCTGGCTGTGGTCTTCTACTAATGGCTTTAAGAATCCAATCCCCAAGTGTAATGATTTCCACACAGCTTGAATTTATACAAAATCATAGAATACTAAACCTATAATGCTTACAGCTCCTAAGCATAAGCCTGTACTGAGAAATAATTGAAGAAGCTGGGTATAGACAGTTACAAAACTGACAATGCATTAGTGCCTGTTATAGCAAGAAACCTTTTAATTTCTTTAATGTCACGCTACCTTTGATTTTTCCTCGTTGCTCTTTATTTTCCCTCTTAGCTTCTGCCACCACTCTGAATTAGAAGGGTACTTCCATGATCTTTTGTTGAATTCTTCTAAGAGCTGGAACAATATTGAAATGTTGTAGAGGGTTCTTTCAGCATGTTTAAAATTCAACAAAAGCATCAATAATAACATTATCAAGAACGATCCCAGCACAATTACAGTAACACTAATCAGAATCTTTAATATATAATTTGAGAATAGACTGGATATACAATGTGAATATACTGCCTGAAAAACAATTTTCCTTGAACAGTTTGGTTTGTTTTTTTTTTCCCTTTTATTTTTAACTGGCAAATTGCATCACAGGAATCAGAGGAAATTGAGGTCAAAAGCAGAGGACACGGGACATTATGTTACCTGCTCAGTCACGGCATTTATGTCACCTAATAATGTTGCAGCTGGTCTTACATTATTCCCCAGCTCTTCTGCACAAACATCAATCTGTATTTCAAAAAGAAAAACAACCATTAAATCAAGGATATTAAGCAGAACTTTTTTTTTCAGTTCAAGTGAGAAACATGCCCTAACATACCTAGATGTCTACCATTGTATTCATACCTTGTTTTATCTGTACAGGTAACTTCTGTTGTCTTTCCTTGACATGACATCAGGAAATCCTTTATAAAAAGTAAAACCCTATGGTACATACCTATTTTAATAACAAGTCATATATATCCTTAAAGTTGACTGCTTGCTTCTTTCAAGCTCCTGCAGACACTGTACAACACTGTATGAGAGCTAAAAATCTAAGTATAGTATATCTTCAGGTATAGCCCTGAAGTCTATACAAAGCAGCAATTTCCTCACTGAGAAAACTGTGTGTATGCTACTTGACAGTAAGAACTTAGCATGAAGAAACTGAAAACTAAGTTGCAACTACTGAAGCAAACCTATCAGTGATGCATGAGCCCTCTAAGGTTACATAAACTGTTATTTTTGACCAGGTCACACAGACTATGAACTGACTTAGTGTTTTAATACTAATCTCTGACTGTGAAAAAAAATTAAGTGAGATGAAAAAATGTTTTATTTAAATCTTTTAAGAAGAGGAAACAAAATATATATTATTTGTAAAAATAATATTTGCAAAAACAACATGTGTATTTTTAAAAATTGAGCTTAAAAATTAATGCTACTGTGAAATTTGAAACTTTACACTATGTTCCAGGTCAGGTTAAGCAGGACAGCCAACAGGTTGGATCAACTACTCATATGTGATTACAGACTCTTGGGGAGGAGATTTTAAGGACACAATTTAAAGACTTCTCTTTCTAAGAGCTGGCAGATTATCAAATGCATTAATTAGTTAAACAGCCTTTCTTCCTCTTATTTCATGTCCGAGTGACTGAGTTCTTACATTATGACAGGATCTGAAAGCAGTTCTTTTTCAGAAAAATTCAGCCAAGAGAGCAGTACAAAAGATTCCACAATTTCAAAGACAGTTTTCTTTCAATCAAAGAAATTCCAATGCTCCAAAGATCACAACAGTATTGTGAGTCTAACTCTGTATTAGTCAACCACATAGATGTGTCAGCCCTCCTCATTATAGCAGCACCAAGCTCTGGATACTGGGAACAATATTGTAAGCATTCTTGAAAATAATTAGGAAGCAAAAACAATAATTAAAGACATCATAAGTATTTCTGGAGAATTGCCATAACTATATGCACCATACTGCACTGTCCATATGGCAGTATTTGCCACATGAAATACATTACCAAAATAATTTACAGTAATTGCTCTGGGCAATGCTAGAACACAGAAGACTTCCATGAAGTGAAAATAATTTCCCTGCTTTTACCTGAATAACCTTTACATCCTGTCGATATCTCGGTGGAAGACCAAAATGCAAAATCCAATTCAACCTTGCACCAAGCAAGATGATTACATCAGCATGCTGTAATGCCCTAATAAAGGGAAATGACAGAACCAGATAAGAAGGAATCACTATTACATTTACAGTCTTTGCAAAATTAGAAGCAATCCTAACCACCCCAGCAAACCCCACAATACACATATAATTCTTCCTTCCTCTAAGCTGCTTGCTTAGCCTCAAAACCCTGTATCCTTTGATACAGCCAATCACCAAGCCATTCTTGAGTTAAGAAACTTAAGAAAATTAATTACTATTTTCCTATTACACTGTATATAGGAGAGGAATCATTACATTAGGAGACCAGTAAGATGCTAGAATGATGCTGAGGTTAAAACAAAAGACTTACTATTGTGACACTAGCAGCAGTGGGTGTCAAAATTAAGATTGGCATGGGCCTCTCAGTTTAGTCTCCCATTAATTTACCTTCCAGATAGGCAGACAATATTTGGTATCTCTCTTATTCTCCATTCTTCCTAGCAGCATGCTTAACAGTGATAAAGCTAAGATGCTCAGCAATGGACAGCATTTTACTTTCAGGGTATATAAATGTTCCATCCGCAAATTGACTCTGGGCACATTCATACATAGTAGGGTTCTTTGAGTCCATTCACAATAATTTTGCCAAAAACCCCAGAAAAACCCTGTTAAAAATTACTTTAAACATAGTCTTTCAGTGCAGTTTGAAATATCCTACTTTTCTTTATAAATAAAGTGCAATTTAGTGATAGGGTATTGCAAACACCTCACAGAGACAACAGCTGGCAAAACTTCAACTGCAACATGGGCAGTTCAAGCTTCTCTTCATGGTGTTAAAGCAAAAAGGAGTTTGTCTAGTGCACAAAGTTAAACATTTAACACAAACTATTTGCCAGCTCTGTTTTCTGTTATAAAATATACACTAGCAACATGAATACATCTACTTGCCATAGGTTTCATAGCTACAGAATATAATATATCTCAAAGTATCTTCCTGGTCAGCATTCTAAAGTGATCCACTTAAATCTGTCGTGCCTTTCCCAGCAGGATCTCCAGTGCTCTACAGTGAGGTGCAAAACATGGTTGAAAAATTTTTGTGGTATGAATTTTCTCTTTCCTGGCATCTGTAGCCCACCAAAATTCCTAGTTGTTTCTCAGCTGTTAGGATTAGAAGCCTTGCTTTATATTTACGTTGATCTTGCTGCAGCTACACAATTTGGATGGTTATCAGGAACTACTCCTTTTGCCATTGGTGTAGGCAAAAAAGGCAGTCCACAAAGGTCCACCAACTTTCTGATGTTGTTTTCAGCATGTGAATAAGCAGCACCTGAATGAAATGAAAGAGACTGCTTAATACTACAGAAACCAACTGTATTTGCTTGAACTTCAATTAAGCTGATTACATTATGGCAGAAAGAGTACTGTTTCCCATTATGAAAGCTGCCTGTTACCTTTCATTCTGAAGAACTCAAAACTAAACATGCCAAACCACAGATACCTGCAGTTAAAATTTCACATATTTTCAACAAAAAGTTTTTTTACTTGTTTTTTTTTGTAAGACTTCAGCTAAACTATTTTATCAATTTTTATGAAGCAGGACAGGGAAAAACAGGAAATCTTGTTATTTAAAATGACAATTTTTTAGTGAGTGAAATTTGGTATTATTGAGACAGAGACTTCTGCAGCATCAACATGAGATGACCTTCATGTTGTGTAATGTCATTTCTTGCTTACCCCCTGCTCCATAACAACCTGCCCAAAGACTCTACTATAAGCCTTTAGAGAAAAGAGAGAAGCACAAACAAATCCTTGCAAAGGTATGTGTTTGTGCACACATTTCCTGTGATGCTGCAGCAGTACATGGCTGCTGAACTAAGCTTGCCCAGGCAACCTGGAATAACTGATCCTTGTACAATGGCTTCAATATATGAGTCTTAAATCCTGAAAAATATACTTTTGTAAATCTTTCAAAAATTTTGCTAACAACAATATACAGCACAAAGTCCAGGTGCATTTGTTGAGTAGATTCTCAATTGCTGACATAGACAAAACACAGATTTTTTTTTTTTGAGTTTTCCACCTTTCACTTTCAAAGAACACCCTTTTCTTCATGTGTATCCAGCCAGAGAGAAGCAAACCTCCATAATCACTTCTGATCTACCTTCTGTTTTCAATTTCATTACCTAATCAATCATAAGATCCATCTCATTTCAATCACTGCACTCCCTAACTAAACACAGATAGAGATCATTCCCCACATCTGCAGGAAAACAGCTTGGGTTAAATTAGCTGGTTATTTTAATTCTGTTCCTAGCTGACCTTTATTTTCAACAGAAACACCACTGCACTGGCTAACACTCCACAAGGAGGCACAAAAGAAGTGAACCAGCACAGAGAATCATTACTCTCCATCTCCAGGAATTGATTACACTGGCAGAGTATAAAGAAAAGTCTGTAATACAGCAACAGCAGCAGCCCCTGCTGTGTTGCTGTACATCCCTACCCAGCTAGGCTGGCACTTTCAGTAAGAACCAACAGAAAAAGGACCTTTGGTTACTCTGATTCTTGCTGTATATGCCAGAGCATCAGACAGAGAATATGATTTCTTTAATAGAATTTAAATTGTTCAGAATTTTGGAAGTGATCCCTTGATATTGGCTCTAGGATTAAAGAAAACAGTTATCTGATTTTTTTCTATATAAACTTGTATTTTATCAATTGATTTTTCTTTAAACTAGGTGAAAAATAGACCATTACAGAACAGAAAAAAAATCTAAAACCAGAGCAGATTTTAACATTAAATACCCAAGAACTTTGTCTGATTGGTTGGTTGGTTTGTTTGACTAAAAAGAAGATGGGTAACACTTATGAGGAAAAGCAATCTGTTCTTGTCTTGAATGTGCAGTTCAAAGCTACATCAAAGCATTCTACCTTTGCCAATGATGAGCAGAGGCTGCTTGGAAAGGGCAATGACAGAGGCTGCTTTGGATACAGCAGAGTGTTCAGCCATGCTGATGGGAGGTGGCAGGCAGCATTCCGTGTACCTGAAGCCAAGTAAAACAAAAGAGGCTCTTTAAAAAAATTCAAAACAAGAAATGCTGAAAGACAAAACCTATTGTTTAGCATAAAATTGCAGTTGCTACACACCACATTACAGCACTTACTAGAATAGGAAATATTTTTTTCAAAACAAGCTTTGAAGTTTCCCCTCCTTGTCTCTTTAATCTTGTAGGTAGTGTTGTTTCAGAGATTTACAGAGTGACATCATTATATTACCATATTAACTCATTCTTTTTTGCACATTTCATTACAAACTGCAATCTGTATCGTGCTATGAAGGAATGTCACATTTAGAGGTTGGATTTTCTTGTTTTAGAAAAATAAAATAAGAAATAGACCTATAAATGAATTTTATTTTGTTCAGTGAGTTTAAAAATAATGAACGTAATCTTTACGCACTTGACAGAGCTCTTATTCACCTGAAGATTCACAAAATCCCCAGGTATGTCAATATAGCAGGAACCTGGACGACCATACATACTGGTTCTTACAGCCTAGAAAACATACAATCACAGTTTTAATCACTGTTTGACAGGATTTTAAAAATATTTATACTCAAAAAAAGCAAGAAAACTCTGCTGTGTAGGCAGACAAGGTACACAGTTTCGTTTTGCTGATTCATCATAGTGGAAGCGTCCATGGATTGATTTATACCAAGAAAATAAAGTTTTGACAGCTATTTATAGCTTCTCTTATATACCAGCTGGAGCCTTTTAGCAGATGTACAGTGTTAGACTCTAAAATCCTTGTTTAATTTGCAATGAGGCAACTGCATTATCAGCAGTTATGTTTGGAGATACAAAATTAAACACCCATGCTGAATTCTACTTAAAGTAGCATAGAGTAAAACCAAGACAACCAAATGCCTCCATTTTCTATTAATTTTGATCCCAGTTCTTCTATTGCAGGTAGATGCTCTGCTGAATTTGCACTTCTGGAAATAGTATGACTGCATGCAGAATTTAGGGTGACATGGCTGAAGGGCTGCTCCAGCAGTACCAAGAGAGTTCTCTAATCCTCTCTGAAGCACTGAGATAAGGATGTGTGTTTTCTCACTCTCAAAAAGAACCAACAGAGCAACAGCCAAACTCAAACTCCAAACACAACCATCTCCACTGCCCCCCTCCAAATCTCCTTCACATGACAGTGGTAAAACAGCTGAAGCATTATATTTCTAGTTATTACAACTCTCCCTAAAAGCATTTATTTAATAAAAATTTTCCAACTCTATCTGAAGTTAACAAAAATCACTGCAGGGACCAGTAAGCATCAGACTGGACTAGGATCTATTTCTAGCCTATTCCATAGCATTGTTCATAAGGCAGAACCTCCCCAATTGTTAATTTATTCAATCAACCATCACCTCCTATCTGTCAGAGCAAATTACTTAGAATAACAACTATACAAAAATAAACCTTCAAAACTTAAACAGGAGACTGTAACCTGATGTTCTGTTGTTCATTTTGTATTTTTTCATACCTTTTCAATAACAGCAGGAATAACCTCCAGGCTGCTTGGGCGAACAGACAGCTTGTTGTACAGCCTGCCAGCTTCAACCTGAATAAAGGCAAATAACCATTGTATTGATTTATCAAAGTAATTTGCTCATTTCCACATAAATAAAATGAAAGAAATGCCAGATGAAAAGCAACAAGGTGGAAAATTCCCCACAGAAAAATGTAGTAGCAGCTGGTGAAAACAGTCAAAACCGTACGCATTCCTCTGAGTGCATAAGTTCTTTGGCTTTTTTTTCCCTCCCCCATAAACTAGTTTATTTTCTTGGACATTTTGCTTTTGTCCATCTCAGAACAAAGATAATTTATACTATCTGAAAACCTAAACCAGTATGAATTCCAACATGAGTAGGGACAAAGACATTCCAGACAATCTGCTGTATTTATACAATGTCAATTTTAAACCAGTAGATGGAGCAAATCAACAGCATTATAAGATCTGCTAGGAAATGCTAGTGTTTGGGATCGTTTTTCCCACAATAATGAAGAAACAAGAATTATTTAACTGAAAATTTCCTGTATAAAATTGTATGTCTGTGTACCTGTGGGAATTCTTGGAAAGCTCCCATGGTTTCCTGATTTCTGTCAGAAGAACCTCCAATAACAATCAAAGGCCTAGAAAAGTATATTAAAAAAAACAAACAAAAAACCCCCTTAAGTGTGTAAGTGTGTGTGTATACATATATATACATATAATCCACAGATCTCTACAGGAATACAAGAAAAGCTACAAAATAAAGAAATGTATTCTAAATCTCAGAGTGTCAGCCAGTAGCCTTCCCAGCAGCTTTTGGGTCACCAGTTTTGGGACAATTTGGCCATATTAAGTGACTTGGATCATAGAAGCTCTAAAACCAAATCCCATTGCAGGCAATTTTCATTCAAGTTTGATAATGTGGGTGACACAGTGGTTTGAGGGAATGACAACACCTAATAAGAAGTTAAAAAAAATTGATTGGTCCAAAAAGTATTACGATGTGTGTTTATAAAGGATATTGCGACATGCACAAGCACTAGAACTAAGAAACAAGCTAGGATACAAATTTTCAAAAAGATTATGTTTTCTTTGTATACAATTTTGAACACATCAAAGTTAGCTGACTGAGAGCACAACTCCCTGTATGTTCTTTTCAGCAAGAAAACCTCCAAAACTGAAAGAAACAGACAAAAAATTAACATGCCTGCAGCAGAACTTAAATCAGTTCACAGCTATGCGAGGAAGACAGTATTACTTTACAATGAGGGTTATACATTCCACAGGAGCACATTTTTATTGTAATTTCCACAAAATATAATAAATAATTTTCCTACAGGGAATGAAAACCTGTCTTTTATTCAAATTGTAGGTCAAACTCCTTAAATGCTAAGTGCTGAGTCAACAGAGGAAAGGTGTTTTATAAATCTCCTTATTCAACCGCACTATACTGGGTCTATAGCTTTCTAGGCTTTTTTGTCTTAAACAATTTCCCTTCAGATATGGCCCTTCCTTTGACTGCATTTATCTATACAATGTATCAAGATGAAACATGTGCCGGGTGTTCCATGCATAATCCTAAATTTAATCACCCATAAGACTCGGGGATATGTGTATCTAGATCCTAGCTTCATAAGCAGGCCATTTCTCTGCCATACATCAAAAATCTCAGTTCAAATCCCCTGGAGCAGTGAAATGAGAACTTCAGGCTGTGTCTACTTCTATGAAAAATTGTTACAGAAAAACTCACTTGGTGACTGCTCCACACATTTTATTCTGCTTATTCTCTCCCCTCAGCAAAATGATTATTACTATCCAAGACTGTTTGTGAGTGACAAACCCTATGTTCCTCTCACTTGCCTTTTCCAAATTTATTTAAATATTTTAATGAACAAAGTAACTACTACTTCCCAATAATGAAATACAATTACAAAACTGGTCTACTATTTAGAAAGCCAACTCCAACACCTATATCTTGAAAAGGTTTAGTTTTGCCCTTGAAGTTTTAAATAATTCTGACTAGAAAGAAATTTTTCCCTCAAGGAAATCACTGTACTACTGTCACAATATTGAAGACATTTTGAAGAGCAGTGCTTATAAAGCAAGACAAAAACAACAGTGAAGCAGAAAGAACATTTGTCTATAATGAAACTAATAATGATAAGTCTTATGGACTTGCAAGAGAAGACCTCCAGTAAACTGAAAAAAAAATTTAACTGCAATTTCAGCATACTTGTGTTTACTCCAAATCTTACCAACTATCACATACTTTGGAGTCTATTGCCATAGCCAGACTGAGGTACAAAATCTTGCTCAGAACGAGACAGGAAAGGAGGCAGCAGTATAGCAGGTAATTTTCAGTGTGGAGTATCAAGAGGTTTTACCCTTGAAAATGTAGTTTACCCTCAGAAAGGTCTCCTGCAAATCCATAAGTAAATTACATGCACACTTCTTTCTTATAATCAAACTCCTGACTGTTCAAAAACAAGGTTTTCCTATAATCTTTTTTATTCTAAGGTCAAACAGTGACAGCAAAACTTTAGTCAATAACTCATTTTTTTTAAAAAGAATTTGAACACTAGAGGACTTTATTCAAAATGTCAGACTTGATTTGTAGTGTTCCCATTACTGAGCTTCCCTTGTCCATCAGCCACTGCTAAATCAGTGTTTCAGATCACACTGTTCTGGATCACATTCTGTTCTGTGAACACATCTGCTTGGTACTGCTACAGCTTCTTCCCAAAATACCTCAGTACAACTTTCTGAAAAGCTTTCAGAGGCAGACCAGACAAAGCTGTCACGTCTCACTGAAGGCTTATAGGAGTAAATACCACCCCTCTGTACATCATTTAATGCAATACTTAATTACTGCTCTAAATGTCTGTTTGGGGAGCAAATAGGGATTTTAACAATGCAGTTGTCAATTTATTCACATATGAAATACAGTAATTCAAAGGCAGTATTAATTTAAATTTAGGAAAAACCTTTAAGATGATCTCCATGATCATGAGAGCATTACAGGCTAATATTGACTTCATTTTCAAACACATCCATACAACCAGCTATGCTGACAGATTTTCTAATATACAATGGGGTAGGACAAAACCAAGAATTTTATCCATGAGAATATAAAAAATGTAACTAAATTAATTTTAAGGTTGATAAAGGAAGAATTCCTTTCTCATTATCCACATGAAAGGGGAAAAAAAGTAAAATACTAAATACCATGAAGCTCAACATCTGAAACAAGTAACAACACACAATTATTGGAATTTTAAAGGGAAAAAGCAGTTAAATTACCAGCAGTTAATGGTTGCATTTGCCATTCCACCAAGGGTGTGTAAGAAACCTGGACCAGACACTACAAGACATACTCCTGGTCTACACAGAAAATACAAAAAGAAACAAAGAGGAAGAGAGAAAAGTAAAGTGAGCACAGGGAACACCAAATAAATAATCAACAAACATTAGTAAGGTGCTGAAATATAGAATATTTAAGTTTTACTCATGTCACCAAAACTCATGAATGGCCAGGAATTTGTATGAATGACTAAATGTAGACACGGAAATCAGAAACTATGAAGCTGTATCAATCCAATTAGAAAAGCAAGTGAACAATTATGTACCACCCACACAGAGGAGGGCAATATATACAGGCTTATCCTGACACAGCTCCTGACTTCTATCACATTTGCTCTGCCATCTAACATTTATATGCAATTTGGTAAACTTGTGTTTGCAGTTTTCTCAACTGCACTTTATCAGCAGTGACCAATGAAGAAAACACACACTGGAGAAGTGCATCTGATTCAACACAAATTTTACTGAAATTTCATTCAGGCAGAGACACTTGCTATTCCAGGTGATGAGATAAAAAATGGTAATTCTTAACTAGTGAGCATTTCTTAATAGCTTTACATACTCTTTACATACCTGCCAGTCAAATATCCAACAGCAGATGCAGCATAGCAAGCCTGTCGAAAATATTGGAGTTAATGATACTATTATTATTATTATTATTTATACAATTAGTGATATTTTGTACATAACTTTCAACAAAAATACTGGAAATAAGCAGGTACAGATTCTTCCCTGACTATAAGAGCTTAAATATAAGTAAAACTCCATTTCACCTTTCCCATTATTAGAAGTGTCCATGAAGATTAATATGAAAAAAATCTCAAGACTGTTCTCCACTTCTCTCCACAATTCAGGCTCCTGTTGTTACAAGGTATTACGTTAGGATTATTTGGGATTTGGAAAAGAAAACAATTTTTTGAAAAAAAAAAAAAAAAAAGCAAAAACAATTAAAACCAGGGAAGAAAAAGAAATAAAACAAAACCCAAAACTTCTGCTTTCCACTGCCTTCTGGATGGATATGGAAGAGGGACTTGCAAGAGAAAGTCAACAAGCAGAAATGCAGCCATTCTGAATTGTATTTCAGAAATACAGTATTTAGGAAATCAAGGAAAAGGTTAAAATCTCACACTGGAGAGAGTAATTAGATTATTTGGGATTGTCTTTTACAAGCTGAAATACATCTTACTCCACCAAACATTTAAAGAAAAATTATGTTTTGAATAAAAATCACAAAAGTAACATCTACAATATGTGTTGGCATACCTCATCAGCAGTGTTATTGCAGAGTATGTTTTTAAGCTATTCCTGTAGTGATATTAAACATTTGGATATAAATTTCACCTGACAAAATGACAGTATGCGATCAAGAAGTTTACAGGTGACAACAGAACTCAAGAATTCACATGTGACATTGCCAACTCTCTCACATTTTTGTACTCTTGTCTTGAAATCAGCAAGTTCTAACACCTGATGGAAAAAAGCATTTTGCAATTTTGCAATATTTTGTAATTTTTTAAAGTAAGTTTCTGGCCTTAGAACCTGCCTCTTTCATTTTTAAATAGAGTGGAGATTTGATTTTAATTGTAATTGAGTACTCTGGTGATAAGATGCCCACCTTATCATTAAAGGGGTCTTGAGCCCAATTCCCTTCACAGCTGCACTAACTGCAGGATATTGTATGCTCACAACTAATTTAGGATACAAATATCAAGAGATTGCTTTGAATATGAAGTGATAATTATTATTAAAGATTAAGAACTAATATAAACAATGTTTTGTTAACAAATAAACATATAGTAAAGGGGATTTTGAAGTTTAGAACTGAGCTGGGTTATCAGTCTTCTAAACAACTGCAGCAATCTCTAATTACCAAGGACAGATACAAAAAGCACATGACCCTGTGAAGTTGCAACACAGCTTTCACTGTTCAAAGGGCATGTGGGTGCAGGGGAGCTGCTTCTGGCAAACTTACACCACGTTACAGGCCACAGGAGACCGGCTCATGGGTATTGGTAGTGCCACTTTGAGCTCCATGCTTCCACCCGGTGTTTCTATTCTGCAGTTTTATGAGCTTTTCACAGAATTATTACGGTTGGAAAAGACCTCCAAGATCACTGAGTCCAACCTGTGACCAATCACCATCTTGTCAACCGGAGCATGGCCCCAAGTGCCACGTCCAGTCACTTCTGAACGCCTCCAGGGATGGTGACATCCTGGGCAGAACAGGAACATAAGGATGCCACCCAACAAGTACACTGCTTGATTACTGTCTCATCATGAGATTTTCTTGTGTTTTAACTTGTTCATGGGCCCTATTTCCTATGAACACAACTAATTAAAATTTTATCACTTTTACAGGGAAATCCTTTTGCTACATCTGGACTAGAAATGAGGTAGAAACTCAACCCTTGGAAAAAAAAATCCCTTAATTTTCCATATATCATATACAGCTGCCTTCACCAATAAAGGAGGCAGCTGTATACACATCCTCCACAGCCAGACCACACAACTGAGACATTTAAATCTGTGACATGTATATATTGAGTATATCTTGAATATACTATATATAACCTTTCAGCCTTTGCCAAGAAATTACTCTATTAATCACTGAGGATAAAGAACAAACCAAAACTCCCTACAAGATGCAGCTTCATTCCTTGTTTTTGACTCCCCAAAGAAGAGAAATCCTGACATTTTGACCTTAAAACAGACTTTGTGTTGTTTTTATCCCACTAAGCAAAAGCAGCTCATAATTAATCGGGAGAATGTTTTTTGCCTCCTTCATCTTGTAAAGACTAATAAATAGAACAGCATCTCATTTGGCAGTGCAAAGCAATCTTCTCTGTTAATTACAGACACATGAGGAAATTAATTTTAATCATGCTAGTAACCACAGCTAAAACAAGAACATTTGCTAAATGGCCTACAGGAACATAAAGACTGTGCCGAATTCCCAGTTCTTCAAAGACTCAAATACACCTTTTATACATGTTTGTATATGTTTGTCTCTCTCATATGCTACAGATTTTCCATAGAGACATGCATTCCTCTAAATTCTCACATTTCAATATAACACTGTAAGGATTAGACAGCAAAAACACACAGCTCACAAACACCTGATTTAGAAGAAGTACTGTAATAGCACTTTTTTACTGGGACAATCCTCAAGGTCATTAACTACATAAATTAAAGAAAGCTGGCAACTGCTTTAGATCAGGTATGGGAAGTTGCTGGTCCCTCAGCCACCAGTTCAGCAGCAGCTCCCCACCTTGTGCAGCAACTCTTCAAAACAACAGATAATCCTGAGGTTATTACCTTCAATCCCAGACCATACAAAAAACTACTGAGATTAAAGAGTTGCTACTGTGGGAAACCAAACAAATTCAGAACTAGCAGCATAGCACCAAAATGCTGAGGAGCTTGGCTCTTAATTTCTGACACCTACACAATGAAGTTGAAATATACAAAAATAAGAGAGTCTAAGTATATGTTCATGATTGATTTTGAACACTTGGGAGCATTATTACTTTCTATGGTTTGCTGTTATGTGAGCTTTTAAGACAGTTAAGGGAAAAACCCTATAATTATTTAAATTGTCAGAACAAGTTTATCCATCAATAGGAAAACTTAAGTGCCTCTTTGGGCACTTAAGAACACCACACAGGGAAAAAAAAAAGGTAAAGGAGCAGGTAATGAAGTCCTAAAAAGAACTAAAATACTACCAGTTAGAGTGAGAATGGTAATATTGGAAAGTGTGTAGAAAGCTAAAGAAAAAACAAAAAGCTAAAGAAAAACAAAAAGGATGAGCATCTCAAAACCTGGCAGATAATATCTGACAGTATATCACTTGAAGGAGATGACTTTTTATAACTTTTTTGTTCTCCATCACATGCTGTCTTTAAATTATTTTTCCCTTTTTTCTTCTCCTACCCTTGTGCCCTTATTGGAGAATAGCATTTTTAAATGAAAGAAGATAGAATTCCCTTAAGAGAAAAGGAGGGGCCACTTTAAAATGCAAGTGGGGAAAGAAGGGCACAAAGAAACACCCAACCCACTTCACCAATGTTCTCTATTATTCCAAAATAACAGTGGCTGCTCCTATATGGTTCCTTAAAGGAAAATTCAGAGACCACATTCTTTCTAGTAAGAAAACTTAAACTGGGTTTCAATCCATTGTGAAACAGTTAAGGAAAGGGTTGGTCCCACTACAGGTATATACTTACAGCTTGTTCATTTCTCATTCCCACATATTTTATTCCAACTGCCTGGGCTGCAATTGCAATTTCAGTGACTGGAATACCAACAATGCCAAACATGTATTCAATATTCTATAAAGAAAAATGTTGAGAAAAGTCAGACTGTTTATTCCCAAAAGACAGCTTTAATAAGCACATGCTAACAAACACAGACATGCTAACTACACAGGCAATCTTAAATTAAAATGTAACATACATAGCCACAGAGAAGCTCACGGGTCACTGCGGAAACATCAGCTGATGTTTGCAGCTCAGCCCTCTGTGGTTGTGAAAGCCCTGGATTTTGGGAGTCTACAAGCAGTGGGACAAGGGTTCAGTGTCTCACTCAACGTGTGTTTAGTGCTTTCCACTGAGCAAGTCTTACCTGGGACATCTCTGCTATGTCACTTTCCTGATTCTCAGTATGTCACCTTCCTCTACTCTGAAAATGCCTCATGGCGCCTCGTGTTTTCACCCTTTCACAGAAAATTAACGGCAAAAAGCCCCCAAGAAATGGCTGGAAAAGTACCGTACCCACAGAAACACAGAGATGAAGCCGACTACGCTTGTCTGGATTACAGCTGGGCTACTTTTCTATGTTTCACAGGCCAAACGCAAAGCCTTCTCCCAAGACCCGCGCCAGGCCTGCAGCATCTCGAGTTTAGCGGCAACACAGGGTTTTCGTCGCCGTACAGGAGGCGCGGGAGGCACAGCCAGCGGTCCGGGGCAGAGCCGCAGCGGACCCTCGGCATCGCCCGGCGGTAACGGGGGATCGGCTGACCTCGGCAACGGGGCAGGCTCGGGAATCAGCGTCGGCCGGGGGAACTCCCGGGGGCCGGGCCGCTCCGGGGCTGTGCGGCGGAACCTCCCTTCCCCTCCCTCCCTCCCACAAAGCGGCGGGGCGAGCCCTTTCCGTCCGCCCCCGGGAGTCCGGCCGCGCACATTCACTCGCCGCAGGCTATCCCGGCCCGCAGGCTGCCGGTCCCCACCACCGCGCTCTTACTTGCGCCCTGA
>VZRH01003898.1:228784-306503 GCA_013397555.1 Urocynchramus pylzowi | reverse complement strand
GAGGATGCTTGCAAAACAGTGAGAGAACAGACAGAGCCAACAACAGCGTGTTTATCTCCGTGCAGGGCACTGCTCCTCAGGCAGGACCCGTGCCCTGAGCCGGGGGGCTGGGCTGGGCCCCACCGTGTCCCTGTGGGCACAGCCAGGCTGGGCCGGGCTGGGCTGGGCTGGGCCGGGCCGGGAGGGATCACTGCAGGCCCGGCAGCGGCCCCGGTGGCCTCCGTGAGCCGCAGGGCCGCCCGGTATCCGGGGCAGCCGCCCCCGAGCGCTCCAGCTGTATGGGGCTGGCCGGAGGCGGCGAGCGCGCAGCGGGGCGGAGTGCGGGCGTTGTGTGAGGTGCCGGTGCCCGGCGCGCAGCGGGGGAAGCGCCGGAGGAGTGCGAGGCACCCTCCCAAAATCCCTGAGGGATGAGGGATGGCGCACGCCCCTCTGTCCGGCTCTGCCCATCCCGGCACGGGTCGCCGAAGTGACACAGGTGACAGCATGTCCTTGCCTCACGGTCCGGCTTGTCCGTGCCACCGCCCGGTTTGTCCGGCCAAACCACTGGTGGTAGCCGCGCTCCATTCGGCCTCACTCGCCGAACAACAAAAAAAACCATCGATAACAAAACACAGATGACATAGATTACAAAAACCTTCACGAAACCTGCATTACAAAATACTGTAATATAACACAGCAAATAAAAACAGTAGACAGGAGGTATCAGTGGAAAACCCCTTGAATTTCACTATATTTTATGCATTTTAAAAATATGTTGTATAATATATAGCAAAATGACAGAAACCTCACAATCCATGGTTATCATTCAATCTAAAAAGAACTCTTATTTTTTCATAGCCAATTGAATAATTGCCTAGTAATCATTACTGTTTATGTTACTATTATTAATGTTTATGTTGCTATACTATATGTTTGGCATAGCTTAACGAGCATTTGCTATTAATCACTCAGGAGGACCAAGACTAGTGCTGTGCTACCTCTGTTATTTCAAGATTCTTCTGAGTGTAGAAGTGTGAAGAAGAAGGGTATGTGTTGCTTTACTCTCTGTATACATCCAGGTGTGGTGACAGGTGACAGACTTCTGAGTTTCCAAAGCTGTTGAAAAGCAAGTGACTGGCTGCTTTACTTCACAACAAACTGAGATCAGATGGTTCTGAAAAGATAAATAGGAAAACAGGCTGCAGTGTGACTGGGGGGAAATCCTGGCATCCAAACTTGGACACCAGTCTTTTTACTCTTTGTGTGGAACTGTAGCTGGAATATTGTGACTGCATGACAGTAATACTGCTGTGAAATATTTCTGTTTGGGCGACGTGATCCTGCTGAAGCTTCTCTGTCAGGCAAAAGACCACATAAATCACAGGAAAGGGACATATAAAGAGATAAAATTGCAAAGCATTTCAGGTAATGAAAATTTAAAGTCATGGCTCAGGTGAGGTGACAGCTCTGTAGATCCTAAGCAAATTAACCTCTCTTCAAGGAAAAGATTTATGAGATGATGTGACATCTTCCAGTAGTAAAAACATCCAGAGTGTGGCAGAGACATATTTGGAATCTCAACAGCCTAAGGGCTGAGTAAACCCTATTGGTATCCTTATTTTGGCTGGAAAGTTTAATACACCCAAGCCCAGCCTTGGGGCTTGTCGTGGCTCTGTGTGTTAGAAGCAATCCATGAGAGAGCAGAGTCCTGTTGTTTGAGCTGTCAGACAGGGGAAAGGCTTTAGGGAGCACTCACACAAGTGCTCAGCCCTCATCTGTAGGACTAGCAGTAATCACAACCCAGGGTTGGACTCAGAGGAATTATTTTAGTTGCCCCAGGTTCAGCCAGATGGGGTTGTGTAGTTGCATGTTCAGTGCCAAACCTCTTTTGCATCTAAATGAGCAAAAGATTCAGATTAGTACTTTGGAGTGTTTCTGACCACCAGGAAATTAAACGTGGTAGAAAAATAATACCTCTCCAAGCACGTTTGTAAAATGCAACATTTTGTAGAGGCTCACTACCTGTTGGTTTTGGTTTTTTGTATATTAGTGTGTTTGGCTTTTAAAAAAGGCAGTTTTACTAATGCATAGCAATTCCATCTCGTGATCTGAAACTCTCCAGCTTTTTCCATCACTAGTAATGATGAATTCTAATTACACTTTAGTTGACAACTTTATTAAGGAGCAGCTGACTAGACCCCATTCCTGCCCTAAACAGGCATTTTGGCTTTGAAGGGGTGACAAGAAATAGAAAAGAGAGTTTTGTCAGTGAAGTGTAACACAGCTTGTTTATTTTCAGTATGTTCCTTAACTCTGAGAGGTTTCTCACTCCTGAACTCCCTCCTCCTGCTGCTGCTTTATATATTCACATGTGCTTTGGTATTTCAGTTGCAAAGCTGAGCTGCACAGGACAAAGGGGGCCCTCCATTCTTGGCATGCATTGCCAAATCACCCCCCCAAAAGTACAGAATGTTTTCCTCAACGTGCAGAATAGCAAGGATAGCTTGTCATACATCACTTTTCAAAACTGTTTACATAAATGCAGTATCTTTAATCCATCTGATTACAGAGAGGCCAAGGTTTTATTCTGTTTTCATCACACTTGAAATAAATTTACCCTAGAAGGCATGTATGTATGGACACATTGGCTAATTAAAGTTCAAGGAAACAGGAATATGTAGTTGAGCTTAGCAGCATTGAACAGCTAAGTTACTCCTGTACCCTTAGAAGTGTTGCTATTACATTAAGACCTTTTGGTTGAGCAAACCAATTCTTCTGCCTACCATGAGCACCAAGGTTATAATTTTGCTGTCCTACATAATGCTTTTTCCATTTGCTCATTGTTAGGTACTAACAATTGGTGCTTAGTGGGAAAAAAGCAGTATTGAGGATTGTTATTGGCTGCTTTTCATCCTGGAATTCAAGCAAAGAGATATTTTCAGTTAACTTGCCATAGACTTTCTTTTTTTAGGTACAAAACTTCATTTAATAGAACATGAATAAAAATAAGACTGTGATTAGTTTAGAATTGATCTTTTTTTCCTGCTGAGCTTTAGAGAAGTCTCTTCCACAGGGAGTCTGTCAGTCTTTACTTGCTTTGGAAAAATTCAGGGAGCTGTAGATCACAAAGACTGAAGGGCACTAGGTGTGTTTTGGAACTTTTTTTTTTCTTGGATGCAAGTTCCCAGAGAGCAAATACAATTAAAAAGTCAGTAAGTGAACTCAGAGCTATCAATATATAGCACCAGTAATCTCTCCTGCACGCTCTTTCAACTTCACTGACCTTCGAGATTTAATTGCTTAATGACACTAGTGACACTGTGGTGACAAATACGGAATTCTCGTGTTGTGAGAATAATTCTGAATAAAAAGGCATTTCTATAGTCTTTCTGACGTGTTGCACAACCATTGACTGTGTCAGTCCTTGTTTTAAGTCCTTTCCTAACTTGGGAAGTCAAAAGGTTACATGGGGAGCCCATATTGCAGAGAGTGCCCCAGCCTTCCAGACTCAATAATTCTTCATTTTTTTATAAGAAAAGCTAACTAATGCAAATTTTCTCCATTTTGTTTAAATTTTTTTATTTATTTCTGTTACTATGAAAGCATTTTTAAACTTACTTATCTGCGTTGCATGGGAGGAATGGAGATCTGAATTGCACTCAACATTTTTAGAAGTGTTCAAAAAAGCTGCACTGTAGGAGAAATATTTGCCTATTTCATATGTGGAGTTAGAATACAGCGAATTCATAATCCATTAGGAGAGGCATTTTCATGATAGATACAAAAGTATTGTCTAGTGTAATTCTCTTGGCAATTATCTGTTTCAGTGTTGATAGAATAAGTCCTATTTCTGCTTGACTGCTAAATACAGTCTCCAAGTAATTTTAGGAAATGCTACTTTTAAATACGTCTCCCATCACTGAATGCGGGAGGAACTGCAAATTTGTGAGCTGCTTTAAACTTTTCTCAAAGATGTTTTGATATATGGTGAAATAATCTATAAATGAATGTTAATCATAAAGGGAAACCAAGCAAGGAGATCACTAGAACTATACATGAAGCTTAAATGCTTTTGAACAGGACACAGTTGTTTAAAGCACCAGTGTAGAGGATTTAAGGCTTAGAAACAACATCACGTGGTCATGCAGGCACTTAAAAGCAGCACACTGCTGAGAGCCTCAGTTACCATCCACACTTAAATGTAAATTGAAATTCCTGGCGTGATATTTTTCTCAAGCTCCCTCTCCCACCTGTCTGGGGTTTTTTTTCCCTCTAGATTTATGGCATTCACCATGGTGGCTCTGTGCTGGAAGCTGCCCATCTGCTTTCTCTTCTATCAAGTGGCCTCAGGCGGAGTGAGGAGGGAGGGGCGCTACGTGGCGGCCGTGTACGAGCACGAGTCCATCCTGAGCCCGACCCCGGCGGCGCCGGTGGAGCGACGCTCCGCCCTGGAGCTCATGGGCAGGAACCTCGACATCTACGAGCAGCAGGTGCTGGCTGCTGCCAGGCAGGTAGGGCCCAGCTCCAGGCAGCACTGCCTCCAGTGTGCCCTGGCTATCTGTCGAGGCAGTGCTATTCGAAGATAATCTTTCACATTTGTGTTCCCAGGCAACTAAAGCCGTATTTATATCCATAACTATGGTCTGGGTTCTCAGACGATCTGACCTGCCAGCAGCTCTGGAAAAGAATCAGGCCAATTAGCATCCCGCCTGACTCAGGCTATTCCAAGCTTGGAAAAACACGCCCATCGTTATTTAGTACAGGGAAAGAAATTTGCTATTTTCGTCTGAATACCTAGCTCCTTTCTGTTTTCTTAAATGGAAGGGTTTCCTTGATAGTTTGTCTTGCTGGCAGCTGTCTTGGGTTTGGTTTTATTCCAGTGCTCTCAATGGAAATTCCTGAATGTTTCTAAAAACTAAGGAAGTCAAATGCTTTGGAAATGAATGTTCTGCTTTTAACAACTTTGTGGAACTAAAATTTTCCATTCCTTTCTCCTACCCATAATGGAAGGCTTCTCAGTCTAAATATATTTGGAGGAGAGAGACTAGTATTGCCAGCTGTTCTTAGGCACAGCCCTCTTTCTTCCCCTCCCAAGAAAACCCAGGCTGGTTCTAGGGGCAGGAAGCAAGTGTTACTGGTCCTACACAGAAAAGAACTGACTTGCAATTTTCAGAGATCTGTTGTTCTGGGAGAGAATAATTACTGTTTTTATATCATTTGAAAACATGATATTATTTTTTTGAGAAGTGCAGATGATTGGGCAGAAGTATAATAGCAATTTTTATGCAGCCCTGCACCCAAGACACATAAATTATCCCAAAGCCATCACATAGATAACATGTTTGAGCTGACTTTTGAAAACTAACAGGAAGTTGAGTGACTGGTGCTGTGTCTGATTTAAGAAGAATCCACCTCTTTTGTAGGAACAATTCAGATGTCCGAATTTCAGGCAGAGCCTCTGGCATGGCTACATTTCTACCAGACTGTGCACTGCTTTCACAGTGAAGCTGTTTCTGAAATCAACACTCCCAGTGCAACCCTATACTATAATGGGATTTAGAGATGTCTCTTCATGCACGTGTCTGTCAGTATTTGCTTTGGAAAAATTCAGGGAGCTGTAGATCACCCAATACCTAATCATTAAGTGATGCTGCCGACAAAGTGTATCTGCAAATAGCATCATTCTGATAAAAAAACTAAGACAAGTTTTAACATCATCAGTCTTAACCTGAACAATGACATTCTCATAACTTGTGTGAAGGGAGGATACCTTTGGTAAGAAATTGGATGCAGTATGCTCTTGTTTGCATGCCCTTAAAATAATGTCAAAATAAAGGTATGCGTCAGGTTAAACAATTTTTCTTTATACACAGTTACACACCTGCTATATAGTTACACCCACTATGAAGTTGAAGAAAAGACATCTTCAAGCTACAATTCTGGCAAAACATAACTGGGTTATCCTTAACTTTCTTTAGCTCTTTTTACCCATAAGATCCCTTTTCTTTTGCTTTGCCTACAAAACATGTCTTTGTTTTACATACAGGGGGCACAGATCATTGTTTTTCCTGAAGATGGAATCCATGGCTTCAACTTCACCAGAAGCTCCATTTACCCTTACTTGGATTTTGTTCCACACTCACACTCTGGGAAGTGGAATCCCTGCAGAGAGCCCCATTTGTACAATGACACAGAGGTAAACGTAGGGGTGATGCCTGCAGGGGTGGAATAACTGAATGCTCCAAGTGGGAAATAATTCAAGTTGGTTTGCTGGGGGAAGTAAGCAAGAAGTTTAACAACTCCTAGTATCAGATTCTGTTTTCATGGATGCTCAAGCTCTGCCAGTTTCATTCTTAGCAGAGGGTTTAGATCCACACATGCAAGGAGATCAGTTGTGTAGGAACCATCTGGATTTGTCATCTCCTCCTCCCCAACCTCTGAAATGGGAACTGCTCTCTTGTAAGGTCTGTTGTGTGTGGTTATAGTTTGAACAACCTTGGTTTATATAAAACAAGACAGCAGTATCTTCCCTTTTGGTGCATTCTCGTTACTTGGCTTTAATGACTCAATGACATCACAGCATTCTGACTCAGCAACCATTGTCCAATGATTAGCACAAGTAACAGGACTTACCTGCTACACAGTAACAGAAGTCCCAGCTTGGCAGGGACCAAGCGTGATTACATGAGGTATGACCTGGCTGTTACAAAGATAGTCAGGTCACTGACTGTTCTGGACCTGAACTGAAAATAACCATGTAAATACAGACTGCTAATTCTTCCAGTAATCAATACAATGAAAGAAATCATGCCTGTACCTAGTGAGCAGGACTTGTGTGCAAACATTAATTGCAGTTGTGAACAATGATCTATTTGAATCTTTGTTACCACTGATCATGGCCAAGCAAGCAAGGACTTAGTTTGCCATTCAGATGCTGTTTGGAGATTGCAGTAATGTCAGTCTTTGGTACAGCACTCTGTGTTATAGAAGAAATATCCCAGTAGTACTGTGGTCTGCAACGTTTTCTATTTCTTTGCTGTAATATGCGAGGTCTATCCCTGTCCATCTCTGCTACTCTAAGTCATAGGTAGTAATTGCTTTTTAAAAACTTATAGTGAAAACATCCAGGTGCAGATGATCATTATTTAGACATTTGCTGTTCTAAAGGCACAGATCAGTTGTGCCGCCTTGGAAAAGTTTTCAGTTGACATACAGTATTTTAAAGCCATTGGTGCTCTTAAAAGTCACAAGTTTCTAAAAATTAACACCCTTGGAATAGATTTATATACTTACTTCCTTCTGAGGAAATAAAACTTAGACAATTTTTTTCAGAGCTAATGTAAAATAAACATCTGAAATAACTTTCTGCCTGCAAAGCTACTGGTTCCAGTAGCTCTTGTCACAAAATCATCAGTGCTTTTAAATTTTTTCAAATATGATTAAACGTGTTCAATTTTGAATTTCCAAAACAGTAATTTGCAAAGTATTAAATAAGCCGTAGGTGCTTAAGTAAAGCTTACTCCACCACGTTCTGAAGCGCTCACATTTCTGCATACTGTTCTCCAGGTCGTTCAGCGCCTGAGCTGCATGGCTCTGAAGAACAAGATATTCCTTGTGGCCAACCTGGGCACCAAGCAGCCGTGCAAGCGCTCGGACCCGCGGTGCCCGTCGGACGGGAGGTACCAGTTCAACACCAACGTGGCGCTGGCCGCGGACGGCGCGCTGCTGGCCACCTATCGCAAACACAACCTGTACTTCGAGAACGCTTTTGACACCCCCGCAGAGCCAGACTACGCATTCTTTGACACCCCTTTTGCTGGCAAGTTTGGCATGTTCACTTGCTTTGATATACTCTTCTTTGAGCCTGCAGTGAACCTCATCAGACAATACAAGTTGAAGCAAATTGTTTATCCAACTGCCTGGATGAACCAGCTCCCGCTTTTGTCTGCTGTAGAGTTTCAACAAGCTTTTTCAACAGCTTTCAATGTCAATATTTTAGCAGCCAACATCCATCACCCTTCCTTGGGCATGACAGGGAGTGGCATATACACTCCAGTTAAATCATTCATCTACCACAACATGGAAAGTTATGGTGGCAAGCTCATAGTAGCAGAAATTCCTGTGATTACTGCAGATTATAAAACCAATTTAGAGAGTAGTGAAAGATTTAGAGAGAACTTACATGACTCATGCAGGACTTTTACGAGCACCTCACTGGATGATGAAGTTTGCTTTAAGGAGCAAGAAGAGACTCCTGGCAGAGTATCTGAAAAAGGAAAGGAACAGTCACCTCCTTCCTTTTATGCAGAAATGATGTATGACAACTTCACTTTTGTTCCATTATGGGGGGAGAAAGGAGAGCTCCAGGTTTGTGCCAATACCCTTTGTTGTTACTTAAACTATCGGAGAGTTGTTCCAACTGATGAATTATATGCTTTGGGAGTTTTTGATGGGCTCCACACAGTGCATGGCACATACTATGTCCAGGCCTGTGCCTTGGTGAAGTGTGGTGGTCTCAGCTTTAGCACTTGTGGACAGGAGGTCACAGATGCCACTGCTCTGATAGATTTCCAGCTATGGGGAAATATGAGCACCCCTTACATTTTTCCTTTGCTGCTGACATCTGGTATTACCTTGGACTTTGCTGATCACATGGGCTGGAAAAACCACCACTTTTTCCTCAGCAAAAATAGAACATCTGCTGGCCTCCTGACAGCTGCTCTCTATGGACGATGGTATGAAAAGGACTAGCACAGATATTTGACTGAGTCAGAAAACAACTGCCCGTATGTTCAGAGTCTGTATCTTAACAGAAACTGTTGAATATTCGTATTTGCTAGAGGTTCAGGTGTGTTTGTCCCATCACTGCCTGATTAGGTCACACATTTGAAATAATGGCTATAAGTACAGTCTGTACTCTGGTAGCTTATGTCCTACCAGGAGTGAAAGAACTGCCCTGCAAAGGTAAAGGCTTGCTGTGATCTGGTGAGATGATTTATACCAGAAAATAACATTTCTCATTTCAACTGAATTTGTTCCTTTTAATTTAATCCTTTGGTGTTTGGGGGTCCTGGCTGGGAGTATAGAAATTAATAGAATGGAAAACTATTGCAAGGGAAAGAAAAAAAACAAACCAAAACTCAAAAGAAAGGGAAGGGAGACACAAATATTTTGATAACATGGACAAGAACATGAAGGTGTACATACATACAGCTTTTATGTGCTGAGGTTCTGATTTCTGGTTAGGGTGCCATGATTGGTTTTTTTTTTAGAGTCAAAAACTCCCAGTTGAAACCATTACCATGGATTGGCCACTCGGGTATCTGTAATCCTCTGATACATTTAACTGAATGTTACAGTTGTAAACATCTACAGAATAACTAATCTGGGAACAGGATATAAATGACTGTGAAAACCTAGGCTGCAGCAAGACACAATTCACGAGAAATTATGTTCAAAGAAAACATCAGCATTGAATATCAGTGGCCATGTTATGTACTGTTTGAGTACTTTAACTTTCCCTGTTTAAAAGAGCAGTCATTTTAAACTGCTTTGACTTTACCTACTGTTCATGAATTCATTCAAGAGGAGTTATGAAAAGCACATATTAAGCTGTGGGACAGCAAGGATTTTGCATCAATGCTTCATGTGCCAGATGGCAGGTTTGTGCTGCTGAGTAAAACACCATTTTTTTCCAGAGCAATAACTAGATTAAGTGCTATAGCTGTTCTACTGCAGTGAAGAAGTTGGGAAGAGAATATTCAAAGGTTATTAATTTGGGATTAAATTCAGACAAGTTAATGTATTCTCAAGCATTATAATTTTATGGGGTCTTATTGGCTATTATGACTTCATCTGGGTAATGGCTGTTGAGTAATGGAATAAACACAACTGTTCCTTTGGTGAGTCTGAGTCCTTGTGTTCCAGCTGCTCTGTTACTCAGGCTGAGGAGCAGAGCACAGGAGACAGGAGAGCTCAGAGCCTGTCTTTGTTCTGGTGGTCTCAGGTGGTTCAAACTGAAATCACCACAGCTACAAGGATGAGTCCCGAGAGGTGCTCAGTCAGCTCCTGCTTTGAATGAACTCACTTTCTGGTTTCAGAAAGCAAAACAACCAAAAAACTGCTGAATTCCTACCTTAGATATTTACACAGAATTAGTGTAAATAATTAGTAATAATAATTAAATAAATTAGTAAATAATTAGTGTACATAATTAGTGTAAATAATGGGCTCTATCAAACCTTTCTTTCTCCAGTCTGTATCCCTGTGAGTCAGGCCCTTGTCGAACACCACTCAGATACAGCAGCACACCAGGTTTGTTTATCCTGCAGCATATACTGGACAGAAATATGGAGAGGGGAATGTCTGTATCTCATTAGGCATACACTTGCTGCTATAAAAGTAGGCCATTCCACCACAGGGTTATTAAAGATCATTAATTCTTTGGCACCCATACCATGTTCTTGCTGAATGCTGCATGATTCCAGGATGTACAGGGTAGAACAGAAAAGCATTTGCAGTGCTTGTTGGTGCTGCTGCTTCTAGTGCCACATGACCAAGTCTGAAAGAATGGAACAATGAACAACTGGAGATTTCAGCTCTCAGGACCTTCCGCTTCAGAGGCTGAAAAACATGCAGCTTCATGCACTAAAATACTCCTTGGGATGTAGTTCCAGGGCAGACCATTATCACAGTAAGTCAAGCTAAACAAATAAATAGCATTACCCATATTTGCTATGCTAAAGGAAAGAAGAGGTTCTTATCTGTGAAATACTTGCAAAGTGTGTCCCAAAGAGCTCTTCTAACTCTGGGTATGGTAAAACTGTTAGAACAAGACCTTCTAGCCCTACTGGAGTTTGCATGAGGCACGTTCCTGTCTCCTCCCTGAGAAGAGCAGGCACTATCAGAGAGTGTTCTCATACCTTGTTCCTTTCACCCAAAACAGCCACCTCTAGGAAAGAGACACTGGAAAGATTGAACAGGCAGTACTAGAGACAATGCAATACCAGGAAGTATTTACTCCTACCTCCCACCCTGATCCTTGAATACAGCAGATGTGTCTGTCTGACCCAGGGTGACCAGCAGTGACCTGCAACACCCCCACACATTGGTGGCTTCTGGAAGTGTGTGCTGGAGCAGCAATCCCAGCACTGCTTGGTTCCCAAACAAGCCTGCAGTCTTGTGGGTGAAGCTGCTTACCACATGCTGACCAGGTGTGAGAAGCCTTCAGCAAGGCTGATGTTCACTGGTTACACACTGTAATGCATCCCATCATCTAATGGACATGAACAGTTTTATTAAGGCTTCCCAAGCCATTCCTGTCTGAGAGTGGAACAAAACCAAACCAGGATACAAGCATTTTTGACACAAAGGAAGTAGAGGTGAAATCTAGAGCAGCTTTAAACCACTCAGTCTGTGGACCAAAGTGAAACCAGGATTTGGGAATTTGTACTGATACTAAAGAAACCCCCTCTCTGAGACAGCAGGGGATGGTGTCTTTAAAGGACACTACTCCTGGAAAGGATAACAACCACAGAAACTCTCTGTCCAGGTAGGACTAACAGCACATGAGTCCGAGGGGTTGGAAGGTTCCTCATAGGGGATCTGCTACTTCAGGATTCACAGTGGTTTTTCCAGGTGGATGTCAGGATACTCTCCTTACTGTAAGAGAAACACCAGAAATCAGATCAAAGGAACGGCTGGAAAATAACCTTGGAGTTGAGCTATCAAGAGGCATGGGAAGACGCTGAGGTGACATAATCTGCTCATATCAGAGACCTTCACAAGGCCCTCAAGGGCATAAACTCCTTGAGGCAGATCTCAACCACTGAAATGGAAACCCCAAATATTCACAGGCTGAACTGAACTGTCACTCCAAGTTTTTAAAAGTCAACAACAATGAAAATACTTGGGAGGGTCATTGTGCTCTCCTTTTTCCCTACCCCAGGAGAGCAGGTGTGGGCAACACAGGTCAGGAATCAAGAGATAATAATGGAACCCACAGCAAATGAAACAAACTCTTGGCAGAAAATATTAGAAAGGTTGAATGCATTAAGGCTTTAATAGACTAATAAGATTTTAAAGATTTTTAGAAAATTATGCAGACAGTTTGAGTAACAAAGTTTGGCAAGGGACAGAAAATACATGACAGGATACATGAATCACTAGATTTTGCTTTAAAACTGTTCAAGCTATCTAATCTATTCTTTTAACATAGAACACCTGTGATGTCAGATCCCAGGTACAGAGAAGAAAACCTGCAAGTCTGTACCTTTGACAAGGCTTCAAAGCAAGTTTCAATTTGTTCTGTTGTAAACCTGAATAGCAAGAGTTCTGGCTGCATCTGTTGCATTTTTAATTAAAACAAGAAAGATTGTAAGGTGGCATTTTCCTCTTTAAATATTTAGTGACACCATCAACATGAAGACAATTTGAAAGGCTCTTTAGGTTCTCTATTATTCAACTATGTTTACAGTTACATGGGGGAACATTGCAAGATCTCTTTCGCAACCTCAGCTTGAAAATTGCCAAAACGTAGCACAGAATGGAGTGAGCTAAATTTATCCTAATGTAAAATAACACACAGCACACCAGGGAAGCACAGATAATTTAAATACTGCTTCATCTGAAGACAAATAGTGTGCTAAAGAGACTGAGATACCAGGTTGGAAAGAGCTGTAAGAAATCTTCAAGTCCTGTAAGCAGGGACAGCCATCCTTCCCTGTCAGGAAAGTCAGTTGTGAGATGAGCTGTAGAATTTGAAAATTTTAGTCACGTTCATAACTAATCTTCCCCAGGGAAAGGAAACTAAAACAGTCTTGTGATCTTGCTGGGCTCTAGATGCCTTAACAACTGAACAAAATGCTCTTTCCAAGGCTGCCACTTAGACCATTTTTCTCTCAGTAGGTCTGAGAAGGATCAGGCTGGGAGCCTGGGTGACATTCACCATGTCCAGCCAGGCATTTCCTTCTCCTGTTAAGCAGTAAAATGAAGGGATTTTGTGACAAGGCTTACAGATTCTCATAAATACAATAACAGGATAGTTTCTTAAGAATAGCCAGTTGTTTCATCATTAAAATTAATGCACAGTGATACCTTTGCATTTAACATTTGAAAACATACGGATATTGCAGTGAGAGAAGGCCTCCAGAAAAAGCAAAAAGCCAATGCTATCAGCTAACAAAGAGGCCTGTGCTTGTCTCTTCTCATTTCATAGGCTATGACTGGAAAGAATCCACTAAGATCATGGAAGCCCAACTCCTGGCCCTGCACATGATCACCCCAAGGATCACACCACATTCCCAAGAGCATTTACCACCTCAAGTTTCAGTCTGTAAAGTTTGGAGCCCCATGTTTTATAAATTCTTATCTTGTCCAATTCAGAGTCACAGCTACACATTTATATATTAAAAAAATGTTTTCCATCCCAATCAGAATTCTACTCCAACTGTCCTGCCAGCTTCTGCAGCATATTAAAGAGGATTATAAGGAAATCATCACAAATCACAGAGATTACTGCAAGAGGCAATAACTATCAATCTTGGATTTAAGGATTTCTATGAATTGGCTTGACCAGCTTTAAGAATTTAAATACTTACTTTTTTGTGATATTAATATCAATTTTACAAAGTTTGAATTCAGAAGTGGAAGTTGGAATTCAGTATGGAAATTGTGTTAGAAGTTTAAACTACTTACAAAGAGATTATAAAAGACCCTTCTCTCTAAAGTCTGGTTAGTCTGATTCCATCAGGACTGGATTATCAGAACTTACTGTCAGCGGGAATCGATGCTTTTAACCAAAAGTGTGACAGCATTTCTTGTGTGGATACATCCCATCAGCAGAGGCCCAGTGCAAAGCTGTGGGAGATGAGGAAGATCCTCCTGCTGCTCCTGCAGCTCTAGCCAGGGAAGCCCACAGAGCTCCCTCGCCCGCCCTGTGGTTCATGGAGCCAGAGCACAACCTCCAGTTCTGCAGAACTGCTGTTTCCATAAACATTTACCTTTTTATTTAGGTTTCAGTTTTTTAAGATGTGAACTTCACTGATCCAAACATGGAATTGAGTAGTATGGGCTCCCTGCAGACATCTAGCACTGTTAAAAATGTTCCCTGATTGTGACAAACTTCTCACAAGTCATGCTAGCCAGTTCTTTGGGCAGTATTCACTGACACTTCCCATCTCACTACACGCTGATTCTCTCACCCAGTTATTGCAGGATCAACAACAGAAAGATCACCACACTTTTTTTCTTTTTTTTGCAAAACAGTACCTGAGTTACCCAAATACTTGTGTTATCCCCAACCAACTGCATTTGATGAACAGCCTTTTTTTTTTTTTTTTTTTAATAGTAGATATAAATAGAGCATGTTATTCTGGGCTACTGCAGTAGTTGTTGTGTTTAAATGGGTACAATCTGGGCAAGACAGGAAGGCCAGTTCTTCTCAAAACCAGAATTAAATGGGTTGGAGAATCTGTAAACATTATCTCATACTCCTTTTTAGTCATCTTCCCTACAGTTTAGGTAACAGCTTTGGGATCTTTAGGGCTCCTTTTAACATCTGTGTAGACATTAAAGGGAGGAAAACTTTGAATAATTAGTTTTTAAATATTAACTTATTTTTCAACCAAATCTTTGTTAATTCTTTAGCCTGGTAGCCAAAAGCAGAACACAGACAAGTCAGAATTTTAAACAAAATAAATTACCTGAAAAAAACCCCCAACAATTGCAACCAATCAAAGTTTAAAAAGTGCCTAGAATAAAAGCTCTGACTGTTCCACGTACATTTATACAACTATTATAGAGACATCTAAGCATGGGAAGGCAATAAAAACTCACAGGAGGAAATACCAATCAGGACAAAGAGATTTGATATGGAATTACAGGAAAAATCTCTTCAATTGTGGTAGGGTCACTCTCAGGGGAAGACACACTGATTCTTCATCTTATCAGCATCCAGCATTCATCCTGCAACATGACACTCTAAAAGTAACAGCTCAGCCTGTGAGGTTAATACTGACTTGGCATTTTCTCCTGCAGAACATTTATCCTGAGAACGGAAAACCCATAAAACATCCCAGAAGTCAGAGTACACAGAAAGCTGAGCAGAGCCAGCTGTCCTCATTCCTTAAGTCCATTTGATTTTTTTTTCTTCCCCAGTACATAAAAGGGTTTCTTTTATTCTAATATATTGCTTCAGTAGTCCAGCCAAGGCTCGCTGCTCTCCCTTGATGAAAATCCAATTGGTTGTTTGGATAAAGGCTGTAAGAATAGCTGTGCAATATTCATCTGTAGACAATCAGGAGGATTTCTTTTAGAAAAATGGAGGTTCCAACATAATTTTCTGGAAAGGAACAGGCCTCCAACTGAGGTATGAACATTTTTTTTTAAACCCCTACAAGATACCATCATCATTATTTGCTTTTCAGAGACAAGGAGCCTGCTGTTCCTTGACCTCTCATTAAGAAGTGTCTCTGAGCACAGCAGCATGGTCTTTAAACAAATCACGTTCCATTTTTAGAATTAGACCATATTCTAATAATAATCTTAATTATCACTTACAAGGCACAATTAGTACCCTACCCATACTGCCAGGTAGTAATAGAGTTTTGGGGTTTTTTTTAACAAATACATGCAAATTGCAAGGTACAGGCTCACTGAATAAACTGCAATGATGAGATACACAAATCATGTAAATATGAATTCCAAAGTCGATTTAAGAATTTGTAATTAGAAAAGACAGATATTTAGCTCAAAAAAGTTCACGAAACCTAAGTTAAAATAATGCAATTTAATGCAGTGAGAAACTTATCAAGTGGTGAGTAGCAACAAAATAAAAGGCACAATTTCTAATTGACATAAAGAAACAAACACATTCAACAGCACTGTTTTCTGCATGTATCTGTATTCTATATGCAAATCTTTGACTTTTCAACCAACCAATGCCATCTGAGCTTTTCCTCCTCTGTCACCCAGCCTCTACTGCACTGCAATTTTTCCAGCAGGACAGGAGTGTCCCCTGCTATAGTTTGTGCCCTATGGCTAGACACCACACAGAGCTAACAGGTCATCTCCAAGACAGACAGAGGTCAGCACAGATAATAAAGGCCTATTAACATCATCCTTTCACAGTGCTTTTGAATTAACTTCAGACAGTTTCACAAACAGAAACATGCAGCTGTTACCTTTTAAATAACTGACACGGCACTTGGCGTTCCCATCAGGGCTCCCACAAGTGTTTGAGGAAAAAATGGGTCCACATTGCTTCAGCCTTTGAATTTAAATGGTTGCAGTGAATCCCCAGACAGGCCCATGTGGATCTGGTGGGTGCTGCCTGTGGCACAAACATTGCTGCCACAGAGCCACACACGTGAGATTCAGAGGGAAGAGAGCACAGAAATCACAACCTCTGAAGTCCTCTAACTCTGCTCACAGATAAACAATGAACACAGGCACAAATGGTTAAGAAAGCAGTATTTATAAGGAAGCCTGAAGTAATAATCAAAATTATTTTAAGTAGCTCACCTTCACTTTAGAATTAAAATGCTGGCAAAGCCTTCGTGAAGATTTTATAAACTCCAACAGTTTGTCAAGAGACTTTGTCATTAATTCTTAGTACATACAAATAAATTATTCATTAGAAGAACTCACATTTGGGTTTTATTATACTCTGTAAAATATACAGGAATCTTGAAGTACTGAAAGAGTGCAGGTAAATACAGTATTCAAGCAGTCACTATTTCTATGTACATGCTCATTAATTCTTCAAAAACCCCACAAAATTATCAAATAGATCAAAATATTGTCCCATGTTTCCACACTATGTTCAGAAAAGCAGCTGTTAATTTACAATATCAAAGATTTCCAGTTTCACAATACAAAAAAAGGATAAAAATGAAATTGGAATCAGTTTGTAGTAATTTATTTGTACTTTGCCAGGACACGCAAGGATTCCTTGCATGTACATAAACAAATTCACTTGAAAAGTAACAGTTGTAGTTAAAGCAGAGCCAAATAAAGTAAATTCATATTTAACAGACAAAACTTCAGCTTACTTATGTCAGTTTTTCATTCTTCAGGCAATTAAAAAAACCACAGTAGTCTGTTATAAATAAAAAAAAATATTTGGGCAAGTCTGAACTACAATACAGGGACCTGTTTCTGCTGTTTATTTTCTAAATGGAGCACAACAAAGATACACAGCTCTTCCCACAGACCAGACACTGTACTTTTTTCTCTAATAGGGAAATATACTTTTAAATTCACCTCCCCTCCTCCCCCCCCTCTGTAAATCTGGGATTAAAAAAAAAAAAAGTGACGGGATATACAATTTTAATCTTACATACAAATTTATGATGTAAGGAAGTAGATAAATTACTGAAAAGAACTCTCAGTCACAACAGGGTTATCAAGACATTTCAATTCAATTTTTTATGCAGTTTCATAGTTTGCAAGTTACTCATGTATTTTTAAATTAAGAAAAATTCCATCCAAAACCCAAAAGTTAAAAAAAAAAATCTGTAACTGTGCAACAATTACTTCTTCCCTCCCACATCTCCCACCCCTTCCCTTATTACACTGTACATTTTTCACCCTGACTTCACCTTGTTAGCTGGTTTAATTTTAGTATTATAAAAGTATGACAGATCATTTTCATTTCACCTAAAAGAAAAAGAAAATAAAACTTAAAAGCACATCTGCTTTCTTTTATGGTACATTTAATAGTGTCGGAAGGCTTTCAGATGATTAAAAAAAAATAAAATTCAACATTTAAACCCAAATCTAAGCTTCTTTTTCAGAAGTAATTAAGGTTTGGTTGAAATAACTTCTCAAATAACCTATTCCAGTTTTCACAAAAACGTATTTAATTAAAAAAATCTTTAAGTTATTTGGTCCTTTGGCAATTTGCAGCACAAACAATGCCTACTGTACCAAACTCATTTATTGCCTTCAAAATGGTTTTAGGTTTATTGAGAGCATCTGAATCTAGCATCCTTTGTCTTGTTCATTTACACCAAGTTGGGTGCCCAGTCTGCAGGAATTACTCCTGGCACCAGAAACAGAATGGTAGAATACAGTTAAATAAAACAGTTTTGACATTCTTTATTTTTTTTTTTTTGCCATGGATTCAAAGTACTTATTCAAGAATTTATGCTTCTTCTGCAAAATATGCTCTTAAAAATCTTCCTAGAGTCTCACAGATTTTTTTTTTTATATGTAACCACAATAAAAAACATCTTCTCAAAGGTATGTCCTCCTTCTGTACTCAGACAGCTTTCTGATAGCACGAGTCTGACCTTCCAGCGTGGGGGTTCACTCAGACCTACAAAAAGTATCTTCTAATAGGTCTCAGAATCTGAGTCATTGAGCTCGTCTTCTTCTGTGTAAGGGTAGCCACCTTCCCTGCCAATGTTGTTGAAAGTACAGTAGGAGCTGTGGTCACTCCTCATGATTGGCAAGGAATCGAAGGTGACAGTTTTTGAGGTGTTGGTGTAATGATTAATGGCATTGAAGGTGAGGGAGGGCAATGTGCTGCTCGATGAAACAGGCATCATGGTGGCCAGGATGAGAGCCAGGCAATCGGCCACGTCCTTGTTGGGCGCGCAGGCCAGGGCCGGCGTGTAACCTACAAACCAACAGAAAACAAAACCTTCATTTAAAATAAAGACAAAGTACAAATTTCTCCAAGTTCATACAATCTTTCAGCTGCAAAAGTGTTTTACATTGCTTAGTTCCGCACTGTTTAAAAAACCAAAAAAATGGAATGAAGGCATTATCAATTAGTATTTTTAAACTTCTGGTTACAAAAACAATCTTGAAATTAATGGGCTTTGCAAAAAAGATGTAATTGCTTTGTTAAACACAGCCAAACACTCTAGGCCAGTGAGAAAAGCCCAGATCTGAAAATGGTGAGGAAGTCACCTGGCTGAGGAGAGACAACTAAAAGCAGCCAACAGGGATAGGTGACAGCATTCACTACAGAGCTACTGCACAAACTACAGCTCAAACGTTTCTTCATCCAGAATCTCCACCACAGCTGTTCATCACAGACAGGTACTTCAGTAACACTGTGCTATCTCAGTAACAAGCTGGCTAAAGGACCAAGGCCACTCAATTGAAAAGGCAGAGTGTAATTACTTCATTACAATAGTGTAATATACCTCATTACAATATTCAATTATATAAATTATAAAGCCAATGCCTGATTTTTATTTGCATGGTATCAATTAAGAAATCCAAAGAAGTTTGAGTAAATGCCAACTGGGTTAGCAGGCTAGAACTTGCAGGGAGACCACTTGGTTGCCCAGCTGGTCCAACCAAGCTTCTGCCAGGCATTGCTGCTGTGACAACCCCCAAATGCAGGAGGTCTCGGGCTGTGGAATGATTTGCAGACAGGTCACGTAGCTGTGACATCTCTTCTGGGTTTCTGTGGCTCTAATAAGCCTCCACCATTGTTCCTTCTGCCGCTTCCCCTTCTCTGTGTACTTGCCTCTATTCATTCAATGTCAAGAAAAACGCTTTGAATTCTCCTCAGCAGAGATCCATGCACTGCTCCTGTCTCAGGCTTAACCATTCGGACAGCGCCTGAGGGTGAGTTCTGGCACAGGTCTTGGTGCATCTACAGCACCAAGGGACTGCCCTTGGCAGTGCCACTGGCAGCTCTAAAAGCAGGGCAGTCTCCTAAGTACCACCACAGATCACAGCTAATTCTGCTGCCAAGAGCAGGACAAGTTCACCTCCCTGGCTCCACCCTGCAGCATCTCTCACTGTGTGGGACAGAAATGCCCACAATGAGCTCAACAGGAAGACTCATATTCAGATACATTTGGGAGACTGAAGTCCTGCACTATCTCGTAGTCCACAAGTTCAAGGTGTGCAACATCCAAGTAAAAAGCACACCAGTAATCTTAAATAATAGATGGCTTTAATGCAAAGTGCAGACAGTTCTATCCAGAACTTTAGGAAGGCAGGGAAAACAAGGCAGTGCTCATTCTACCAGCAGTGTTTCAACTACCTCAAAGGAATCATCTTTATTTTAGAAGTAGGTCCAGATCAAGTTTTAGGATAGAGCTCAGGAGCAGTTACTGCACTGTACAATTACATGTAAGTATTAAACCAGTAAGCACATTATGGAAAATAACTGTAGCTAGAAATTAAGAAAACAGCAAGCAGGGGACAGTCTTGCAGTTGAACTATTTTTCACTCAGGACAGACCTTGTGCTTGATGCTTTGAACAGAGCACGACAAGAGTCCCTGCCCAAAGGAGCACACAATCCAAGGAAACACAGATAAGTCAAGCACAGAACGCACCAGCTGACCATGCGATAGGGCCGTACAGAAGTGCAGCGCAGCGGATGTTTTCATTGTTAGTAAGGTACCACAGCACTTAAACAGCTCAGAGTTAACAGTGACAGTCTGCAGAAGAGATACATTTTGAGAGGATTCAGAAGCAAGGGCCAGGGCTCGCCACACCTGGATCATGACTGCATTTCAGGCAGAACAGAAGGCTCAGAACTGATACTCAGATGCACACCATTTAATATCTACAGTTGCTGGAGGTTGTATGAAGGTAAGATGACACACAAAGTTTATTCAAGCTGGAACTATTCAACACCATTCCTTTCACTAATGTGACTTGATAAAAGTTCAAAGAAGAAAAACAAGCAGTCATCTGCTATTTTAAGGGTTTTATTTGTTTGTTTGACCCCTTCCCCCCTCCCCCCTTTTAAAGACTTCTAGGGTCTTGAATACTCATGTTCCTTCTGGAGCAGAGCATCCCAGTTCATCATAAAAAGATCAATGTAAGGATTAAACAAAATACTTGCTTCTGTTAAAAGTTCTCTGTTCTCTAAAAACTGTGTTTATAATTAATATACAATTGAAGGTCTCAAGCTCCTGGCTTTCATAAGCAGGAATGAAATAGGCAGTTTTACTCCTGCCTTAGACACAGCAAGATGAAGTAACTGCTTACACCACAGAAGACTGACATCTGTGTCCTCCACCACATTAACTTACATTAACTCCACTACATCAAATTCAAATTTATAAGAACAAGTTGTAATTTTATGTCACTTAACTGCAGAGTGGTAATTCATAAATTACCAGGGAAACAGCAGATATAAATACTTTATATTTCCTTTGAAGATGATGTTGGTAAATGAACTGACTCCAATGAAATTACTCTTACTCAGCTCTCCTGTAATGGTGCCCATAATCTGCACTTGTACCTGTGTAAGGCTTCACAGAACAACAATAACAAAATATTTACTATCTTCATTTGTAGCTGGGGCATTAGAAGTAGAGTGAGTTGGGGCAGCATCCCTGCACTACAAAAAACAAGGGTCTGCTTGATGGACAGTGACTTAAGGCTGAGGCTCCCCCTGCCCAAACACAGAGCTGCTCCCTCCCCTGGGGCTTGTAAGTTGCCAGGAAGGTGTCTACAGGAAAATCAGAGGGTAGTAATGTGGTCAGTGCAATGAGAGTTCTCAAGGTCAACTGAATGAGTTATTAACACTAGGAATGAGATAAGAGTCTGAGGCATAAGTCATCTTATAACTACTTACAGAAAAATTCCTTCCAGAAAATGGGACATCTCCAATATAAACTAAAATACAAGTTAAATACTCAGGAAAAAAAAAAAAAAACACTACAAAACAAAACAAAAAGATGCTAAAAAGTTGCTTGAGTGACAAAATAAAACTTCATATGGTGTAAAATGAAGGAAAAAGCCGATAATTTCTTTTAAGATGTGCAAATGTGCATTAATAATGTCCAATTCAACAGAATTTTTGTAGATGAAGGTGATGGCAGTTTCATCAGGACTGGTGCAGAAAAACGGGAAAAAAAAAGAAATTTGAATAAGAACTGATACAGAGCTGAGAATGAACCCTCAACACAACTGCTTTGGGGAAGTATACTGGAGAGTTAATTTTCTGTTTCAGCTGCATTTAATCTATTAAGAACCAAGAGGATTAGATTTTTTCTACTGACATTAGGTCTCAAACAAAAATGATGTCACCATTTCAAGAGATGCTCTATGAGAAAAGCAGCATGACTTCAAATTCAGAGTTTTAAAAATCTTATAAACTATTTATAAACTGAAATGCAGGAAACTGGAGTGATGCTGTTTTTTTTCAAAGCTCATGTTTTTCAATAATGATCTATAGCTCAGATATAGCAGCAGAGGATTCAATTTATACAGCTATAGATACAAATACAGACTGCTTGCGAAAAGTCAATGTAGTTTTACAGAAAGGGACAAATTCGAAGACAGAAAGTGGATCATCACTCCATAACAGCTGAGGCTCTGCTGGTTACATGTTCCATATATCAAGACAGGTTCCATGTAAAACACTAAAACTTTCTAAAACTAAAATTAAACTCCCTTATCATCTAATTCTGTATGAAAGGCCAATCTTGTTTGGCAGATCACTGAACTTATCTGGACTTTGCTAAAGTAAGAGAATATCAATGTTGTGATCCAAAATATTCCACTGCCTATTTCTTCAGTCAGAAAAAGCATTCATCAAGCCTACTTGATATATATTTTCAAGGCTGCTTAAAATTTTATAAACAAAGCAATTGCTATTAGAAAGAACCACAGTGAGAAAAAATATTAGATAGCGCTCAGACTTAATTTAAAATTTAAAATGTGAGCAGAATCAAAAAGAAAATTTTTAGATCCCCAAACTGCCAGGTTACTTTGACACAAATGTTTTCCTCTGTCATGTTAAAGATCCATCCTAACAAGGGACTGGCTGGCTATATATGAGAAGCCCACAAAAATGCAAGTGTCTCCAGTCAGCATACATGTGATGAGAAGCAAAAAAAAAAAAAAAAAAAAAGTATCTTTCAATCTTTTCATTCTAGGGAGTTTCTTTTAGCGCTTACTCTTGTGCCCTATTTTAGGCAAGGAATGAGCTTTAAGTCACCCATGTCACTTTAAGCAGTGTAATTTGAGAAACACACAGAGAAAGTCACAGTGAACATTAAAAGAGGAAAAACTTTCCAAACTGGAAACATAATTAGAACCATTAATTAGGCACATCACTTTTGGAATAAAAAACAACAAACAAACCCAAACAAAGTAAAAAAGCAAACAATCCGTTGCCTCACCCCTCCCCAAATCCCAGCTACTGCTTTAATGGCATAAGAGACAGAGTCTTATGCTTTCAAAAGCACAGCTTTAGAGGACCACAGGTATCTTAAATGAAAATATGTGAATTAGTCAGTAAATCTAATTTTCTTTTGTTTTTACAAGATGCAGGATTTATTCTCATGATAAAGCAGTTACTTCTTACTTCTAAGTGCCAAAAAATTCTGAAGAGCCAGAAGCTTGAGAACAGTAACTGTGAGCTGTAAATCATACTAGCTTTTAAAAGCTAACACCAATATATCTACTGTGACAAAACAAATAGCAATTCAATCCAGCTTAACAGCTGAAAGTTATATTTTACTTCGAGCATGTTTTTCTGTTTTTCTGACCATTTTTGGTATGCCAAAGCTAGTGCATTTATAGGTGCATCATAAAATTACTTTTATAGTGTATCATACAACTACAAATGCAACCCAAACTTTTCTGTGCCATGACCTGCATCGTTCTGAAAGTTTTCACTTTCCCTACTTCTGCTGCTTTGCTAAGATGATCCACCACCAACGCATTTTTTTTCTGTGAGGGCAACCTACTGCAAGGCTCATCTGGAGTTTCCAGAGTTACTGCTTTTCAGGGAGTTGAGTTTAGAACCACAGTTCCTTACAGGAAAACAAAGTTAGATTTTTTTCTTACCATTTTCATCTACAGCAAGTACACTTGCTCCCTTCCCTAAAAGCTCTTGAACTACAACCGTTAGTCCATTTCGAGCAGCAACATGCAGAGGTCTGTGAAGACAAGCAAACTCATATATAAACCTTAGAACAAGTCATTAAGTAAGATAGGTAGCTTGCATCTAGTTAAATGTAGTACTTATACTTCTACGTTATTTACACATTATATAAATATTGTGGCTGTAATAACTAAGATGGGAAACTCAGCAAATCTCTTTTCTTATTGCAAAAAAACTCTACAATACCAATTGTGAACTTTCTTCTTTTCATGGCAGTACACAGTGAGGAAGCAGCTGCTAGTAAAGTTGTGCTTGCTTATGGACTTCATCATGTTAAAAAGTCAGAAACACTTGGCACCCTCCTGTTGATAAATCCCCCACTCAACTGCAGTAACAGATACTGTCACATGTGAGAGTTACTGCGTATCACTGCCATCAGTCACTGGAGCTCTGACAACAGAAAGGCAGTCCTTTGCTGCTACATGTAAATACCCATAAGAGATGCAGAAGCACTTCATCAATCTGCCTTCTAGAAACCACTATATTCCATTGTGATTAGAGATGAAAAAATATTTCACAGTATAATGCATGGAGCAAGAAAAGCAGATTACTTTTCAAAACCTCAAACTACTAACCATAAATCAATTTTGTGTTGACTTGCTCTATAAAGGAAAGTGAAGCTTTATCTCAAATATTCTAATCATATCTTTTTCAAATGCAACAGTTTTTCAAAATTGGTTCCCATTGGCTTAAATAAAACCTTACTTTCACTCAGCAGGAAACAGAATTATCAGCTTACTTCCCTTCTGCTTTATATTGCTCTTCATTCATTCTAAGATTCCTGAAGTTGTTTGAATTAACTATAAGCTGGAAACAAATGCCTTACTTATATATCAGAAATGCAAAAGATACAAACAGGAGCAGCTGTATCTACGGTGCTTATATTAAAGTATTAAAAATTCAAGAATGGCCACACCCCACAGATATAATGAAAAATGTACTGTAATTAAAGTAATTTTAATGTAGAGACCAACAATTTTCATGCTTATCTTGCCACAAAGAAAGACTTTGTTTAAACTGTTCAGAAAGTCAATTTAGTTATTAAACATTTGCTAAAGCAGTATTGTTTAAACAACAGTTAAAATCTTGCAATTTATATAAAAAACTTTATAGAGGTGCTAATGTGTACCTATTTTAACCCATGACATCTCTTGATCAAACTATTTGAGCCAAGGCATGTGGGTGGAATTACATGAGCCTGTGGTAGCATACTTTCCCACATCTGTTCCCATCTCCTTTTTGTTTTTCCTTCTCCCAAGACATCCTTGCTTAAAGCCAGAACTGAGGCAATCAATCCTTTCCTGCTTTCTGGTTATTTCATGCCGCCTGAGGTGCTCACCATGGTGAGCAGCAAAAGCAAAGGAAGAATCCTTACTATTTTAACTCCTTAATTCAAACAGATCTCAGGGAATACTTGGAAGCACTGTATGAGCTTGAATATGGCAAGATTCCAGAAGGGATGTAAGGCCAGAATAATATGTGAGTTGCTTACAAGTTCCAGTGTAAGGTGTTTTTTGGTGGGTTTTTTTGGCCTTTTTTCCCCTAAATGGCCTGTGATATCATTACTGAAGCAGTCTAATAATTCATGTACATAACTCAGCTACACATCGTGTGTCAAGTATTCCCTGAACACAAATGCCTTCTCTAAAGGGAAAAAATGCAGAAGAGTCATTTTAGTAGCCCATCTTGATTGGTATGACATACCATACATTTCTAAGGTTTCCTTCTGATTTAGGCTAACCCAATAGGTTTAATTCTATTTGAGAGACAATCTTCAGGAAGGTTTAAGAATAGTGTATTCTCAATGATATTTAATAGAAAATAGTGTTTCATTCTTGAAACTTCAGAAAGCATGCTGAAAAATAAAAGCACACTTCAGGCAGATATTTTTTTTAAAGTAGCTATCTTTGAAGACCAAGTCTTAGTTTGTCTCAAGTTGTTAAATGAAGTGATTTTTAACTGAAAAATGGGATAATTTTTAAAATAGAAAAATCTCAGTTTACAGGTAATCTCAGTGGATTGCAGTAACTTCACACATGAATCACAATAATGTAAGTTTTATTTATCATCCTATTCACCCACAAGAAAAAAAAACATCCAGAGCTTTAAATATGAGCAAAACACCCTTTCAATTCCAAATTGGTTCAACTCTCTGGTACCTATTAACAGTTTAAATTCAATGAGTTTGAAAAAAAAATATGAGCAAGATACACACTAAGAACTCATCTTTCCAACAGCCTCCCTGCTGATACGTACGTTTGCAAGGCTGCGTTGGTGGCGTTGATGAGGTTTCTATCCGTAATCTTCTCCAGGATTAACAAGGCACTAGTTTCATGACCCTTAACACAGAACAAACATCTGTCACATAACAAATATTCTTCACAAATTGCTTTGAGTGTTTTCTCAAAGTAACAATACTTTTAAACAGTGCTTGATTACACAAAGCTCAGCACTGCTAAGCACACACCTTGCTGCAAGCCAAATGGAGTGCTGTGTTCTTACAATTGTCTTGCAAAGTCAGATCAGCCTTAGCACTGCTAACCAGCACCTCTGGGGAAATAAAGACTTTTATTAACCAAAAACATAGTACTTAAAATCTAAACAGCAAAATGAAAACAGAAAATATATTCACAAGAACATTAACTGTAAGGCTACTTCACCCACAGTAAGATTAACAGAGCTAAGAGCAGAAATACATAAAGCTTTCTCTTTACCAACTGTATTTGTCTGTCCATTTTCTGCAGCCATCATTAAAGGTGTTTTCCCAGAAGAATCTACAGCATTTACTTGAGCACTGTGACCAAGCAGAAGCTGTAGACACTCAACATGATCTGTAAAAGCTGCTGCATGCAGAGGTGTTCTACAACAGATCAAAAGACAATATAGCCATATTCAGCCATGCTTTCTACTGTATTCAAAGGGGCATCCCTGCCTGTGATCCTACAAATAAAAAAGACTCTGCACTCTCCCACTAATCCTTTGCAATCAGTATTGCTGGAGTTGTGACTGCTGCCTTCAAAAAGTCCCTTTCTAGGTTCAACTAACGCCACCCACGCAGTTTATAATAGAGATACAATCTGATTCAGAAAAAATAAAGGATGCATAAAGCTCTATCCACAAAGTGATAAAATCTAAAACATGCTCCAAGTTGCCTGTATAATAAAAAGCCAATTCAAGTTTACTGAATTAGAACAGGATTTTAAAAATCTAAAATTTATTTCTAGCATAGAATAAAAGAAAAATCTTCAAAGAATAAAGTGTGGGGAATGAGAAATTAACATTAAGTAGCAAATACAAACCCCCCAAACGACTGAAGAATATAGCACAGCCACTGTATGACATTACAAACATTCTTTCTGCATTTGCACTCTTACCTTCCTTTTGAATCTGTTGAATTTACAATGCCACCACCTAGTGTATCAATTAACATTTCTGCAGCACCTTCATTGTCATTTATCCTATAATGAATTAAACAGACTGTTATTTACAGAATGATAAATCTTTTGTTAAATACAGCAATGAAATTTATGAAGAATAATTTTGCACTTCCTTACACAGCACAATGCAAGGGACTGAAAGAATTTCCTTCCATTTTCTGAAAAACTTCCTGTTCCAGGAGCAGCTCTACACAACTGTCATGACCTAAAGCAAATGTAAGAGTTAGGTATTGAAAAGAAGGGAAAAGGTCTAACTATGACTTACAATGAAAAATATGTATCTAAATTAGATTAAGCAGTATTGTATTTGAAAACTTCAAAGAAAGACTGGTTATATTCAGCAGGGCTGAATATTCAATATTAAGGAACCAATACATTCTTAGAATCCTGAAAATCAAACTGACATGTAATACTGTAAACTTTATGAAATTTATAAGGTACCTCATGCTGTCTGAAGAACATTCAGAACACCTAATTGAATTCTTTACACCTCTGCATTGCAAACTGTTCTGTACATTCATCACTTTGTCTCCATGAAAACAACTCCACCATTTGAGGTCTATTTTTGTTCCACATTTAGTAGAAATTATCACCCAGCTGCATCAGCTCGGTAGTTATTCACTTAATAATAATTGCTGAAACGAAGGTTTAATCTCTTACTTCTTGATTTTTCTCTATCATGTCATTCAGAGATGAAATAAAAAACAACCTCTACTATGTTTTAAATGAACACACAGAACAAATTCTTTAGCAAAGGAGCTGAAAGATTTTCCTACGTTTTAAGGTCTCCCTGACTCTCAAATCCATTAAAAGTATCAGTGAAGAAAAAAAAAATTCTTATTGAATCACTTTTATATACTTGAGTTTCTTATGCCTACCATAGTTGATATGAAGCAAGTTTAAAATAGATTTAATCTGAAACCATTCCTCCTTATGAAAATTATTTTCTGGGATTTGTGTGACACATTTCTATTCAAAGGTATTACGTTGAATTTCTTTAAAGACTCCTTGAGGCCTAAAACTAAGATAGTATATGACAAAAATGTAGGACTAAAGTAAACATCTCTTATGTATTAGATGTTAATACATTCCTCTTCAAGATATCATGTCTGTCATTTTTTCTCATTCACTGAAAGGAACTGAAAGAGGACAGACTTTATATGTGCTTTTGTATTAACATTAAGTTATTAATACTTCTAGCCCAATATCAACAAACAGATTTAGAGGTGTATTTGGGTGCATTTTACCGTTATAGCAGGCCCAGTGCAGTGATGTGTAGCCGTGATTGTCTGCCATTGCAGGTGCTGCATCCACAGAAGCAGCTGACTGCAGCAGAGCTCCCAGGACACCGATGTGGCCACACGCAGCTGACAAGTGGATGGGGGTCCGTCCCCGACAGTCCCGTAGTAAGGACTTAGCACCATGTTGAAGCAATGCTTCCACACATTCCTCATGCCCAGTAACTGCCTGTGACAGGGAGACAGCAAAGGGCCAGTTTGAAAATATTCATGTATATAAGCCAAGGTGTAGAAGTAAAGCAAGCAAACCTCAGACAAATTCTTGCATTTTTAAGGCGTAACAAAATAAGCAAAGTAAGTTGTTATTTTTATTCCTGAAAACAGACATTCTGTTGGGAAATAGCAATGTATTGTAATACTTATGTCAGAATTTTTTCTTGGAATAACACTGAATGAACTACTAATCTCTTGGGCTCATTCAATTGTCTTATCTGGCAGACACTATAAACAAAATATTTGGCATGTAGCAGTATCATGCTTTTCTTCCTCCCATTAACATTACCTTCCCCCCAACAACAAACTGTACTCTAGGACCTCTCCAGTCAACACTTTACAGCAAGATTAGGAGGTTCTAGAAGTCCAAAGGAATTCTGAGGGTAGGTAGTAAACAGGCAGAATCCACCTTTCAAATGCAACTAAAAATACAATTAAAAATTTAAATGGCAAAATGAGAATAGTGAGACATTAATTAACACTACATATTAAGTCTTTATTTGAAATTAGCATGTAGGAAACTGGAAATGAAAGAAAGGGAATATTCTCTTACCCCTCTGTGTAATGCTGTCCTTCCCCACTTATCTTTGGCATCTACATTTGCTCCTTTGTTAAGGAGTGAATAAACACAGTCGGTGTGCCCATTGAGAACTGACAACATCAGAGGAGTCCTAAGCAGAGACAGAAATAAAGTGGAAATTTACACTTGGAAATTTAACAGACTAGCACTTCGCTCAAGCATAACAACTGCTATCCTTCCACTCAACTCTGTTAAGATTTACATCATCAATGACCTTCCACTCATTTGCTTTTTTGATTTGACCAAATAAAGTAACATGCCCCAGTTCAGAAGGCCTGATTAAGTAACTAGAACCCATTTTCTCAGCATCTGGGCAGTAAGACACATTTTAGTTTCCTCCCAACTGAACATTTTTCACTCTCAACTTCATGTTCATTGCAATAATTTCATTTTAAAATAAGTTAAAAATAACTACTGTAAAGTATTTTTTTTTCTTTTATGAAATGCAGTAACTTGTGTAGAACAGAACGTCCATCATTTAAACTCACTGTCCATTTCCATCTTGAATGTCCACTGCATTCTGTGGCTCTGCATTTCCTATCAATAGCCGCAAACATTCTGAATGACCATTTGTAGCTGTAAAACATTATAAAAATATGGGGTTTGCATTAATTGCCTTTGAGTAGAGAGCTCAAACAGAATGGCAGCCTACCTGCTCAGACTAAAGCCCATTGGCTTGAAAACCCACTGTACAGCTTTACCACTGTTATAACTTATATTAAAATATGAATACTAAAATTTCAGAAATCAGATATTGTCAACTGTACAGTGTTAGGAATAACTGATTCCAACTATCACTTGCCAACAGATTATATATATATATATATAAAAAAATGAGTTGCATATATTAAAAGTAAATTAAAAGCTTATACAACATACACAAGAAGGAACATTAAAATATAGGAATTAGCATAATTTTTGCTTGTTTTAAGGCACTGGCAAACACATACCTAGCAAATCATAGTCATATTTTGTTAGCAAGTGTAGCGTGTGCATAGTTATAAAATAATAATGGAAATCACATTTAGAAAGGGGAAGGAAATGTAATGCATAGATGTAATAAACCAAACAGTTTAAAAAATGGAAAAAGAACAAACAGAAAATTGAGAAATCTCATTTAAATGCAACTCATGAAAGATAAATGATTGCTTCTTGGAAGGGAAATTATTTCTGACCTACAGCTGCAGTATGCAGTTCACACAAGCACAGCGACAATTCATGTTTCTGTAGCTGACAGACATGCTAACACAAGTTAGGAAAGCTCAATCAAACAGAAGAATGCAGCTTGTGCTCATGGACAACAAATCAAGTGGTTAGAATGATGATGTTTTGTACATAATGCTCTTTTTAACTGCAACACTTCTGTGACACCATTACTATAAATGTCAAATTTAATAAGCCTATTTTTAATGTGAGGGAAAAAATAATACTATAGTGTGGATTCTAGACTCAGAGAAAGGCAGGCCTAGAGATATTTTCTAGGAAAGTCAGCAAGAAAATACTGCAAGGGATTGCTGTTATTTTGAAAATGCTCAGGAGTCATTTAAATCCTTGGAAAAAAATCAAAGTAAGTTTTCATGTCTATTCTCAAACTGCCAAAATTCTCCAAGACTCCAGTCATTTTTAGAAGCATTTTACTGCCAAGACAGGCAATGCAATTTGCCTGTCTAAATTTGGGTCTGCAGTTCGGGCTGCGTGAAAGACGAGGAGAGAAGCAGGGACATGTCACTGACACCTGTCAGCACAGCCAATTGAATGGACAAGGACAATGGCACCCTCCCAGAGGGAAGTGTGGACCAGCACTTCTTGGACTCCACTGGCTTATTGGATTAATCCTGGTTCCTACCTGCAACTCTTTTTCTACATGTTTCTCAGCACAGCATATACCTTAAAAGTCATCCTCTGTTCCTAAATACTATTTCTTAGAACATTAATGACAGAGACTTCTAAGCAGATTATCTAGTTCAAAAGCCAAAATTTTAGAGGTTAGTAGCTAGCACATACCTGCAGCATGAATTGGGGTCCTCTTTACAACATAATCTTTCACCAAGATTGATGCTCCCTGATTAATGAGCACATCTACACATTCCACGTGTCCCTTAAAGGCAGCAAGATCCAGTGGTGTCCTTCCATTGTTATTCCTCACATCAAGGTCCAGCAGTGACTGTACCAGCACTTCCAGAGCTTGATGGTGGCCATGATAGGCCTACAAGAATAAGAAAATTCTTCAATTTTCCCACCCTTAACATTTTTCCCTTTCTTGCCAGAACTACATAAATGAAACTGTAGAGAGACTATTCCTACTTTAGCATGCAGAAGAGCAACTGATGCAGCACCTAAGTAGTTACAACAGTTATGACTAATTTAAAAAACCCCTAAATTTCAGCAAGAAGGTTGGTGCTTTTATCCTATTTTATCCTTTCAGTCAGCAACTGCAACTACACCCAGAAAATCACCTGTCGTCAATCTGCATAAATAACAGTATTTTGACTACTGCACAATGTTTCATATCTTTATGTTGTAGTTACATCATCCTCAGATTATTTCAAGTAAGGAACATAAGCAAACTTAAGTAATTTCTTTTAGCTTTTTACATAAAATATTTTTTAAAAAGCACCTGTAATAAGAACGCAGTACAAATAGCTTTCATTTACCACTATCAAAGATTATTTTTTACTTTGTAGAGATATATATATATATATATATATATATATGTACTGCATGAGACTCTATTTTCAGAAAGTATAGTGTGGTTTTTCAATTGCTTTAAATTCAGTGAAAAGATCAAAGCTACACATTGAGCTGGTTACTCTGTATTTTGAATATTTTTTTATAGACAGAGTTTCATCATTGTCCTACACTACTCTTTGTGCAAATCTTTCCTAAAGTATTGAGGACAAACATTTCTCATACTAAACAATTAAGAGAGTAAAACAATGTAATGATTAAAAAAGTCATAATTACTTATAGAACAAGTCTTATAAAAGTTTCATTAGCATAGATTTTAATTAGAGGATTCCACATGAAAGCTGTTCCATGAAGCAAATTTCAAGTGACATCCAAAAATCATCCTGTGTACCTCATTCAGGAATATTAGTACATATGTTTGCATTTAGTTTATTAACCTATTTTGAAAAAATCCAGAATGAATAAACCTGTGTAACAACTGTTTGCTACCAGATGAGCTGTCATCACTGAAGAACTGAGAACTTACAGCTAAATGCAGCGGACTTATAGGTGCTCTGTTGTCTGAGTCATTCAGCATGTCAGTACCTGATGTTTCCATCAGCTTAGAGAGAAAAAGTCAGAGTGAGTGCAAAACCCCCTCACCTTTGAAAACACTCAGCAATAATTGCTACAGTTTCCCATATACACAGAATGAAAAATAAAGGAGAAAAAGTAGGAAGATTAGTATAGAACTAGATGTCCTGATCTTCAACATTTTAGAGTTTGAATCAACTGCAACACTTCCCCCATATTCATGTTCCAACCCCCGTAGTTTAATTTTGCATAACAATGCAATAATTTAATCAGAAACTAAATTAAAATCAGTATTTTTTCTGAAGTAGCAATATGAAATATGAATACAAAGGGAAGACAAGGACAGGTGACAACAGCAGCAGGAAAAAAAGCCCCAAACATCAGCCAAGTAAGCATTCTGATTAGGTGAAAAGTCAGCAGAAAACAATATGAAAGGCCAAACAGCAAGATGGATTTCTCAGAATAGGAAAACATTTCTCAGAGAGAAAAAATGGACTCAAAAAAAGCAAAAGCATTATAGCATTAAAATATCTAGGTATATATATATATATTTCTATTTGTGACTTTCAGATGTTTTCTTCTGAAGTTTTACTTCTAGGTCTTTTTCAAGACCTTATTTAATTAAGTACATTAGTAGAATTTAAACATTCCAAGTATTTGAAGAATATCAAATACATTCAAATTACATTTTCATTATCACACATTTATATCACAGTCAACCAACTGTTTAAGTAAAAAACCACATGGCTTAAAAATAATATCCCATTTTAAAATAGTAAAGTCCAATTAAATCTAAACTGTAGTTGAAATTAAATAATACATTCATGCATTGAAGAAATGGTTGAATAAGTCTAAAAATAAGCAGCATTTTTAAAACTACAAGTTCCCTTTTGCTCTATAGTAATACTTAAAAAGTGAGAAATAATACACTTACAACATCTAGAGGCGTTTCACTTGCAATCTGTAATTAAAAACATCCAAAATTCATGTTTGAATACACTTAAATATAAAAGTGCAATTTTAATAAAAAATACTGAAGTTGTAAAACACAGTATATCAAATAACATACATATTTTTGCAAAGGGAACAATAAAAAACTAACCACAGCTTTATTATTTGAAATTCTATTATGTGGCCACTAGTTACTGTAACTGCATGAACTATTTTATAAGGCACCCTTTCTTTAGAGGTTTCCCCTACATTTTCATTTGCTTTTTTCAAATGACATGAATGAAATTTCTTAAAAGTTCTCAATGGGATAACTTGTGGTTATTTTATTCCAGCCACCAGTGAAAAAAAAAATTCGTAGTGTAGTCTAAATTAAGAAACAAACCAGAACTAATATCCCACATCTTCAACCATTTATCTCTCCACCTGAGAATTTTTCATCTTTTTAAGCCAGCATCTAGCATCCTAGCTCCTCATTTTGCTTCTATTTTAAGAATACCAAATGCTTCAATTGATCTGCACAGAGGCTGAAAAACAGCGTTGACCCAGCTGACAGCCAAGGTGGAGGAATCCCCTGGCCTCTCCATCACACCTGTAGGAGCAGCAGTTACACCTTCCATCTAGGATATGTTCTCTTACCAATTCAAGACACAAGCGATGACCGTAAGCAGCTGAATAATGAACGGCGTTGTATCCTTGTTTGTCTCGGATCCCGGGGTTGGCATCGTTTCTTAGCAAGTATTCCAGGCACCTATTCAAATTGACATATGCAACCATGTATCTAAATGCTGAATTTCAACTTAATGCTAAGTGATAAATTGTTCCAATTCAACTGGAAAATAGAATACAGCACACAGGGACACTGATTTAATGTACAATATTGGCTAGGGCTAGAGAAAGCTACCTCATTACATCAAACATAAAGGTCAATCACAAAGCTTCAAAATTTGAAATCACAGAATCTCAGAGTCACAAGGTTGGAAGAGACCTTCAAGATCATTGAGTCCAACCCATTCCCCAACACCTCAACTAAACCACAGCACTGAGTGCCACATCCAGTCTTTTTCTAAACACATAATAATAATAATAATGATAATAATAATAATAAAGTAATAATTTTCTGCAGAAATCCTGCATCTTCTGAGCTATGTGACTTGGTTAAAACTAGTATTTCATGGCTATTTTCCTCCTAGCTAACACAACTGCAGCTACCTTTGCTAATATCAATTAGCCCAGCATAAACAAGGACTTAGTATGTAGTGAAAAAGGTATAATTTCTCAATTTGTAAAGAATAAAATATGTAACATAAGATGCAAGTAACTTTAAAACTAGTTCAGTATAGCTAATAAAAAGCTACTTATAAAGCATATCTATGTTTTTAACCAATCAATTCAGGTTTTATTTGTCCAGTAAACAAATGCCTAGACTTCATTAATGACAACTGCGCTTACGTGTTTTTGTTTGAATTAAAATGAAATGAGATTTGTAAGAACCCAAAGACAAATAAATTTGTCTCATTAAGTAAGAATTACAATTCTTACATTTCATTTGTTCAATCATCTAACTTTCTTTTTAATTTGGATCAGTAACTTTGTGTAAGCATTCATGGGTGATTAATAAATGTTACATGTCACTGGTTTTGGCTACCTAAATTTCTACAATACACTAAATACCCTGCATGGAACCAAGTCTACTAAAAATCCTCAAGTACCCAATCTTTCCAGTGCAAACCAGATAATTATTTTCGATGTTTTTTTGCATCCAAGAGAGAGATTACTCCTGCATCTTTCACATAATTAACTGTCCTCAACAGGTCTCTTAAAGAGGATATTAATTAAACTTTCTGAAAGCCCAGGTAAATTAAATTTATTTCCCATATATTTATTCTTTATTTATTCTATTTATTTTCCATTAGAAAAGTATAAATAGAAGCAACATTCTATTTCTCCTCTAAGATGTGCTGCTTATTCTACCTCATTCTGAAATCATGGTTTACTCTCTAGTCTCGGTAAAATGGGGCTTAGTGGTGTTTGTTTCAGATCAAAATCATTTGTTAAAGATACAAAAGAAATACTTTCAAACAGGAATAAACTGGAAAATAATTTTCAACAAAAACATCCCTGTCTCTAAAACCTGTCTTAAAAGATGTCTGAACAAAGACCATAAAATTGCACATAAATATTTTTGGAATTTTATGCAGATGGTTTCCTTATCATGTTTTTTCCCAGGCTTTATATTCCAACTCCAGTAATAATTTTTAACTTCGCTCCTGTCTTGCACGAGCTGAGCAGTACTGGTTTTCCAGCTGTTACTACTCATCTTGGTGCATCAATACAAAAAGCTTCACCTCAGGCCATTCTGCTTTGCAGCCTGTCTTCCAGAGACCCAAATGAGAAGGGCAACAGCCCGTGGGCTCCAGAAACGATGCTTTGAGTTACCTCCCAAAGCTCTGCAGTATTGTCATTATCATTCCTGCTTGTGCCTTTTGTAAGACAGATGGCAAAACGATGTCATCTGAAGAAGCATTATAGTTTGGAGGTTTTCAGAGCAACTGTGAAGCTAAAATTAATCCCAGCTCAACTTGTAAGAGGGCAATTAAAGTAAAATTATCTCAGCAAGCTCCAGCAGGATTTGCAATTATTTCTAAAAAGCAGCAGACAGTTTAATTTTGAAATTTGGCTTTACATAAAAAAGGCACATTGCTCAAATATAAGTTAAATGGCCATAAAAGTATTCTTTATTTAGCCTTCAAAATCCCATCTGTAAGTTATACACCACCTCATTCTTATTGCTATCTCACCCTTTAAAAGGTGCTGTATTGAAAAAAAGGTGATTTGGCACGAAACAGCTTCTCCAGGGAAGGTGTCACTGTGTGCATGTGGAATGTGCTGCTGCACACCACAACCTGCACATGTGAGTGTGTGCACAAGAAGTGATGCTCTCCTCAACACATCCAGTGTCTGGAGCTTAAGTAATCATCACTTTGGTGCTACCTATATACACTTTGCATATAAGCATTTAAGTCATTAATAAATATGTCAAATATAACCATTGGTTAGAAAATAAACACATGTAAGAGGTCAGTGGATTTATGAAAGATTCTGGATGCATTTCATTAATAAAAGTGTAACTACATCATAAAAATTTACACTATCAACAGATAGTAATGTTTGGCATTACAGCTGTAGTTTACTCAAACATCAAACAGACAAAGCATCTTGAAGTATCAAGTTAATATCTATCTTTCATTGGAATTTGATTTTAAGGCAAAATGGCCCAACTGCCCACAACTAACTTAATAACTCCCACAAAGGATATTTATTCAACCACTACATAGCAGATAGGATTAAAAACTCTATTCCAAATTAATTCCTGATTTAGGTCATCTGCATTTATAGGACATGAAATTCTTACAATATATTTTCCTGCTGTTCATTTTTTCCCTCCTAAATATTTGTTACATAAAGACTTTTACAAACAATGCACACAACTCTGTCAAGTTTCATCTTTAAAAATACAAGAAATGCATTTGGCAAATCTGAAGGCAGAACACACACAAAATTCACAGCTCAAATGTTCCTAATGAGAAAGGCTTTAGTACAAAGCATGCCACTTACTTCCCATCTGTGTCTGATGCAGCTGCATAGTGCAGAGGTGTACAACCCCTCTCATCAAGGTCATTCACACTAGCTCCAGATCCCACAAGGGCAAACAGGCACTGATAATTACAATTGGCAGCAGCATAATGGAGTGGAGTTCTTTAGTACACATTTAAATGAAAAGTACAATGGTAAATAACAGCAAAATAATATTATAGAGACAGAAAAAGCAAAATAAAGTGAAACTTAAATCCTCCTTACATTTTTAAGTAAGTATTTGTGGTGAAGAGTGCATCATCACCATACTAAAGAATAGGGCCACTTTCAAGGGACCACTTAACAATGCTGAAGCATATATAGTGGATTTATTTGGCAGCCAAAATATGCACAAACTTCATATTAAATGAAGCTTTATCTGAATTTTCTTGTGTAAACTTCAAGAGGGAAATCCAGTTTACATTAGAAATACTATTTTCTGCTAAGTAATTTTAAGCCACATGGAAAAATATGGACAAATCAAAAACTGCACAACAACTAAATATAGCACAAATAAAATACAACAATTGCACAAACAGACATTTTTAATAAACAAAGCCCAATTTTGCCTAGGAGAGGAAAACATTATTATTTATTTTTATCTATACCGACACAGCAGAAGCACTGTTAAATATATCTTGTCTTCTTGTATCAAAACCATGAAATATTAGTACTGATGTATAATCTCAGAGAAAACTTATCCCAGCTTCAAATACATAAACAATTCTCTAAATATGCCACTTTAGCTAAAATTTTAAAAAGATCATATGACTCAGAATTTCATTTTCTATTTTTAAAGAGAGACTACAGCTATAAATATCTTGATTTTGAGGAGATAGTCAGGCTCTTTCCTCTCCCTTAAAAGGTCTTTTTCCCATTTCTTCCCATTTTAAACTAATATTTTCTATGTCCTGAAAAAATTGCTCTCTATAACATGAGCGTTAAACCAAAATCCAAACCAAACCAACAGGAAACCCCAACTTTCGATGACAAAAGTTGTGACAGATAGTTGTTCCTTTCTCAGGAAGTAATGGAAGTGGAATTTAAAGCAGAATACAACTTTGGATCCATAACTTTTTCTTAAAGTCCTACTCCTGCTCTTCACATCCCAGAAAATCATATTTTCCATGATGTGATGTGAGATTTTACATGAGTACTGATCCTGCCATCTGAACTTAAATAATCATATACTAAAAATAGAAATTAATGTCATTCCACAAGAGTTCAGAGCAGGAACAGGGAAGCAGAAAGGGATCGATATTGTGAAATGAAAAAGGTGAAGCAGTTATAATAAAATATCGGGTATTTTAATAAAAGAGCTTAGAAATAGCCACAGATTTATAGATTTGACTAATACATTATTTGGAAAACATTAGTAATGTCCTTGGATGAGAGTAATTTGAACATATTAGATCCATGTTATACGGGAAGAAGGTTCACAACAAATTACAGTTGAATGTGAAATTCAGTCTTTAAAAACAAGACTAAGCACCTACCTAACAAAACAGGATTACAAAATATGTTTGTGACTTTTGAGACTATATGCTGAAACATAGTCTACTAGAGACATCATATCATTAAAAAAACCATTTAAACTGGAACACAGACTTAGCCACATATCAATAAGCTGCTACTGCAATACTTTTAACAGCCTTTTCCAATATACAAATCTGGAATGTCTTACCTTCCAAATCTGTCCTTTTTGTTGAAGTCTGCACCAGTATTTAGCAGAAGATTTAGGCACTCCAAATTCCTATTAAATTAATACACTATTACTTGTGATTGCAAATTTTATTTCCTTAATATTGGCCTCTACAAATATCAGAACTAATACACATGAACATCTCATATGTTAAGTTTAATGGAACTGAACTTTAATGTGGAATTTTTGATATATACATTTCTGTATGTAAAATAGATTCCATAATTTATGGACCAAACCAATAAAGAATATAAATTATTTCAAGACCACATATATAAATTTAATTGATACCAACTGGCATGCATAAAGCACATAAACATGAACCTAATTCAATAAATAATTAAATTCTTATAAACAAACAAACAATAACACCTGCATATCACATGCTTTTGCTACCAGGATTCCAGCACAGAGGCAAGATTTTATTGCATATTTTTTAAGGCCAAATGTAAGTTGAAACACAGATTTTTAACTTTTTAGTGTAATATATTTTCAATAAAAATATGATCATCATATTAGATATACTACGTTGTTTATTGCTTAAACACTATTTTTGGTAACTTTCCTAAACTGGAGATGAGTGAGGAAATGTGTCACAAATTATTTGGTTTTTATATGAAGAGATAGCATTTTAACTTTTATCACTTGCAACAAGAATGTATCTAGCAAGTACTTCTGACTTAGAATGACTACTTAACAGTATTACTTAAACAATATTCAAACAGAAAAATGAAAATATCAATATCATGGAGTTCTTGTGTCCCACAAAGTGTATCATGAAATTTATTACCCAATTCTTCCAGGCAATTTTGAGTAGCTGCTATAGAAAACCTACAATACAATAACAATAATCAATATGGATCACAACTCAAGTGATGAGCAAGTAGTTCTGACTACTTCATCCACCTAAACTCTGGAATTTAATTATTGTTTTCAGTTTATTTAGACTGACCTTTTATTTATGGATTTGGTAAAAACAAATTTCCCAAAGTTGCTGTTCTCTATCTCATGTCCCACAGTGATCTGAGGTGGATCACTTTGAATGCTGTGAATTCTAAAAATTTTATCATCATCCATGGGAATTAAAAATAAAAAAGAATCAGCTCATCCCCAAACATAAACCTAATTAGGGCTGATGACACTTGGACACTGTACTCCAGGAAAGACTTATTAAGCTGAACAGTTAATTAATTTTTTGTTTGAGATAGAATCCATCTTGAAATTATTTTCATGTTTACATAAGTTCCAAGGGGAGAGGGGAGGAAAACCAGAGAGGAGATAATAGGAAAAAAGAACAAGAATGATCAGCAGTTGAAAAAGGAATACTGAATATGAAAGCATGAATGCTTTTTTACACACCCTCCAGCTGCAGCTGCATGAAGACAAGTCCTGCCAAAGTCATCTGGTGTGTCAATGTCAAAACCTACAAAGCAAATATTTTGTAAAATCATTATGTAACATCACCTTTCACAAAACTCCTGTCATCTGCTGTTAAGAGAAATGCTTGCTAAGCAAACCTAACAGCTATTTGCAAAAGAGCACTCAAGCATTAAAAATTACTTCATTTGAAACATGTCCTTGCTATTTCCAATGTTTTGCAAAACAGGCATTTAAATAAAACTGAAAGGGGTAATGTAAAAGACAAGTAGCTGCACTGAGGCTGTGTTCTTTTTCATTCTATTCACCTGCTAATATTTACCTGCTATATAGTGCCATTTACTATTGACTATAAGATATATGCAGGTTATATGAAAATTTAAGAATACGCTAGAATTTATCATTGTTGTGCAGAGATTATTAATTTTTGGGGATGTCAGTATTACTAAATATTTGAGCTACTTAAATTTTACCCTTGAGTTTAGTGCTTTAATCCCAAAGAAAGAACTTTACTGAGCTGGAGTGATGGCTGCAAATAGCAGTTAATTACAGAGGAGCTCTTTGCAGAACACTGTAGTCTTCTCTTTCCGAAAAGGCTCAGCTGTGGAGCTTCAAATCCAAGATCCCAAACATTAGCTGTGTAATTCCATATCTACCCATATATTTTGACAGAAAGATTACTGTTCAAATCAGGTTTCAAAGCTACATTTTTGGTTTGAGAAAACTATTATGCTCTCATGAGAGTTTTGCTCTTGTGTAACGTAGCTTGTGTACTAAATCTCCGTTTGTGGTACCTGAGAATGCTGGCATGTTTTTTTTCCTTTTAAGAACTGTTCAACAACAATAGATAATGAACAACATAAGTCATGTTATTCAAAAATACTATTGTTTCAAAACTGTTTTCCTACTCCATATCCCCTAAAACAGGTTTTGTATGCACCACTATGCTCTCATCCCATTCCAAAAGGGACTGCTATATAGCAAATTATTTAGGAGAGTTTACTAGTTTGGTTTGAAGAATAGCCTTTGATACCTTTCCATATCCCTAAGTTGCTTGTCTACCATCACTAACTACTTGAATGTCATTCAGTATTGGGACAAGGCAGATTAGTGACATTTTGTTAAGGTTTGCACATGAATATAACTGAATTTAAAAATCAGAGACCTTTAATTTACATAAAAGAGACATCTCCCAACCCCAAAAAGGACACATACTCTGCACATACCAATCCCCATACCAAGAGCACATCCTAAAAGCTCTTAGCAGTGTGTAGTCTTTCTAGCCTGAAGGCTGAACATACTCTTCAAGTCCTTATCTGCTCCAGGCTAGATTTGCATGCAAGTTTTCTCAATTCATGTAAAAGCCACAGGAACCACTTGCAAGTCCTCCACATGATTTCCTTTGCCATACTGAACCTCCAGTAAGGGCACAGCCAGCACCACAGCACATGCAGGAAGGAGAAAGAGCCAGTACCCCTCATTTTGAACGCATCCAATGGAAATATTGTCAACTATTGGATAGTTCTTTCCTGAAGTGAATCCTTGCAAGTTTGCCCATGACAGGACAGTAAATAAAAAGCCTTACCAGTAGGTGGCTTTAGTATATTCCTCTAGTTCTTCTCCCAGGCTTCCCTAACAAACAGTATAAAGCTGAGGAAGCAACTTCTTATGCTTCCTTTTCCCCAACTCTCTCCTCCCCACTTATCTTTCTTCAAAAATCATTAAGTGTCTTCAGATTAATACTGAACCATTTAGTTTATTCTTATTCTTCTTCTGTTCCAGAAGCTTCATTTGGGTAAATCTACTTTCTCAGAATTGCACTGGTTCAAAGAGCTCAGAATTCACCTAAGATTCTGGCCAACAAGAGAAGTAGTGACCTTCCAACATCCACATCTTCAGGGAGGAGTCAAACATCAAAAAAAAAGTGCAATGTGCACTGCATTTCATTAACAACATAATAACAATGCAACAGTTTCTTAACATAGCAGTCCACAGAGTCTTCAGAGCTATTAGGTGCCTCTACAGGAACAGATGGGAATAGACTGATCTGTATTAAGCTAAAGACATCATGGAATGGAAATTGGATGCTCCATGAAGTAATAAAAAAGATTATCAATCTTTCTCCTTGAAGTTTCATTATGGCCTAAACCAGTCATCCCACCTCTATGGCCAACTCAAAATGCACGAACACGATATTAAAGAAATTATAAAGGTATTATTAAAATTGGATGAATTTTTTTTTAAACTTATCCCTGCAAAAGTTTGCATTCACTTTAACTATGGACTGTCCATTAAAAAACAAGCATTGGCCCCAAGGTACTAGTAAACTATAAGGATTTCTATGCATCACAAAATTAAGATTTAATTAAAAGCTATTCTGTGAAATACACAATGAAGTACAAAGCACTTTGCAAGAATTTAAAAGAGTGTCCTACCTGATGAGAGGAGCTTTCTGCAGCAGTCTGAAAATCCACTTAATGCTGCCAAATGGAGAGGAAACATCCCATGTATACCCCGCCTAAGATACACCATAATCAGGTATCACAGTTTCATTACAATTAAAATAAAACAAACATGATTGTGTGCAAAAGTGCACATGCATGGTGGGTTCAGCAAATCACCTAATTAGAATCCTGAGCTAACTTCACATCATAAACACTTCCTTCCAAGCTATCAGCATGCATTATCAGTGCAACAGCCTATTAAAACTTTCAGAGCTTTTACTTCAAATACATTACAGAAAACTCTATTTCTCTTTGTTTTGCTACAAATTGTGACATACTGACTAGCTACTTACAAGTACAATACAGCATAATAAACTAAGTATTTTCTATTGCAAGTTGAAGATGATATTAAAAATTGCACTAGTTCTGTTAACCTAACAAACACACTTCTAAATTATGCCAGCTTGCATCCATGTCAGTAAAGTTACCTACTTTGCAGTGTCAGCACCACTCGTAATCAGAGTGTTGATTAATAGCTCATGGCCATATCTAGCTGCTATGTGCAAAGGGGTATTTCCATTCTTATCTTCACAGTCTATTTCAGCTCCTATAATAAAGAGTAATTACTAAGTAAGGGTATATGTAGGCATACAGATACTTTGTTAAAAAAACAGGATTGATGATCATTCAAGTAACATTATTAATTGTAAGTGACTGACAAGTTTGGATTTAAAACCCATATAGATTTCAGTGGTAGAGAAAAGCATTTTATTATGTAACCTTATGGGACAAACGCTCTACAATCTGGGTTATGGAAAACAAATATATATATATTCCTGCATTCTGAAAAAGAAATGGTTCATCAGTGTAACTTATCAAACTTATAAACAGATATGCCAGACTCCACCACTATTACTTGGACATTGGACATGAAAAAAATTCAGCATCTTGTTACCAATACAAGAGGATGAAAATATCTAAACTGGAAAGCTTATGACAAAGATACTCCCTCCCCCTTTTTACCATTTTGAATGATGGTTTGGGATCTTGAAAATCTACCATGTATCGCTGTCATGTGCAAAGGTGTTTTCCCGTCTTTACTCTGGAAAAGAAAGAATATTGTTACTTATGGCAATAACAGCAATTAATCAGATCTGACAAAAAAAAAACCAACAAAAAGGACATTTCTTTCTTCTTTTCTCTGTACACTCCATCCTTTAAATCGTTTCTATGCACTTTTGCCAGACAGATGCCGGCAATGACAAGTCAGCATGACATGGCAAGCTTTTCACAAGAGCTGCTCTTAGTCACTCTTTCAGCTGCCAGTGACAACTCAGGGATGCCCACTCACTCACACTTATATCCCTAAGATAATAAGTCTCAAGAGGATGATGACAGCACACAATTTCAGCAACAAGTCTATGGCCAACCCTTTCCCTCCCCAAGGTTAAAATAAAACAATGTTTTAAGTTTGTTCCATGAAAGAAAGTAGCTGTATTTAGTAGAGGGGTTTACACATTATATTAGAATACAACACAATTACAAAGCTCAGGTATTTCCTAGAAATTTCTGCAAAGTGATATTTGTAAGCAATTTATCATGAACCACAAGTAGTCCTAGGGTAGAACTATTCAACCCTACTAGGTACTACACATTTGAAATGCACATCTTGAATGCGCACTTAGTCATTCACCCAGTAAAGACATCCTTGAAGCAGGCCAACAGTAATGCATAAGGAAACTTCAATTTTTAGCAGCTCAGTCTCAAAGCACTTACAAACCCATTTTTACTGTTGCTATCACTTAGGAATGATCTTCCCCTCATACTTGTCACAGGTACTGGGAAAGCTTTACTGCAGAAAGAACGTCCTACACACGCACTCAAAAAATTGCAAACATGACACAGAAAATCAAAGGACCCTTGAATGCACATGCATACAGCTTCTATGCTTTCAATGATGGCTTTGAAGAGTATGAATCGTTCACAAAACACAAAGTTAAATCACACAAAGATGGCAGGGGAACACACGATATGAACGTATGTATGGACACATCACAAATTGTTGTCATATGCAAAAGTGTCTTCCCATCTTTACTCTCCCTTTGGCACCAAATGGACACAGTTCTGTGGATGTGACACTGAAAGTCTGCTGAAGACCCTTTTAGGGATGGATACGGAATTTTCCATTGTGTCACTGCCCAGAGCAGCATAACAGCACAGTTATGTGAAACACTGTCTTCTCAGACCTAGATTGAAAGAACTAAAACACTTGATAAGGAATGCCAAGTTATCTCTAGCTCTTCCAGCTAGCAGATTTCTTTGACCATAAATAATCCAAAAGACAGCATCCATATATCGAGAGCAGATGCAAATAAACACAGAACATGGGGTTGAAATCCTCTTGAGGAATTAGACAATCAATTTTAATCCTGTCATTGGAGGCCTTAAGAAAAAGCCAAATAAACACACCAAAAGTGACAACTTCTCCAAGCAACCTCTGTTCTCCAGTTTTCTTTCCTGTTTCTCCCTACAGCTCAGTTCTCATTTCTTTATCCAACCACTAGAAGTCTGTGTCCAATTACTTTAAAACAACTGTTAGACATCTGGTGACTTCCCCTCACTTTTATCCTTCTTTAACCTGAAGAATCTATAGAATCTATTAATTAAAATAAGAATTATCAGATAAAATAAGCTTATTGAAATAACAGACAGACTTTCAGGACTCAGATAAAGTAGCCTGTAGTCTCGCTGGCTTAGATGGGATTAATCTGTATCCCAAAGGAAGGCTAATGAAGAGGAAGAAGATGGAGCTGAAAAAAACATAGATCTCATAATGCAAAGACACAGGAATAAGTTAAGGTGACAGTATTAGAAACTGAAGAACACTGTGATTAAGTTTTCTCACAAGAAAACTCCAGTAAGATCTTGCAAAGAACAGCAAAATAAGGTACAGAATCATTTTCCACTTATAAATGAAAAAACACAGTACAACCAATAAGAGATTTTTAGATTTACTCTGTTCAAATTTACCTAAAAATGCACTTAAAATAGATTTCTAAGACAACGGATTTTTATGAGAGTGTCTCTCTCATGTCTAACAGTCTCAGGTTCCTTTCCAGCTCAGGAATAACACAACATGCAATAGTCTACCAATATATAAACATAGAACAGGTAAAAAAAATTAATGAAGACAATTCCCATGTTGAAGCTGAACTGCCAGGTATAGGACTGCATTCAGAATTGCCTTCTAAGACACTAGAAAAGGATATATAGGACCAGAACCAGTAGCCAAACATTTTTTTAAGCAGTGAAATATCAAGGTTCTATTAAGCAAATCACTATTTTCTGAGATGCCAGGAGATTGGACTGCAGAAGCAGGGAGGTATCTTCTAAACTTTGCTTCCATTTCCTTTTCTTTATGTCTTTAAGGTCTTCTGTCTAAAAATCAAACTAACTACAGCTGTGTGATTTAATGAGATCAGACAGGTTCATAGCACATGACAGGACCGCTATGGACTAATGATAAGTTTATTTGTCTTCACTGAAACTCAGCTAAATGTGATAAATAGGAAAGGAATCACCCAAATGTCTTCTATCACTAGAGAAAATATATCCACAAAATACTTAGATCATAGCAGATTTGCTAAGAACAGTAATTGCTATTAGACAGAAATAATGCACGGCACAAGGTGTCTTATTGAGTGATTACTCACATATTAACTGTATTCAGGCTACTGAGCTTCACTGAGGGAGAGGAAATGTGGGTCTATCATGTCACCATGTCAACATTCCTTCAAATGAAATCTCCCCCTAGCAACAATTCCTATGTTCTAGTACCACCAATGGAAGTAAAAAAACTTTTTCTATTTAGGTCACTGAATTTTCAAGCAGCAATGGGGTCCATAAAACAATTAATACTCTCCCATTACACACTCATTTCAATGTGTTCTTCCATGCATGGAAATTCTGAATAGTGAGGAGGGAGTGCTGCAGTAATGAGCAATACTTAATAAGAGTCACTGTTCTACAGTGGACACTGACAAGACTATGAAAACAAGTAGGAAATTATGTCCAGAGGTGATAAAAAGCATATTGACATATTTCTACCTACTGTTCTATTATCTTCTGCTACATAATCCTTTCTTGAGATGAGGCCAGCCCTCACAGATATGCACAAGAACTTTTCCTCTATCTGCCATCAAGAATAAGAGTCTTTCCCTTTTGCTCTCCCCACTAAGTCATCCACAGCAGGAAGCACTGTAACAGTACTGTCCAGTCTGCACCTACATTACCATCCATATATCCACTCTCTTACCTCTAAAATCACAGGAAAAGTTGCACATGGGAGGAAATTATAGAATCACCCTACACAAGCAATATAATTATGATGAAAAATAGATCTTACAGCCATTTTAAGAACTACTTTGAATTCCAGCCTCAGTATTTGGAAACTGAACAGGCTTGGTTTCAATAAATATTTAGTAAGAACACCCTAATTCCATCTCATTTTAAATCCACAATTCATTCTTAGTTACACAACATATTCTATTTTTTTTAGGGATTGCTCTTCCGATTAAATTCAAAATTTATCTTTTTAGGCCTTTCCACAGAAGTAGAAGTTGACTTAAAAACTACTTTCTTTTACCTCAGTTCTTGCACTTTTCCACAGTGCAAGTGCTAAGTTTTCACATGCAAAGTAAGGCTGTTCACACCTTCAGGTGAAATTTACAGGCCAAATTCAGTCATACTGGTATAAAGCCACAGAAATGCTACTAACAGAATTACAACAGAAACACCTTGATGAGGAAACCAGGGATAAATGCTGTTTTAAGCTATAATTGCTTAAAATCCCTACACAGCCCTACTCATGAAATTTTGCACTTAAGAATTTTGGTAGGTACAAAATCAACATTTTAATTACAATCAACCCATAGCTAAAGCTAATGCTGTTTCTGATATGGAGCCCTGTCCACTTCTTTCTTCTACATCAGAAATATGCACAAAATCATGAACCCTTGCAGCCCTGCATTTAGAAAAACAGTAATTCTTGGCTTGTTAATATTTGCCATAGCATTACAGAAGAGTTTGGGTTCAAAGGGACCTCAAAGTTCATCTGGTTCCAACCCCACTAGCATGGGCAGAGTTCCACTTGACTAAGGAGCTCAAAAGCCCCATCCAACATGGCATTGAACACTTTCAAGGATGGGATATCCACAACTTCTCTGGACAACCTGTTCCAAGGCCTCACCCTTACAGTAATCTTAACTCTCAAAGTCTGAAGCCATTTCTCCTTGTCCTTTAACTCCATGCCCTTGCATAAAGTCCCTCCCCAGCTCTCTTGTAGGCCCCCTTCAGGTACCAGAAGGTGCTATAAGCTCTTTTTTGCTCTTATTTGTGTGAGTAACACACAAACATAATCAGTAGTATATTTAACAATGTGGGATTATTTTCATGGCAGACCACACTTCACTGAAAAATGATGTTTCAAGAATGTAGGACAAAAGTCAGCCAGCCCTGCAACACTGAACACTCAGTCATATGCAGCCTGGGACATTAGGCAGAGCAGAAAGCTGGCAACAAAAATAAATGGACTGTGACCTGGATATTTTAGGACAAGTTGGCAATAAACCCTGTAACACAGCTCCTTACTTCTGCAGGGCACTTCGGTGATGAATTTTTCCACAACTGAGTTACGCACATTTTCATTAAATGAGCTGCATGTCTAAATATATGTAACAGTAAGCAGGAACATACATTTAGGATTTTTTCCACATCAAAGAGCTTATTTTTAAAATACTCTCAAATTTTCAGTTGGCTATGAGTTTTGTACTAACAATAGATTTAAAATTGTATTTTGGAATTAGTTAGCTGAAAACCAGCTTGAATCATTGCAAAAATCACTGCTTACTTGAAGTGAACCACAAACCCCAAGATTTTTAAAAGAAATGTCAGCTACTCTAACATTCACCTCCTGCACAGATTGTGCTGAAATTCAGGCATAAACCTATTAAGATGGTTTCTTTTCCATTTTTTTCCCCAAGAAATTAAATAACACAGGTAATTCCCTTCATACTACATATGGGTGACAGTTCAGGCAACCAGACATTTAGCCATAAGGAACACTTGGACTCTTCATTCCATATACCCATTTGCTACTTCCATCAGCCTAAAACCTGCCAAGACACCAGATACTGCCATTAAATATTTCTGAACACAGTTAAGTTTTCATTACTAAAGTAAAAATCAACATAATACAAACCAGAAGGTCTTACATCTCTCTCACATAACTTAAGACCTTATCCTACACACTGGAGAAGAAAGTAGAAGGTATAAGTTACAGTTTCCTTTGAAGCTTGCTTGTTTTAAATTCTACCTACAACAAGGCTGGATTCTAAGAAATATTCTGCAGTCAAAGACTTGTGACCAATCAGAGAGGTAAAATGTATACTGACTCTGCTCACACAATTTTGCTGGAGTAATTAAAACACCAGCTGTTTAAGACTTTCCATTGGCATGATCTACTTACATTTGTGTTTTTAATACAATATTCCCAAATCTCCCTGACTGATTAGATTCTAAGATCTTACATTATCATCTCTTCAACTGCTGCAACAATTAGCCAGGTCATACATATTTCCCTGAAATATCCCTGATTTTGTTCATGTTACTTATTTATAAGGAAAACATGTACTTTTGCATTTTTTCAAATTATCTGCTCTTACTTATATGGCTAGACTAGGGAAAACAAAGCATGCAGAATTCTGACATTTAAATGTAATTGAGACTGGCCGTACATTATTGGCATTTTTCTTCATCCTTTTGGGCTATATAATATATCCCACTGAGGTTTCCAGATCCAGATCAAGTTTCTTGAAGCAACATACTGGCTCATTTTTACTGCAGTACTTTTCAAACAAATACTCAATCTATCAGTGGGAACCTCTCCAAATTATCAAAACAAGTATTTTTGAAAAAACTACCTCCAATAAAGATGTACAGCATTTTTAAGTGTGAAAGGATGGCTTTGGATACACCTACCTTTATATTTACATCTGCTCCATTGCAGACCAAGAGCTCTAAACACAATGCTCCATGTGTTGATGCAGCAGCAAAGTGCAAAGGTGTAAACCCCTTCTCATTCACTTGATTTACATTAGCACCACAGTCTATGAGTTCATTCACTACAACATCTTGCCCATTGTAACAAGCTACATGGAGAGGAGTATTTCCATAGGCATTTGGCTCATTCATCTATAAGAGAAAAAAACCCCAAGATTAGTTAGTAGGCAAAAAACTGTACTTAATGCCGCATTTAATTCTAGCAAAGGAAAAATCTCATGTCACAAGATTATGTTTTGGAACTCTTCCAAACCAGAAATTAAAAGTAAGTTCTGAATATAGCATGTTGATTGAGATCTATGTCCTGGGGAAGATATGATTGCTTTACAAGTGAGCCAACCTCCTCCAATTGTCTCCACACCAGTTTCCTGTATGCAACTTTAAAAGAACACACACATGCCAAAAATATCCACTGTGGTAATTCACACAGATGCTAAACACAAAACATAGCACAGACCTCTACAAAACAGCATTGCAAGTTTTCATAAAAAACAGAGGTCAAAGAGTCTTTTTGTGTGTCTATGTGCTCATATAGAAACAGAATTTCTTGTTCTGTTTCACATGACAATGAATTCTGATCTACTTCTCAATATTGAGTCGCAATCTCCAGCCTTCCAAGACTAAGACTGTGATTCACAATATAGATTTCTTACACAGTTCACAGTTTACTGTTAACACACTTTCTACAGGCAGGTGCTGCAGAACATTTTAATTTACACTTCAATACTAATATGGCCTCATTTACTGCAGTATTGAAGTTTCTCACAATTTTTAGTATTATCTAAAATTTATGTAATGTAGGAAAGTCAGTTCCATGTATATTTTACCAACTGAGGCAAAAGCATTTAATTTCCTGCACTTCAAAAATTAGTGTGTGGCAAAGCTAGGATCAGAATTCTTATTTCCTGACTTCCAGTCCAATGAATTAAGAGCAAGAAATAGCAAATAAACAAAAAAGCCCCCCTAAGTACACATTTATGTTCAAATAATTGTGCAAAATCTTCAAGGCTCTTAAGGTTTTCTTTTAAGGGAGAAATGAGAGTTTATAGAAGAAAAAGTAGTACTTCCAGAGATCTTCCTTTACATACTTTCACTATATCCTAACCTGTCCCGAAATAAACAGTGTACTACAGTACTAACAAGAGCATTTCAAACAATTAAAAAAAATATTTCCCATTTAATTTTATTTTTCCTTACATCAACTCCAAGATCCAGAAGGTATTTGACTACATTAATCATCCCACTAGATGCTGCAGCATGTAAGGGTGTATATGATTTCTTGTCTTTGCATGTCACTTCAGCTGTATGGGTCACGAGTAATTTCACAACCTCAATATGACCTAAAATAATAAAGACAAATAAAATGAAGCATCATATTTTATTAACCAGTGCAGGTTCACAAACTTAATAATTCTGCAATTGTTAAAACATGATCAAGACATTATTCCTTTGGACATAATGTGGAAAACAAAGAGTTGTTTCTTGTTTTCTAATCCTATCATGAACTATAAAAGCAACATAAAATAATCACCTCCACACACCCCACCCAACAATCACAGCATTTACACTGCAAAAATAAATTTGTATACTCAAAACACAATCCTGTCTTCTGCTTAAAAATAAGGTTTTTTTTGAAGACTTGAGAACTAGAGAGGCAAAGTAACTTTGTAATTTTTAAGTATTTACCACAAATTTACATCAACAACTTGAGAGACAATGTGACTGTCAATCTTCCACTGTCACCCCAATTCCAAACATGCCCATTAAGATTTATAAATCTTAGGCAGAGACTTTTGAAAATTGACACAAACATGAAAAGAAGAAAATATTCTACTTTTACATAAAAATATACCCCCCAATCCAACCCCCTTTACCCACAAAGCATTTAATATGCTAAGCCACATCATACAGGACATAGTAAAGCTCTATTTTCAAGACTGACTCAGATGGTCTTTGAGGAACTGCAGCCTTTTAAAAGCATCAACTGCTCTCCTAAGACCATGGAAGGAGAGTAAGAGTAAGAGTGGAGTAAGAGGAAGAGTTGGGATAATGAGGAAGGCATAACATGGGGAAAGTTCCAGGTGGAAAAGAGAAGAGAGGGCAGGGAGCCCACCCTGAAGTAGTGGGCAGTAGCTCTCACTGCCAGCTTTGGGCCAGGGACCCCAACACCAACACCCACCCCTGCTGCACAGGGCAATGAGCTTTTCCCTTCCATGCCCACATGCTCCTCCTCTGCTTGCAGGCACTTTTGACACTGCCTGCTAAGAAGCCATGAAAATGGGGTAGCCAAGTATCTGACATTCTTGCTCTATTGTTAATTTAACTGCCAAACAGCTCATTACTGAAAGCACATGGATAGTCATGACAAAGACTGCTGAATAAAGAAGTATTTGACTTTACCACAGCACAATACACTTGGTGCTTTACTTTTGTAACTGACCCATGCGGGACTCTTTATTTTACCTTTCAAGTGACACCCTTTCCTTAGTTAAAGAAGTGGTGAGGGGCACACTGAATGCTTATCTTTATACTTATCCAGTCAGACATCTAAGTAGAAAGTATCAAATCCAGCTTTCAGTTTAGGTGCCTCACAAAGACTGTGGGTCTTTGCTTTGTAAGCACTTGAGAGAACTTGCAAAAGTTTGAATAAGAAGTGCCTACCCAAAGGAATACAGACAAAGCTATTTTTACATACACTCAGACACTGCGATACTTATTTTATGCTGCGTACCCAACAGCACACAAAACAACATTTCACCTAGCTATACCAACCAAAGCCAGAAGACTTTCCTAGTGCAATGTGAAGTGCTGCAATAATATTTCACTTCTTAATTACCTCAGTATAGTAGGAAAGAAGGGAAAGAGAAATGCAAACACAATACTCATCTTTTGACCCAAATACAATGGGGAAAACAATGAAAACGAGCCCTAAAGGAGAGACAGAAGTACAGAAGATGTAGAAAGCAGTGAAAGGAATAGAGACAGTGAACAGAACAGTGGCAGAAAAAACTTCAAAGAGAGGGTAAAAAGTCAAAAAAAACCCCTGACCTGCATTGAAAAGGCAAGCAGCGATCAGTGGAGACTCTCAAAGAGAAGAGCAAGGTACTTGACGTGAGAAGTGCTGCAGAGACATCCCGGTGCACCAGTGAGGGCAACACCAGCACACAGGACTGTAAGTCCATTTCAGTCACAGCTTTGCAGCTGGACAGCAATGGAGCCGGGTGAAAAGCAGGAAGGAAGCAAAACAATGGATATCACCCTAGAAAGTTATTTATAGTAGAGTGACGAAAAGCATAACTTTTTTATTTCATGGTCAGTTTTACATGGTGGAAAAGTTTTTAAGGTTTTCTCCAAACAATTGGAGCAAGGCACAATGGCTCGAAATTGTGAGGGAGAATGTAATAATTATTTTTAATTTGATTGAAGGCTTTCAAAAGCTTTTTCTTCTCTATTGTCTACAAAGAAATTTAGGCAGATCGACATCAATTAAACAATGTTTTTCCTGCCCAAACACTCTTCATTAAGAGAGTTCCCTGTAAAAAGCCTACAAAACAGCACTGATTAAAACTGGAATAAATGTAGCTTATCTGCAAAACAGAAGACTTTTCATCTAGGCAAGCACAAGGCAGAAGGTGTCTCTGGCCTCTCATTGACACTTGTCAGTTCTGAAATTTCACGTACAAGCTTTATTCAACAAAATTTTGCAAATAACCACATTCAGTAAGGTGGCTGGACAGACTGCCACAGACATTGCTTTGCAGATACAAGTATGTTAAAAACACTAATGCAAAATATTGAAAGAACATTAGATCAATAATGAAGATTGTTCTTTAACTTCTGGGGTTTTAAGTACTGGTATCAATACCTGAAGTGCAATCTCATCCAGCTTCAAATAATAAATTGAGAGCATTATTACTGTGATGATCACTTCATAATTGAATAGCACATGAAATTCTTTTCAAGTCTGATAAAAGGCAAGGAAGAATATTACTCTGACAGTACTGCCAGGGCATTGATCAAGACCATGAGAACAATATTTATCCACTCCTGGAAAAAGAATGGCGAGGCAAGAATTAGTAGTTCCAGAGATGAAATATTCTTTGAAAATACAGTCCCCAAGGATGCTGTAATGGTCCTCTGTTTCAGGTGCCCCTTGTATTAACTGCTTACTTTTTATTTAGCATTTATGCAATATTTTTCACCTGTGACTAGACTTGATGACTGAAGAACATAGTTCCTCCTCTTTAAAGAACAAAACTACTTACCTTACTTTTCTTTTTCCAACAAATTGATTTTCCTCACCACAAAACACACATTTACAAGGCAATCTGAACTGTACCATTAATGTTTTTTTGGCAGACATGGATAACCTCAATGCTTACAATGAAAATATTTTTCCTAGAAATATGTCAAACCACTAAACATGAGATGAGTTTTTTTAAACTACTACAGTATTAATCAACTGAAATATGTACATACCCATATATGCTGCCCAATGTATAGCTCGTCTGTCTTTCTTGTCAAATGCATTAATATTGGCCCCTCTAGACAACAGTAAGCTGACCATCTGAGATAAAGAAAAAGAACAGAAATCTTCTATTCATAATGGAAAAAAAATTGTTTCAACAGAGAAAACCATGGAAGAAAACAAAAAAATTATGCATTTTAAGAGGATTTAAATGTGTTGGGTTTTGAATAATCCAAACGTCTGAAAAAACTGGCTGTCATAATGAAGTGACTGTAAGGAACACAAAACTTGATGTCAACAAAACCACTTCTCAGTTAAATATTGCAAAGCCATGAAAAATTCTAAATCTTCAGGTTATTACTAAGGGACTAATGAGTCAGAGCTTATTATAAATTTCAGTGACAACATACTCCCTATGTTCACTATTTACTGAACAGAAAAATATCCTGGCTTTTCCATTTTAAATTTACCTGTTACTAACTTCACTCCACTTAACAAATTTGCTTCTGTTATAAGAAAAGTGAACAATGTAATACACTTTCAATTAAAAGATGTAACATTTATTTTCCACAAATTTTCTGCACAGAGATGCATATGGAAAACAAATTTAAATATAAAAGAGGGGTTGAGGATTTTTGAGGGAATGGGGGAGAAATGGCTTTAAACTCAAAAATGAAATATCAGAAATGTGAGGGACAGAATGACGAGTGGAAGACAAGAAAATTAACCTTTACCTCAACGTGTCCACTGAAGGCTGCATGGTGCAGTGCGGTTCTGCCTGCTCGATCAGACACATTGACATTGCTCAGGAGAGGCACCAAAGCTTCAGCACACTTCACAGCTTTGTTTGCAGCTGCTATGTGTAGGGGTGTCTGCCAGTTTTTATCTCGAGCATTGACATCTGCTGAATGCTTTAACAACACCTGAACAGCATCCTGAAAGCGTTTACAGAAAACCCAAGCCACTTAGTAAAGATCAGAAATAACAGCCCTGGATTTAAGGACAGTACAGTGGAAAACAGCTCATTACAATTTGTTCATTTGCAAACATAACCTTTGGGACACTTTGGGATTTGTACTTTATCATAAACCAAACCTTGGGGATACTCTTAAGGACATGAATAATTTAAACAAATCAACCATTTCCAGGTCTTTCATGCAGTTCCTTAAGCCACATGGAAAATTGTTTTGTCATCACAACTGATTTCCAAAGTTTAATAAACCATCCTAGGATTTCTTCCATTAGTGGAATTCTTAGCCAAGGATTAGTGAAGTACTATGAACTTATAAAGAATTTTCATCAATCTGCCAAGTAAAATTTTTCAACTGTCCAAGTCTACAAATGGCAAACCCGAGATTATTAAATGTACATTTAGAGAACCACAAATGAAACAGTGCATGGTCACAAAAACTTTCGACATACACTGTTGCAAAACTCCTGAAAACCGTTTTAAAATATTGCACTGAATTCCATCTCTCAAAATGATTATTCATTTCCTTTTGTTAGAAGTACAAGCTGTGAAAATTTGACAAATAAGACTGTAATTCTTACAGCAAGATAAACAAATCCCATTAAAATATGCACACACAATTGGAATGCATAAAAAAATAAATGTGTTGGCAGTATCAACACGATGATGAATATTGCATTTTGCATCAGCTGTGTGACCTTCCCACGATTCACTAATTGCTTTTGGTGACTGCCAACTCAGTCACTGAGCACACAAATTATTGATTACCACTTTGAACTTAAAACATGTTACCAGAAGTTGTTACTAGAGATTCTGAATAACACTGTGGTACGACAGCAAGGTCTATGGGCAGAATGCTAAGTCACTATTGATCCTATTTCTATTAGAATAAATAATATTTAAAATGTTGAAATTTCTTGTGCTGCTAATAAAAAAGAAGATAGGAACAAACACAAAAGTGAAAATACTTCATCACAGGCTTGTAATTTAATGAGAAAATTGAATACGTCTTCTCTGAGAAACTGAAGCACATTTAGTACTTTGAAAAACTAATTATATTTTAAGCCTTGTCTTTTTTAACCCAAATATTAAGAAATACCATATCAGAACAAGGACACTTCAGAACAGCTATTACCCCTTTTGCAGAAGAAAGCACCGCAATATTAGTATAAAAATAATGAATCTAATTTTCATGTGCATTTGCACTAATGGATGTAATGACTGAATCTACTTGGGGTTTTTTTTTTAATTTGCTACATACAGCAGGCACACACCAATGAAAATGTGACTGTCTTGACATGAAGCTGCCTGAACTTGTGCAGCTGTCAGCTAAATCCATAACTGCAGCTATTTTTTAAGTTTCAATGTCCTTGTTTAATTGCAGCTCTCCTTACTTCAAGAGTCCAGATGTTTTACTGAAATCATTATCCAGTTTTTTTATTACAGCTTTTCATCCAGTGCCCCAAACCCATATAGGTCTGTCAGCTAGAAAGCAGTGCCTACATGTATCAGCCCTGTTCATGGGCTCCCATGACTCACTGTGTTTATAAATAGAGAATTCTGACAAGCGTCTATCAAGCGTCTGACTGGTTCACTTGACTTGTTTGCCTTTGATTAATGTTTCATTTAAAATCTTCCATATTTAAAAAAAAACTATGACCACGGTTGCATTTCTTGAAGTTATCATTTAATCCCAGTTTGTTTGCAGCACTCTTCTGCCTCTGCAAGCATTACTGATGTGGAGAGCTTTTATTGTTCCTCAGCTCTGAAGAATGCAGCATTTGGTGCTTTGGTCAGCTCCCAAAGGAACAGCCTAAAAATATCTCAAGAACAAATAGCATTTGGGAATAAGAAGCCCTTGAAGATTCATTTTCAAACACTGTTTTTTTGAATAACATGATCTCGACATAACTCTGCTATTAATGCTAGTGACAAAATACTGCAGTTTATCCAGGGAATTCAAAAGCAAAAACTGAAACAAGGCTTGTTTAGATAGCTCATGGATCAAACACTTGAAGTTCAATGCTTGTCAAAATTAAAATATTCAATTCTATTTTCCCAAACAAAAATTTACTAATAAAAAACCTTTACTTGAAACGTACTGAAATGAGCATCAATTTGATCAGGATCTCAAAGGAGATAGTTTTGCATAAACTCTTCCACATAACAAGATCAGCATTTCTCTGTTTGTTTTGATCTTCTACAGGCATTTAAATTTTTTATTAGGACAACCACCACAGGGAAACAATAACCAAGTAATTTCTTGCATTATGATATTCTCACAACTGTATAACTGGTAGACTTCAAGAAACAGTCTACATTCCACTTAAGAATTTTAAAGTGATATTCAATACTATTAATTCATCACTTTTTTTAAAAAAGACACTGGCAGGCCTTTAATAGATTAATTTATTTCTTCAATGCCTCAACACACAAGCATGTAAAAAAATATGAAGTAATGCAAAGACCTTGCCATAAAAGTTGTTCTAAATCTTAATGCATCTTCCCTCATGCTGAACCATTCTGGTTACCTTAGCAGAAGTAAACAGGACTTGAGAGCACTGCATGCAGAGTCCTCTGCTAGGGAAGTCACAGAGAGCAAAGCTGAGAACTCAAAGTTTATAGTTTTCCTCCTTTCTTACTGCTTAAGCAATAGATATACATATATACATTCCCTCAAAAGGCCAAAAAAACCACTGCAAAAATGTTCTGCAATTCCAAATGTTTGGAGTAGTTTCACTTTTTAAAAAATGAACAACAGACAGAAGGTAATTTGAGAAGTCTTATTTTAACACAAAGTAGTCAAAAAGAGCAACATACCTCACTACAAGATGCTACAGCTCTGTGTAAAGGAGTCAACCATTTGCTGTCTTTGGCATTAACTCTAGCTCCTGTAACAAAAAATAAAACAACAGAAATTTAAAAGACATTTAGGGAATGACTTAAATATTTTCAAGAAGATATTTTCAGAAATAGAACTATTTATTTATTCTAGTAAAATGAATTTACTTATGCTAGTAAGTAAATTTCTTTGTATTTTTCATGCAAAAAATGAAAAAAATGAAAAGGAATCTTTTCTCCAGCTGAAGCCAACCCTTTGAGGAAATTCTTTTAACACTACCAACAATACTCTTCCACATCAAAATATACTCATATTTTTACACTAGGTCATCCTCTATAATCTTTTGCCCTTCCAAAGCCACATAAAGGCTGCTGTGTAAGAAAGATGAACTCCTTGCCTTCACACAGCAACAAAATCTTATGGTTTCCTATCATAGTTGAAATTCTCTAGGAAAATATAGAAAGAGGCTGCATTTACTCCCCACGCCTACACCTTCCTTGTGGCTGCCATGTCTGATGGACAGGTATACAGAATGAGAATGATTCTTCTACTGGGATTTACTTTGGGAACAAATCTTCAGTACTCCAGCAGGTCCCTTCCTGTCCCCAGGAAATAAAGCTGCACAAACATCTCTAAGGGACACAAGCCTGGGTTTGGATTTTAATCTTCTTCTTAATAATAAAAGGAAAGAAGGGTTTGGAAACTTCTTTCCCCTGAAGGAAGGAGCTGAACTACATCTCAACTTCCAGCGAACTCCAACAAACAAGAAAACCTAATGATTAAGGTTATAATTTAATTTCTTAATGATACACACGCATATAGAACCTTACAGGATATTTATACCCTGACTGGAAACTTATCAATATTTATTTTGAAGCTTCTGATATTTTACAGGGATAACTTAGACAAAATCTTACATTTTTGAGAAAAAGAGTTCAGAAACACTGTTGGAAAGAATCACATGGTAACATTAATGCTACATGACCAGAGCTGATTAAGATCTCAAGCTAAACATAATACTAGTATGTCAGAACCAACTGCTGTTTTTCCTATGCAAAGAACAGAAAAAAATGGAAAGCAAGTAAGACACAGGATGCCAAAAAGGTTGCTGGTCAAATCAGGATATTCAACTGAGAGACAGGGTATTTTGATCCAAGATCTGCACCAGCAAAGAAGTCTCTCCCAGGCCACTTGATACAGAAACCCAGCAGTGTGTACAAAATCATGGTTGCATATACTAAGCAACTCAAATATCTGAGGTCAATTCTCTAGAGTTTCTAATCAATCCATCCCTTTAAGTCGTAAGAACAGAACATGGAAGCTGATGCAGGATCCAAACTTCCAGTTTGATCCTAGGTCTTACCCACTGGACAGAGGCTGAGGTCTAACTGCTGGCTGCAGCTTCAGGGATTTCCATCTTTCCTTATCTAAATTTCAGAACAGGATGTCGTCCTATCTTCCTAAGTGACAAAGCTTTTGAAAAATAAGACTAGTAAATAGGGAGGAAAGTCCAAGCCCATTTGAAGAAAACCACCACAGTCTAACAGAAGTTTAGGAGACACCATGATTGTCTGGTTTTGTCACACATTCCTAAGGACCCAGTGGTGCACTGCAACACATCACGTGCCATAGCAGACTGTACTATATCAAGTCTTGCATAGAACTCCAGCAAAGAAAGAATCTGAGTATTCTAAAAGCTGCTAGAAATGCCTGAGGATTTTTGGCAGTCCTTCCCAGAAGACAGTAAGTGATGAATGATATCACAAATATAATGAGGTAGTGGTTGGTAAGTGAGAATCAATATATGTCAAAAGTATCTGTAATTCTTGATTATATTCCAGGTAATTGTTGGCCAAATCTTTTTTTTAGCAGATGAGACAAAAAACAAGAGCCAAATTGTACTCAAAGCTCCACCTGACTTCATACCCAGCTAACAACTAAGGAAATAAGACTTTCATAAACTGATTTTTATCTCTAACTTTAGGATACAAATGTCTTTAAAGCATTTGAAAGAACTTGAGTGAGTTACTAAGCCATTAATTACTATCCTGATTTTCCTGAGGAAAATGCATTTGCAAGACTTGGGGTCAGCTCAGATCCATCCAGGTAATGAAGCCCAAGATAGGAAAAGGAAGGTGCCCATCAGAAGAGAAGAAATGCACGTTTCCACTCCAAAAAAGCAGCAATTAGCTAAGCTCTAGCTCTCAGTGAAAATGTGCTTAGAGTCCAAGCAGTGTGGAAGTGTTCAGATTTTGCTGACATTTCTGGTACGTCTAACACACAGCCTAAAAACAACAACACCAGAAGAGAGAAGAAATAAATACAAAAAGATACTGTACGAAAGGTTTTCACAATGATAAGCTAATCACACTTGCTAAGACTAAAAGAAAAGAATATGTGAAAGTAAGAAAGAAATTCAGTATTAGCCAGACAAATGTCTAAAGAAATTTGAAGTAATAGCTAAAACCAACATGGTCCTCTTAAAAGAACAAAAAACAACATAGCAAATACCTGCCCACTGTTCCATAAGTGGTCTTCCACCCAAAGAAACAAGGATGCCTAGGTCTAGCACATTAAAACAGTGTAAAATATAAATACTAAAATAAATTAACTTTTCAAATGCACAAAAAATTGTAGATTCTCTGACACAGGAAAAGCTGAAGTTGACTTTTGATAACAAATCTGAATCTCTGATGGACTTACTTAAGAAAGAACCACCAAGCTTGTTTTTTCCTTCCACAACAAAAACTCTTAAAGAAGTTGCAAAATTGTTATATTGAAAGAAAGTTTTTAAGCAATAATCAGAATAAATGTAGTACCAAAAACCACATATGCATTATTAATCTAGGGACTGGGAGACCGCCAGTTTAGATACATTAAACAAAATAACATTTTTAAATTAATAGAGAGATATTTTGCCCATAATCATCTCCAGGAAGCCATGCTGCTGAGAAGCATTTATATTTCATAAAGGAGCTTCTCCAAACAGCCTTGTATCTGAGGTCATAATCCTCCTCTAGGCTGTTCTTTACTGCCTAGCACATGATTTGGGGAAAATGTCACTGTTCCTCCCTGACCCTTCACAGGCTCTCTCAAACCTGTCACAGTCCTACCATGCAACAGTGAGGGAGTTTACAGCCTTGATCATCTGAGGTAAAGCTCTAATCCAGACCACTGCAAATAAATGTTACAAAAATGTACACCAAATGTTACACCTCCACTGAATAACTTTTGCTTTAAGATATTGCTTCACACTCGGCTTAAGGAGAGTCTGAACACATGTATGTGTATAACCTACTGCACAGCACTGCCAATGCAATATTATCCCTGTGAAGCTCAACCTGCTGACATGTTAACCAGGACATTTCTCACATTTCAAATGCCAGCTATGAGCAGTTTGCTCTTTCAAAGCACACTACAGTGTATCTTCATTCCCTGTGTGCAAAACCAAAAAAAAAAAAACAAACAAAAAACTACCCTAACAAACTGCAGTTCCCCCTGCTCCCTGCCTCTATTCCTTGGATCTTCCAGACTTCAAGGGCCTGGTCTAAATATGTTTATTAAAACTTCTCATTTGTTTACTATAAAATTGCTTATATTTCAATTCTTTTAATGCCACAGAGTTTGCAGGAAAAGGATAAGGGCACCTTTCAGAGCAATCACAATGCTGGAACACAAATATTCAGCTTGAACTTAAGTACCAACCATGTGAACACCCTCCCCTAAAACAGCATCTTCCAAAGAAAGTGAATTATTACTTCATGTTGGTGCACTAAGCCAAAACATTAAAGAAGATCACCCCTTTCAACACTGATTTTGCTAGTACAGCCCAGTAAGCTTACACATCTAGGCAAACATTAAAGCAGGACTTTTGCTGTGGGGAAAAGGTGGGGTGGGAATGAGAGAGTATTACATAATTTTCTTCCCTAGTCCCTGAATGATACATCTCTCATCTTGCCAAGTTGCATTCACGAGACTGACAATTAGAAAGACGCATTTTATTTAATAAATAAAGTGCAGAGGCTACTGAAAAGCTCTGTGATGCTTACTTCTAGCAAATTTATGTTTCAAGCAACAAATTTTCTAATTGAATATGTGCACTGATTTACAGAATGATCCTGGAGGGTTTAATTCTACCAGCCCACATGTGGCAATTGCACATTTAAATGTGCTATTAGCCACCAATTCCTGGCCATATGTTTCTGCCTACTTCTTGGTATCCAGATCCTTACATTCCAGTAAGATCTAGCATCTCAACCATCTCTTACAACGACAGACAAGGAACGACTGGGCAGGAAATGCTGCAAGGAACAACCACACATCTCTTCCTTCACCCATAAACTGCCACGCAACTCTTACACTGCCCTGTCTCACACCACCTCTCACAAAAACTCCTGCTGTGACACTCCTCCACAGCTCCTCTGCACCAGAACTCTTCCTATTTGGAAATGTCCTCAGAAGACTAATGAATGCAGTGGCTGAATTACTTATGCGTCACTAGTTGGAAATAGATTAAGAAATACAACAGAACTGACAAGACATTTTCATCTTTGTTCACAGTACTGACTTAAGTACTCAGTTGCCTTCCACTGTTCTGTTTGCAGTCTGTATTTTTAGACTCTCAAGGATGGTATTTTCCTTTGTTATTGTACAAGATGTGCTAGTGACTGAGCAATATCATAACACAAGCAAAGAAAGCAAAAGTGTTTTTATTCAATTATGCAATACAGACACCCAATGTTTGGTATCTTAAGCTCTGAAATGTCTGTTTAGGAGTAAAAGATGTACATAAGATCTTTATAGAGTGCATTTAAGAAAGTAACAAACCTTGTCTTAAAAACTAGTATCCTGAAATAATTTTAGATATTATCTTTGGAGAAATTAGAAAGATCTCAGGTATAAATCACTGAGAGTAACCACTAATCCTACTGTAATTAGATTCTACTTAATTATTTTCCTAATAGCTAGTAATAGATCCCAAAGTTCTTCCTTGTGAATGATCCACTTTTTTTATCTAGAGACAATGACCTTGGAAGCACTTAAACTGGCAAGCAGATATTCTCTGACCATACCGAGGAATAAACAGATAGATATGAAAACTTTTCCTTAGATAGAAAAATATGTGAACAGTCAGGAGGAGACACAGAAGTTTTTAAAGTATAAGAAGATTTGAGATATTAATTGGAATAATCAATAATAGAAATGGAGGGTAATTTCCTATTGAAAACTTGGATACTTGGAAAATCATGGCTTCAAAAATAATGAGTAATACTTCATGGAGAGAAAGCTTCTTGCTATTTAAAACCTAAATGCATAGCAGCATATAGAATAGTGAAAAAATCCAAGAGGAACAGGTCTGGAATCTTTTGTCCAGACAGAATAAGACTTCAAGAACAGTTTTTGGTTTTGTTCCTTAAGAAACAAACAAAACCACTCCCAAACCCCAAAACAACCCTGCAAAACATGGAGACACACTGGCCAAAAAAGGGAGGAAAAACACATTCAAGTCAAAGCCTTCCTTCCAGGACTTTACTGATTTGTCACTATAAGCCAATTTCCTTTCAGAATTTCAGTTTCTGCCACATCTCAGCCACCACCCCTTGAGCTTCAGTGAGCAACATGAGGTTCTCTGACTCAAGCTAATGAACAGTTCTATCTTTTCCTGAGTCAGCTTAACTTTTTCTCTCAAAGAACATCAGAGCTACTTTCTTCACAGCAACTGACTTTTACTGCTGCCAGGGGGAAGTTAGGCCACCTTGGACAAGAAAAACATCAGCCAAGATCACTGTCAAAAGAAGAGGAAGCGGCCCAAAGATACAGTCAGAGTCAAAGGGGCCCCTGTGAAACGCCCTGAGCCTGTGGGTACATCTGCAATCCCAACAAAGGGAGCTTCATTCTGCTGGGACTCGGGCAGCGAGAGCCTTTCAGCAGCTGAGCTATGTGACTGTCAGGGCATGGATTCCTAATACTCACAGAGATTCATAATTAGATGAAAGAAACAGGGGTAGAGTGGTGTAACACTGAAGGGTCTTTACTATCTTCCAAAATCTGTTATTACTACAGGGGCAGTTTTCCAGCATCAGCACAGTTCTTACATTTTCCACCGGACCCAGAGGAAACAAAAACTCGTGGGCTGCCAAACCTTAATGAGATTGAGTTTGACCACACTCATGTAACACTGAGCTTCATGCAGAGAAAATGTTGGGTTAAGCAAACAGCAATGTGTTGTGTTAGTATTTAAGTATCAATGCAATATAGTAACTAAATCTATTCAGAAGAAAACAAAAGACAATTCAAATGTTGATTTTTGTGAATTACATTGATTTCAGTGAAAGCAATAATCATCTCCACAGTATTTTTAGAAAATAAATGGAAAAAGTTAGTAATCAAAAGAATACATTTGGTGATCACACTAATCTGTTCTGCTTTTCACATGACACTTCCTGGCACAGCAGACTCTGATGGTATTCAAAATCATAGGACAGCTGGAAAGAAAGATTTTTTTATAAAGCAAGAAGCCTCTCCAGAACAGCTCATATGCCAGACTTTAAGAAGGGTAGGATTTTTTTAATCAGGACTTCTTGGAAAGAACAAAAAGCTGGACATTCAGTTAATTAAGACTTAACTATTATATTTTTCTACTTTTCAGTAGTTTGCCATCATTTACACTTTTAAATTCAGTGCAATTATGCAAAGTAGACAGATGTATTTGTGTACCAGGATGGAGAGCTGTACAAAGGTCATAAAAATACAATTGTGATGAGTGCTACTACTCTTCCCACAGTAATACAAAAAGGAAAATGCTTCTAAAATTATGATTCTCAAGTGAGTAAAACATAAACTTCTGTTCTATCCTTCTGGATGCTACAAATAATCTTCATGCCTCTTCTTGGTCACCTCCCTACACAACAAATCTAGGAATGCTAATTGCTTATCAAGCTCAGGAGACAAGTTTATTAGTGTTCAGTGTCTCAAAAAAAAAAAAAAAAAAAAGGCAATGTCATGTCCAGGCCCAAAACAGAGTCAGTAAAGCAATTTTTCTTTTATGTTTGGAGCCTGTATGCAAACCATCGCCTTCAGATTCCCTGTCCAGGTGAAGGACAATAGGAAAGGTCACAGAGCAACCTTAAGATTTAGTAGAAAAATATCTCAAGAATTCAACAACTAAGAAAGTAAGAATGCTCTTGAGACTGAAAATTTACTCTAAAAAAAGTCTGCAAAAAGGATGGATCAGTTATATTTTCAGGATGTGCAATATGGGTCTGTAGCAAAATAATACAAAGACATTGTGACCACAATATGTGATCCACAATACATATTTGAAAGCAATGTGGATCCCCTGGAGCAGGATGAAAAAGACATTCCAATTAAATTAAAAAAAAAAACCTATGTGCAAGTAGTCTATAATAACACTTTAAGAGAGAATAGAGAATAATAAGAAAGAATCAAGTAAGAGCCACCGAATAGCGGGAAGATTAATACTGACTTCAGTAATTTTGAGGTCCAGTTTGAAGAAAGAATAAAAACATCAAAGCAAACAGTCTTTGTAGAATAGTTTGCACAGCAGGAAAACTGTAAAGTGGTTCCTAGTAACATTCAAGCAAAGCTATGTTAGAGGACATTAAAAGTTGCAAAGACAAGCTTTCACAAGGTGAGAAATGTTAGGATGAAAATAGTCTACACTTAATTCAATCCCTTGCACAGGTATGTTACAATAGGTCAGTTAAAGTCACATAACCCAATTTTTGCATGTGAATTTACTGCACAGAGGAGATGGTTACACAGAAATGCTATTTATTCCACAAACCACTCTCCTCAATTTTAAAAAAGAGGTCTTGCAACACAACAAACAGTTTTCAAGCCTTGCTGTAGTAACAGATGTTCTATATTTGCTTCCTAATGCTCATCTATTACGACAAAATGTAACATTATAAATCTGTCTCAAAGGAGAGATTTGATTGCCAGCAGAAACACAACAGATGAATTTTCCTTATCTTTATGAAATGGAGAGGATAAATACACTTAACCTCTGCTCCCTACCTTTCAATTAAGAGAGCTAAAAGACAAATCATAGCTTGTGCATTTTGAGACATCGAAACCTGATTTCTCTGAGAAGCAGCTGGCTAAGCACCTCTGATACAGCTGAGTGCTCATACTTCACCAACCACAAAGATTTCAAACCCAGCATTCAGAAACAAGGAAGACTAAACTGGTGAATACTTTTTAAATATTTAAGAGGCTTGCCTAAAACTACTGCTTGCAGGCAGGTAACATACAGATTTGTGCCCAAGTACAGCACAGCCTTGCAAACTGAATAGCCTGAACACTCAGACATGACTTTCACCTTGCAATTGATGCCTCTATTCACTCATTCTCAAACATGTCAACAACTCACACCTACCTGTGCACCCCTCACTGCACCACCCCAGCTCACTCCCAGTGACTTTCAGGAGGCTGTGCCCCTCCAGCAAGGCACAACATGGTACTGCAGTCCACGGCACAGCACATGAGCACAGCAAGGTTGGAATGACATTGCCACAGCTATCAAAGCTTTTGATTTGCAACTACCTAATGCATTGTTTTGTTGTAAGTAAATTTTGATTTTCATTAAATAAGTATTATCTGGGACACAACAATGCCTTACATCTGCCCTGAACAATCTGCAGATGCTGTAGCACCTACAACCTCTCCTCCATGCAACTGCTCAGCCTGGACTACTTGCACAGTTCTAATTTTTACTTTCTTTGTTCTCCATTTTTCCTTATGCTTAACCCTAGGCTACGTGGCCAAATAGCAAGACTAATATTTATTCTCCTATTGCTTCCCCCCAGTCAGGATCTTGTTTCATTCCCACCTGAACTAGAATTCCCCTCCTTCCCTAAGCCCCTTGCCCAAGAAAGGGGTATTTTGTTATATCACCTATCTTGCAAATGAACTATGTTTATCTAAACCTGACAGAAGACTCCCTCTCAGAAGTAGGTGACTACAACTTTGCAAAGTTTGTAAACTGTTAGTTGATGAAGGGGGTCACTATATGTTTTCAAGAGCCACCAGAATCTGCCTTTCTTCTTCATAGGGAAAAAAGCACCTTTTTAGATTTTCAAACCTTGCACCTTTTCAAAAGTGAACTTTTCTGGACAAAATGTCACTATAGAGTATGTCCATACAATAGATATAATAATCAATATCACACCATGTATATTTATGATATGTATATACACTTATATATAGAGAATACAAATAATAAATATATAACAAAAATATTACATCATACTAAAATTATAACAAATTAAATTATGCCTAGCAAATTCAGCTGAAGGTCTGGAAGTGACTCCTATAATCCTTAAAGTGGTATTTCCTTAAAGCAGAATTTGTGAGAAGGGGTTGATGGTGGGTGGTGGCAGTAGAAGTAGCCAGCTTTGCACAGGTAAGGCCTGCAATTAAGCAGACTGAAGATTAAAGCAGTTCTGTGGGACTGCTGCAAGTTTTCATCTTTCTATGTAAGATTGAAGCTCTGTATTATGAATTCACCCTCGAGCTACTTGATGGGTAGGTCTCTCCAAGATGAAAGACAGTCAATTCAGTCCTTCTGTTGTGACGTTCTTCAGGTTTTTGGTTTAGTTTCTTGGTTTTCTACCCTTTAAAAAAAAAAACCAAACAAACAACCAAACCCACAACCCAAAGTGTACTGTTTTACAGAACTTGGAATTTTTATTAGTACAAATAAATAGGGGGAAAAAAAGAGCTATTTTAACATTTTCAGCGGGTTCTAATTATATTCTGTGCATTCAGGCCAACAGGCAAAGATACTTAAAACAGTACAACCAATTCTGGATGGCATCTTTATGTTCAAATGTAATTGCTTTTCTGAAGGGCATTTCAGAATGAAAGAAATGCTGCTAACACCTACCTGTACCATATACACTATTACTTCTTTAAATTAGTGTTGAACTATTGAAAGCTGATCAAGCTACAAATAAAAATAGCTATTAACTGAGAAAGCTTTCTACAAAGAAATATTTTAGAACAGAACTACAGAAATACGCAGTATTGTAACACTAATAAATCTGGAAACTAAAATTTCAGTACAAGCATCTTTAATTTCTAGTACATTAAGTATCTCAATAAAAGCTACACAGACTAAGATGTACATAAATACTTCCTTGGATGTGCATAGAGTTAATTGTTTTCCATTAACAGGAACAGAACATACCAGATAAAATAAGTAGTTCAATAATTTCTGCATCTCCCAGATAGGCAGCAGCATGTAAAGGGGTCCTTTTCTCATTATCCTGTGGTAAGAGGGGGGAAAAAAGGTTTTATTTAAAATAAAAAAGTATGGTTTAGCATTTTGTATGTTATAAAAAAAAACACTGCATAAAAGTTCATCTTTCAAATATTGTACATTATATATATAAAAAAACTATAATTACTCTAAAGACATCAGTCAAATTTACTAAGAGAAGCACGCTTCTCCCTAAGGAGCTCTTAACGCCTTCGTAGCCAACCACTGTTTTCCTGACACACAGGAAAATGTGAGGATGCTCATCACAACTTTAGATTAACCCACCAGTTATAAATCACCATCCACTTGTCTCCAGAGACAAGAACTCGAGTCTGTCCTACACAGTTAAAGCCAGCATGTTACTGTCATATGCAACAATTAGTGAGAAACATTTTCTTTGTGAAGTTTAAAGCAATTTCAGAAGTTATTATTTTAATAGAAAATAGAAAATAAGCTAGAGTATTTAAGGGCAAAAATAGAGGAATCCAATTTCAACTGCTTCTATTACTATAAATAAGTAAAGAGAAGACAGAGGTGAAATTTCTTTTGCAAAAAACCCACTCTGCAAGTAACACTCAGTACTTTTAATTAGTTCAAGCTGATCTAAGGTCCTTCTGAAGGTACCAGTAAGAGATCTTATTTATTCATGTACAATATATAACAATGAAGTTGCTCTTTTGAAAGATAATCACAAAATATCTCGTAACTCTTTCAGGATCAGTGCTAATTTCCCTGCACCAGTTTATAGCTTAATAAGAAAAATAAGATCACATCACAGTGAGTGATAAAAATGACAAGAACCAACCAGTTTGCTCTCTGAGGGAAGGCTGGTGAGAAATCAGAAAAGAGACAGATAATCAGTCAGCATCCTGATTCTGGCCTAAGCTCTGCTCACATCCTTTTAGTAGAGTTTGAAATACACTGGGGGTTAGGGATCAAGATAATATGCTGCAAGAAATTTTAAGTAGCAAGACATTTCTATTAATTCAACTGTTGTGTCACGACTATCATAAAATTAACACACATTTTCTATTGACATTTTATTGTGAAAAGCAATCTTCTCCCTTGCTAGAATAACCTTATTTAGTGAATCCTGACTTGACAGCTAGCATCATGTAAGAACAAAATTAGAGTTCATGACAGGAGAGATCTTAGAGCAAAACTGGAGCTGAGACCCAAGAAGTTCTTCTGAAACATAAAAGACAACTTCAGAATTCAGAGCATTCAAACCACCCCCTCTAAAAAAGCATCACCACACACACAACCTCTTGCCCCAAACAACCCACTCCCTGCCTAGTCCCTGCTCAGAACTATATATATATACACAGTTCACCATATTAGCAATGTTTCCTAACAAAATATCTGAATTACACACAAGAAATTCCAAATTGAGCAGTGCAAACCTGACACTGATGCACCCTAAGGAATCAATGCTACACTTATCACTAACACCACCTAGTACCTCACCACTTCTTGCCAGGATGTCTCAAATGCAGTTTACACATCTAGGATAAAAAAAGACAGGCCCCTGGCACTAAGGACTTGATATCTTGAAAAAAAAAAAATATCCTTTAAAAAAAGGAGAAAAAACAAATACCACCCCCCAAAAAAAACCCAACCAAACAAAAAAGACAAACAAAACCAAAAACACAAACAAACAAAAAAACCAAAACAAGAAACCCCCCACAAAACCAAAAACAAACAAGAAAAAAGGAAAGGAAAAATACCAAAAGCACAAAGGAAAAAGAAAAGCAATACAAATATTAAACTTGCTTCCCCAGCTGAAAGACAGTAAAGACCAGCCAGCAATGAAAATCTGGTTTTATTTAACCTCCAGTACAAAAAACAGAGCTCCTATAGGTAGCTGGCATTAAAGCCTGTTTGATAATGCTAAAAAGCCTACAAACTAGAGATTAGGGAACACGTAAGAATGACAGTATTTTGTCTGCAATTTCATCATAGAGTTAGAGAAAATAAGATGGGCCATGAGCACATTCTTCTGTAGAGACAGCATTTACACAGGAACATGAGAAAAACTGCATTCCCCACTCAACAGGCAAAACTCATCATAAAAATGTTCATCACACTTGTGTTGCTGGTGACTTTGTTTTCTTTTCCAGTTTTTTTAACATCTCAGTGACAGAACTCATACCAGTAACCAATGCATCAGAAATCTTCCAATAAAATGGTGGACAGAATAGAGGTGTTTATCTAGAACTACACTCATCACCAAGCCACAAATACATTTTCCTGAAACATCCACGGTCCAAATTTCTGATGAATTTCTGACATACTTCCCAAAAAAATCCAACCTCTAGTAATGAAAGCCCATCCTGAAACCACCAAGATACAAACATAAAAGCAGTTTAAACACAAGCAACATTTCCACTCCACCACTCTTGTTTCCAAGCTGTGAGTTTCCAGCCATGCAAGTATTTCAGTTTTGCTGCTCTTAAGCTGACAAATTGAAAACACCCAAAGCCCAGCTCCCAGGTCTGCAGCAGGGAGCACAAACTGGGAGCATACCTAGGCAGGAGGATGGACATGTCCCTGCTCTCTGCAGCAGCAGGGCAGCACTGCTGGGACACTCAGGGCTTGCCACTTTCTGGGTCAGCTCCAGAGATTGGAATTTCAACAATCCCAAGCCCCAGGGTATCTACCGACCACAAATATTCCACACGCTGAGGGTGCTTTGACAGAAGCCCTGGCCTTTCTTTCCCCTCTAGCTTCACAGCTGGCATTTTTTTGATGCTTCCAAACATTTTTTTTTTAATGTAACATCTCTGTGCAAAAGATTTTCTGTTTAGTATCTCAAAACCTGGTTTTCAGAACCTGTTAAAAAAAGCAGACATGCTGCATTCAGCAGCCTCTCATGATGAAGTTTTTACTTCCAATAAAGGAAAATTCTCATTTTGCTCCATCTGAAGACTTACATTTAATGAATGAATTCTGAATAAAATTAAAGAGAACTCTGAATTTTAAATGCCATTAAAGTACTTCTGAACAGATCAACTACCTTTTATTAAAACAAGTAATCATTTGATGAATGAATTTCATCTGCAAATACAAATTGCTGCATTTAAAGGACTACTTTAAATAACACTACGAAAGCTTTCAGCTTTAACAAGGAACTTTGGAAGCCAACACCTTGCAGTACTGGTATTGTCATACTAATATAAATACTGGCCCTAATATTCTTCCTTTAATTTCATAAATTTAAATGACACTAGAAGAAAAATTTCACTACAGAAGGGATTTTGTACATAATAGTCACTGTTATAAAGAATGCAAAATCTAACACTGTTGGGACTATTTAATTCCAAGTATTGTAGTGTTGCAGCAGTATTTACTACAGAGAAAAGAAAGTGTTGTGGCACATTCATTTTGCAATTCAAATATCTGCAAGGCAAATGGGACTATTACAACTCTAAATCAGCTGTAATGGTAGTAAGGACACAGATCACACTGTGTTAAGCAGGTTTTTACTTAGTTGAAAGAGAACTTTCTTTCCTGTGGAAACAACAAAGGAATTTATATTCCCAAGAAGAAACTCTCAAATTTAATTAATTCCAGATATTGGTCAGTACTGTCATTAAACTAAAAAGCAATGAAAGGGCTCAGATCTTAAGGAATCAATTTTCAGAATGATACTTCTGCATCACAAAAGCCCCAGCATCACATCTATATGTGCCTTTGATTTGCATTATGTGAAAAATATATAACCCTGCCATTCCCAGTAATTCCATTTATCAAGTTTCCCAAGCATTTCATCTATACAGAAGTTTGCATAAAATGGCAATATGAGAAATGCATAGGAGAAATGCATTTTGACCCTGCCAAAACCAAATCTGGAAAACAGTGACACTGATAGTGGCACTGTGAGCTTCTTCATAAACTCTAACCTAGAACAATGGTAATGCCACCTTTGTTTCTTTTGACCTAAACCAGAAGCTTTAATTGCTTCATTGCTTATTTCATGGATCAAAACTTCTACAAAGCACAAATCTATGCTAATTTAAAAATGCAGGTTTCAAACCTACCTCTTTTTAAAGTATCCTTTGAGTAAGTGTCCTTTGAGATAGAAACCAAACCAGGAATAAAATGTTTTATCTCAGTAATTGATTTAGAGTAGCCACATACAACTACAGTGAGTTTTAAGGAGCTAGATGCCTTAAAGGCAAATCTCTTATTCCATGCATATCCAGCAAGACTGCCATAACCAGTCTATGACACCCCCAAGAGTACATCAGAATATAACTTCAATTTGCCCTTCAAAACAGTTCAACATCTACTGATCTGGAATCTTTGAATTAAAGCATTTTTTGAAATAGCCTGAATGCAACTCCCTCCTTCATAAAAACTCCTCTTTAGCTATCTGCTCTTCAAAACCAAATTCTGCAATAACACTTTAATATACACTCATTATTTCACGATCACACTTACAAAATATCTTTTAATAGGTGTTTTGTGCTGTATGACTTGTCATCTGTCTGCTTCTAGTGCCATCTGCTCCTGGTAGAAATCAACCCTAAATACACAATCACAAATTTTGAACGAGTTTCAATTCCAACATACCCTGCAGTAGCTTTAACAAATATTCCTTTTAAGTAAAACTGGGTTTAACTCCTAGTGTATTTTTCAGTGAGTTTAGAGAGACAGGACTTTTCAACCAGGATGATGTATAGCTCCTGAGTTCACAGAAAATGTCTAAGAAATGATTACAAAGTATTTCCAATTCTTTGATAGTGTCCAGTATCACAGTGTGAAGTCCCAGTGCTACTCTTGGGAATCATTAAAACAACAAATTTTAGTTACAAATTTTGCTACAGTTTTTAGAATAATCATTTCTTCAGGTGGGATAACTTTCTACTCTAACTAAATTTTTTGATCCTATAGATAAAAAAAAAGGAACACACGTAAATATTTGGCCTTTACATTTCAACTCTAAACTTCTTAGAAGTTTACTTTAGGTACTTGATTCCAGAGATGAGGAATAATTCTTCAGAAGTATGTTCAATCACAACTGTGTCTTAGCAACACAGAGCTAGCATTCGAAAATTAGTGCATTGAAACTAGAAGAAAAAGATTAAGTACTAGACTTTCAAGACTTGTAAACATGTGAGAAATTAATACTGTATCCCTACCCAACCTTAACTGCAACTCATCTGCTATTTCTTTGGATTTTTTTCTTGTATTTTTAAGACAATTCTCGGAACTTTGCATTGCCAAAAATCAACAAATTTCTAACTAATTTCATTTGACATAGTTTTTGGAACCAGACCTCTGTTTTCTCCCCATATTTCAAAATTAAGGAGCACATCCAATATACAGAGAGAGCTAATGTAACACTAATGGTCTCCTGCATGCTTAAAATATGAAGAAAGCGTGACAGTAACCACAAAACCAATACATATTACATGGCTAACCACAAAGTACTCTTTGAAGCCAGACAATAGATACATTTTAGTTGAAGATATTAGATCTGGCATACTGATCGAATTAATTTCTTGAACTAATTGTCATACTCCTATTTGTATGAACACTTGTACTGTATTTGCAAGAAACATTTTTGGAAGTCCAGTATTAAACTTTCACTAGTAAGACCTTATCACTACTCATCAAATTTCAGGACCATCTTCATGCCATCTATCAGGAGGGCACAACAAATCTAGACCTCCAACAAAAACCAGGGAGGAATTTTTGCCCTCTTGCTCATTAAGACGGAGTGATCATTGGTGAAAGAGACCTTATCTTGTAGGAAAAAAGAAGTGGTTTTAGCAACAAGGGTCACACCAGCCATAATCTGCCAAACCTCACTGTTTTTTCTAGTTAAGATCTTCAGTACCGGTTTAATAGTGCATGCTCTTTACTTGTTTCTAGCTGATAATAATGATAATGATAATAGTAACAACAATAATAATAAAAATTGGCACACCATGGAATAAACCACAAAATCTTTTACTCATGACTACCATTTGTGGCACTGTGAGTTTGTGGAGGCCTTAAAAAAACTGGATAGCAGTTGTATGTTACAATAAAAAATAAATGATATATCAGAAGAGAACTACAAAGTAGCCTGGAAAAATGTCACCCAAGCACCATTTTATGACAAAGAGTTTACCTGAACATAAGTCATTCTAAACACCTGTGTTCCTCAAGAGCACAGGCTCACAGTTTTCTAAATTGTCACAAGGAACAATAATAAAAAAATAAAATCTCATTATAAGATAATTTTGAGTAGATCTACACTGAGCCACACAACAAACATGAAGCACCATACTTGTAGCATGTTAAAAGAAATGACTACTAGCTATATAATTGCAAAGGAGACATTAACTTTCCACTCCAAAATCTGATTTTCCAAACATCAAAATCCCTCAGCAACTGCAAATGGTCAGATTTTGCATATGGGCATATTTCAGAAACAAGACAGAATTTTAATTTGATTCTGGGTGAATGGGATGAGCAAAATGGGGGAAACCCATGCAGAGTGGCATTAAAAACTGCAGCAATGAAAAAGTCTGATCTATTCTGATTTCAATACTTATGGCAGTCATAATTGGTTAAGAAATTTGGCTATAAAAACTATCAAGATATATTCACATTTCTACCATGAGAAATGAATGAATTAGAGCAACACAGTGAACCTTGGTCTGGACACCTCCTTCTCCTGGATAGTAAGTTATCTGTCACGGTGAAAGCCTAAGGGGGGAAAAAAAGTATCACTTCTGCCAAATTGGGGTTTTAGAGTCTATAAAAACAATGACCAACTGACCAACTATAATGCATTTCATAACCAAACAACTGTCTGTCCTTTCTTTTTCTGACTATTGGAACATCCCAGGCAATCAAGTTTCTTTCCTAGAGTGAAACCTGGAGTATATTTAAAGTTTCACAGGAAAAAGTCAAACATTTGAGTTTTAGCTTTATCTAGAGAAGAGCAGAATGACATTATCTGTTTGCACACAAATGAGAATCCCTACCAAGAAGGAGGCAGGGAAGAATTCACATTGCATGGCTTTGCTGTACAGACATACTTGGCACTTCCAGAAGCATCCTTGTTTAGCATGATGCCTCTTAGCATTTTTAAAATTGAATTTTTGTGACTGAATTTAGGCTCAAGTTCACAGAACAGCATTAAAATCCCTGGAATATAATTTACTTCCCATTCAGCAAATGATTTTAGTCAAATAATAAACCTAAAACTGATAAAAATCTATATCCTTACTGAACCACTGCAAACAATTCATACACAATATAAAACCTTATAAACAAAAAGCACATTGAAGGTTTGGTTTACTTCTAAAATGCCTGAACACTAACAGCAATCTGGTGGGAATCACTTGAAATTAAGTTTTCACAGAACAAACCCATAATTATATATATATATATATATATATATATTTGATAGTGACATATTGTATTGGAACATTCACCTACATTCAACCACTTCTTTTTAAAAATTCATTTTTAGAAACAAGTAAGATAGCCCATTTATATCTTTCTAGTATTTTTAAATAACACTAGAAAATACCTTCTATAAAAACTGTGCAAAAAATACCGACAGTTCAAGTCACATGAGCAAACATCAGATGCCAAACTGCTCTTATCTAAAAGACAATCTCGTCTTTGACTTTGGCACATAGTAGAACAACTTGGATGGAAGAGGACAGGAGAAAATTTGCTGGCTTAGCTTTTATTGAATCCCAAACTTTAGTGTCCAGAGAAACTCAGCAAAATGAGATTTTAAATGTAAGTTGATACTACACTACCAAAAAAGACGGGTAAAAAAGGAACCCAAATTTCAGAACAATTCATGTTGTTAATAACACCATTCCAGGTATCTTTCATTAAATGAGATAACTTCAAATGCTGTCTTACATGACAAAAAATTACATTACAAAACACCGTTCAAGTGTAATTGTTTGAAGCCCTGTTCCTCTTGTAAGAGTGGCCCCACAAGAAAGACACACAAAAGAAAGTGAGTCACACTTAGAACAAGGAACAGCTATTAAGCTTCAAACTTCATCTAAGATTATGATTGCTGGATCTTACAACCAGCTAATGTCTCATCCAGCACATGAGAGTAAAAAATTCTCATTTTAATATGTACAGTAAAAAACCCCAACAAGCTATTTTGATGTGGTTAAGATGTTTAAAAAGTGAGATTCAGTACCTGAGCACGCCTTGTTCACATATGAGAACAGGAGTGCTTGAGACATTGCATCTTTATTTGCCTGAACTAAAGAGGTCCACAGCAAGAAGACTTTTTGACTTGCTGTCAAGTATTTCAAGAAGCAGATTTTGAAACAACTCTGTATCTCTCCACTTCCAAGTAACTCAGATCAAAAGCATTTATCTTCAATTATTCTTTTCTGAAAGTACTGAGTCCGAGTGTTTTTTGGAAATACTCATGTTCTTGTACCCTTTAACCTTGATGTTCCAAGCAGGTTTTGTAATATTGCTATCATAATTCTGCTGGTCAGGTTTTAGAACTTGTGTACGGAACAAGCACGGCTTGTAAGAAAAGCTAAACCCAGGATTTTACATGCTTCTACATTTTTTTACGGGCTTTGTAGACACAACAATATTTTTACACAACACATAAATGTTTCTGGCTGAATTAGAAAGGCCAGGATTTCTTGTGAGCAAACTCAAGCATTCATTTGGATATTGGATAAGGACCTGAATAACTAAGTGGGTTTTGCAAGCTGCTGCACCCTTTCACAGAAAAGTTCCAACATCAAGAACTGGTCCCATTTATCACTAATAAAGGTTACTGAATTCTTACCCAATACACAGAATGAATAAAGAGCTATTCTGCACCCTTTGGTAAGAGCAACTCCATCCCACAGTGCAGCTGAGGGATGTACTTTCCTTCTTTTAACTTGGGAATAAAAAAAAAAACAACAACTTTTAGGGCCAAGACAGTTTGTTAGCATGCTAGATCCCTGTGGGCAGAAGAGAGTAAAAAAAAAAATCACTAAAATTAAAAAATATCCATCTATTAACATCTAGAACATTCAGAACTCTGCTATACTAAAAAAAACACCACCACACAAAACCCCAACAACAACAACCACCAAAAAAAAACCCCACAAAACCCACCAAACCAATAATACATAATTGAAAATACTTGCCCTTGGCTTTATCCTTCCCATATGCCAGTTATATGATTTGCAAACATTTACCTGATAGGTATGGCAGAAGAAAACCCCAGCTTTTAAACAGAATGAAGTTGCTGCTGGTAAGAAAAATGATAAATAATTCTGAAACTATGT